>JAKSZT010054549.1:1044378-1364603 GCA_026826555.1 Tolypeutes matacus | reverse complement strand
ACCAAGGTAAACAAGAAACAGGAAATGAAGGCTCATCCAAAATCCATAAAACATTAACAAAGATCAGTATGTGGACATACTGAACCAAGCCTTCAAAAAATATTAAAAATGCTGAAGGAGATGAAGGTAAATACAGAGAAAGATACTAAAGGGTATCACAAAAACAACGAATGAACAATATGAAAATCATAGTAAAGGGATAGAAATTTTTAAAAGGAACCAAACAGAACTATTGGAGTAGAAGACCACAATAACTGAAATGAAAAATTCCCAAGAGGGTGTCAAGAGCAGATTGGAGCTGGAAGAAAAAAGAATCAGTGAGCTCAAAGATAAGACTCTTAGAATGAGACAGGCTAAGGAACAAAAAGAAAAAAATAATCATAAAAAGTGAAAATAGCCTAAGACACCTTTGGGATACCATCAAGCACATCAATATATACATTATGGGAATCCTAGAAGAAGAAGGAGAGAAAGGGACAGAAGGAATATTCAAAGAAATAATGACAAAGAACTACTTAAACTTAGCAAAAGATATGAATATGTACATCTAAGAAGCCCAGAGAACACCAAACAGAATAAACATGAAGAAAAATAACCCTGTCATATATTGATCACACTATCAAATGTTAAGGACAAAGAGAGAGAGAGTTCTGAAAACCACAAGAGAAAAACAACATGTTATGTACAAGTGAGTCCCAATTAAGTTGTGTGCCGATTTCTCATTAGAAACCATGAAGGCAAGAAGGCAGAGGGGTGACATACTTAAAGTACTGAAAGAAAACAATAGCCAATGAAGAATTTTATATCCAGTAAGACTTTCTTTAAAAAATGCTCTCATTTTTTAATTAAAATGATTAAAACATTCCCAGATAAATAAAAGCTGAGGGAGTTCATCACCACTAGACCTGCCCTACCAGCAATGCTAAAGGGAGTTCTTCAGACTGAAAAAAAAAGGACACCAGACAGTGGTTTAAAGTAGCATAAAGAAAGACCTGCATTGAAGGTAAACATTTGGGTAATTATAAATGCTAGTATTATTGTAATGTATTGTTTGGTATGCAACTCTACTTCTTACTTCCTACAAGTGCTAAAATGCAAATGCATAAAAAGTAATGATAAATCACTAGTTGTGGACATACAATCTACAAAGATATACCTAGTAATAAGGACAAAAAAAGGTGGTAGGTAGGATAGAGAGATATAAAAAACTATACATGTATGCCATTTAAGTTAAATTGGTATTAAACCAAATATGATTATAATATATTTAGGATGTTAAATTTTAACCCCATATTAAATGCAAAGAAAATAGATGAAAAATATATCCTGATGGAAAAGAGAAGGCACTCAGTATGGAACAACACAAAGAAACAAATAAATATAAAAGTAGGCTTTAACAGAAGAAATGGGGGATCACAAAGGTATAAGACATACAAAGCCTAAATAGCAAAATTATGGAAGAAAGTCTCATATCATCATTAGTGACTTTAAATGTAAATGGATGAAACTCTCCACCCAAAAGGCAGAGATTAGCAGAATGGATAAAAAAGTAGGACCCAACTATATGCTCTCTGCAAGCAACTCTCCTTAAATTCAAAGATACAAGTAGGTTGAAAGTGAAAGAATGGAAAAATATATACCATGCATGTTGTAACCAAAAGAAAATTAGGGTAGCTACACTAATATAAGGTAATAGATAATAAATCAAAAAGAGTTATGAGGAACAAAGATGGTCATTTTATACTGATACAGGAGAAAATTCAACAAGAAGATACAACTCTAAATATATATGGACCTATCAGCTGAGCCCCAAAATAATGAAGCAAATACTGACAGATTTGAATGGAGAAATTGATGGGCCTACATTTTTAGTAGAAGATTTAATAAACCACTTTCAATAATGGATAGAGTATCTAGTCCAAAGACAATAAGGAAATACAAGACTTGAATGATACTCCAAACCAACTAGAACTAAATAGAACACTTCACCCAACAAAAACAGAATGCACATTCTTTTTGAGAGCGCATGGATCATTCACCAGGGTAGACCATATGTTAGATCACAAAACAAGTTTTAGTAAAGTAAAAAATATCAAAATGACACAATGCATATACAGCAACCACAATGGAATGAATCTAGAAATCAATAACAGAGGGAAACTTCACTGTTTAATTAAAGAATATACTCTTAAACAAGCAATGGGATAAGGAGGAAATCCCAAGCGAAATTAGGAAATATCTTGGGGCAAATGAAACTGAAAATACAATATACCAAAACGTATGGGATGCAGCAAAGGCAGTGCAGAGAGGGAAATTAGCTCTAAATGCTTACATTAAAAAAGGAGAAAGACTCCAAAGCCAGAGACCTAACCTCACAACTGAAAGTACTAGAAAAAGAAGCACAAGCTAAATGTAAAGTGAGCAGAAGGAAGGAAATAACAAAGATTAGAGTGGAGATAATTGAAACTGAAAACAAACAAACAAAAAAAGCTACAGAGAGAATCAACAAAACCAAAAGTTGGTTCTTTGAAAAGATCACTTAAATTGATAAACCTTCAGCTATACTGACAAGGGATATAAAGAGGGAGGATACAAATAATGAAAATCAGAAATGAAAGGGGGGTTATTACTATCAATCTTGCCAAATTAAAAAGGAATATAAGAGGATACTATGAAAAACTTTTAAAAAATTAATTAGATAACTTACATGAAACGGACAAATTCTTAAAAATATACAAACTACCCACATTGACTCAAGAAGAAATAGAAGATCTCAAAAAACCAATTACTAGTAAAGAGATTGAAACTAATAATAAAATAAAAACCTCCCCCAAAAGAAAAGCCCCAGGCTTTATGGGGGAATTCAACCAAACAGTCCAAGAAGACTTAACTCCATTTCTGGTCAAACTCTTCCAGAAAATTGAAGAGGAGAGAACAGTCCCTAATTCACTCTATGAGGCCAACATCCTCCTCCTACCAAAATAGATAAAGATACTGCAGGAAAAGAAAACTACATACCAATATCGCTTAGGAATCTAGATGCAAAGATCCTCAACAAAATGAACCTAACAGCCTATTAAAAGAATTATACATCATGAACAAGTGGGATTTATGCCTGGCATGCAAGGTTGATTCAACATAAGAACATCAATGTACACCACATTAACACAATGAAGGGAAAAAACTCATGATCATCTTGCTTGATCCAGAAAAGGCATTTGACAAATGAGTACCACATCTTGATAAAAACACTTAGAACACTAGGAATAGAAGGAAACTTCCTCAACATGATAAAGGGCATATATGAAAAACCCACAGCTAACATCATACTCAATGGTGAAAGACTGAAAGTGTTCTCTCTAAGATCAGAAACAAGACAAGGATGCCAACTGTTATCACTGTTATTCAGCATTGCACTGGAAGTTCTTGCTGGAGCAATCAGGAAAGAAAAAGAAATAAAAGGCATCCAAATTGGAAAGGAGGAAGTAAAACTTTCCATATTTGCAGATGACCTTATTCTATATATAGAAATCCTGAAAAATCCACAATGAAGCTCCTATCATTAACAAATGAGTTTAGCAAAGTGGCAGGGTACAAGATCAATACCCCAATATCAGTATTGTTTATATACATAAGCAATGAACAGTTGGAAGAAGAAATCAAGAAAAAATTCCATTCACAATACCAACAAAAAGAATCAAATATCTAGGAATTAATCTGAATAAGGATGTAAAAACCTTGTATGCAGAAAACTACAATACTTTGTAAAATGAAATCAAAGCAGACACAAACAAATGGAAAACATTCTATGTCCATGGATTGGAAGACTATATATCTTTAAGATGTCAGTCCTAACCAAAGCAATTTATACTTTCAATACAAACCCAATAAAAATTCCAATAACTTTCTTAGCAGAAATGGAGGAGCAATCAAATTTATATGAAAGGATAAGAGGCCCTGAATAGTTAAAGCCATCTTGAAAAAGAAGAATGACACTGGAAGACTCTCACTTCCCAATCTAAAAACTATTACAAAGCCCCAATAATCAAAACAGCATGTTACCGACACAAGGACAGACACACAGACCAATGGAATCCAAGTGGGAACTCAAAAAATCATCCCTACCTTTATAGCCAAGTGCTTTTTGACAAAGTGGTAAACACCACTCAACTGGGAAAGAAGACTAGTCTCTTCAACTGATGGTGCTTGGAAAACTGGATCTCTGTCTGCAAAATAAGAAGGAGGACCCTACTTCACGCCTTTTAAAAAAATCAACCCCAAATGGATCAAAGACCTAAATATAAGAGCTGGAACTATCAAACTCTTAGAAGAAAATGTATGGAAGCATCTTCAGGACCTTATGTTTGGCAGTGGTTTCTTAGACTTTACATCCAAGCTCAAACAATGAAAGAAAAAAATAGATAAATGGGACCTCATCAAAATTAAAAACTTTTGTGCCTCAAAGGAATTTATTATGAAAATAAAATGAAAATCTACACAATGGGAGAAAGTATCTGGAAACCAAATATCTGATAAAGGTTTAACACCCAGAATATATAAAGAAATTTTATTCAAGTTTATAACAAAAAGACAAACAACAAATTTAAAAATGAGCAAAAGGCTTGAAGAGACATCTCTCCAAAGAATGTATACAAATGGCCAGAAAGCATATGAAAAGATGCTCAACATCATTAACCATCAGGTAAATGTGAATCAATACCACAATGAAATACCATATCATACCAATTAGAATGGCTACTATATAAAAAAAGAAAATAACAATTGCTGGAGAGGATGTGGAGAAATAGGGACACTCATTAATTGCTGATGGCAGTGTAAAATGGTGCAGCTACTGTAGTAGACAGTTTGGCTATTCCTTAGAAAGCTAAGCATAGAATTATCTTATGACCCAGCAATCCCACTACTAGGTATATACCTAAAAGAATTGAAAGCAGGGACATGAACAGATATTTGCACACCAATGTTCATAGTGGTATTTTTCAGAAGTGCCAAAAGATGGAGGAAACCCAAGTGTCCATCAACTGATAAATGGATAAATAAATATACATACAATGGAATATTATTCAGCATTAAAAAGGAACGATGTTTGATATATGCGACAAAGTGGATGAACCTTGAAGACATCATGTTGAGTGAAATAAGCCAGATACAAAAGGACAAATATTGTTAGATCTCACTGATTTGAAACAATTAGAATAAGCAACCTCATAGAGTCAGACTACTGGATTTTAGGGGATGGGGTGGAGGTGGGGAATGGGAAGCTAAGGTTTAAAATGTACAGGGTTCCCATTCGGAATGACGGAAATGTTATGGTAATGGTTGTGGAGATGGTAGCACAGCACTGTGACTGTTATGAACAGCACTGACATATATACCTGAATGTGATTAAAAGGGGAAATATTAGATGGCATATATGGTAACAGAATAAAAATTAAAAAAAAAAAATCCAAGGAACAACACTATACAAACAGTGAACCCTAAGTTAAACCATGGACTTTAATTAATAGTACAAGATAAAAATGTACTATTATCTATTGTTAAAAAAAAAAAAGGGAAGAGAATGTGGCTCAAGTGGTTGGGCATCCATCTACCATATGGAAGGATCCAGGTTCCATCCCGGGACCTCCTGGTAAAATAAAAAGGCGAGAAGGTGAGCCGGGCCCGCGCGAACGCACTGCGAGCCATGCAGCAAGATGATGATGCAACAAAAGAGAGACATAGGGTAGAGCCAAGGTTAGATGCGCCAGAAACCAGGAACTGAGGTGGCACAAGTGACAGGGTGCCTCTCTCCCACATCGGATAGGATTGAATCCCGGTGAAGCCAGGAGGAAAAAAATGAGAAGAGAAGGCAAGAAACAGGCACAGAACATGACCCAGAGAATGGACACAGATAGCAAGTGGGGGGCGGTGGTGGTGGGGGAAGTCATAGAACTGTACACCAAAAAGAAAAAGAAAAAAAGTCAATTAAAAAAAGTACATTTGGGGGAGTGGAAGAAATCAGAAGTTTGTTTTGGGGAATATTAATTTTACGATGCCTAATCTACTAGAGTTCTATGCACAATTCTGGAATTTTGGGGAGAGTTCTAGGATATGGTTATAAATATGGAAGAGAAAAACATGCAAAGAGACTGGATGAGATCACCAAGAAAGTGAGTGGAGAAAGAAAAGAGGTTCTAGGACTGAATTTCAGGGCATGCTAATATTAAGAGAGCAGGGAGAAGAAAAGAACTGAAAAGTCAGACTGCAAGTAATACTTCATTATTAATAACTTTCTTCTGAGGCCATTGACATATTGGCTCTAGAGAAACTAAGTGGTGTTTTCTTTTTGTAGGATTAACTTTGTCACTTGCCATTTACCTATAATCAGATTTAAATCTTAAATGTTATTCTTGGTCACTCCTTTCCCTTCCCCTTGATGCCTGTATCCCATTCTTTTTGCATATTCTTATTTGTAGTGCAACTTCATCTGAGTATAAAATATGTTTTTGAAAACTGTCAAAAGTGATTTGGGTTTTCATCCAGTGAATAGAATGGGTGACCAAGTTGATTAGTATTGCTTTTGATAAAAAATTAGATGTGACGTAATTTCACCAAGTTCACTGTGTGGTTTATATGCTGTATTTAAAGGCACTTTCAACAGATAACATTCTAAAATGTTTTGAACAATGACAATATTTATCAGAATAAATATATAATTTTCAAGAGAACTATTTTCAAGGCTAACTGATATATACATGTATAAGTTCTCCTAAAGTGATAAGCAATATTTTAAATATTTTGTTGTTTTATTAAATATATATGCTTAAATTCCATGACCATATGTAAAACCATATATAATAGTCAATTGAATCTTTAGTTCCCAACCTGAAAGTTTCTTAAACTGCTATTCTCATTTAAAATAATCTTATCAAAAGCAAACAAACATTATTTTTTTCATGAATAAAAGGGTCTACAAAACACATTTTAAAATATTTTCCCAGTTTTTACATAACATTTCTGATTGAGAACAACACAGATTTAAAAACATTCTTGGATGTCCAGCTAATACTAAATTTCGTAATTAATATATCCCCAACAAATTATGCCAACTATTTGTTCACTGAATAAATATTTATTGATTTCTAGATGCATGTCATACTGAGAAAAGTTTGCTCCTTTAGATCCTTCCAAACATGTCCTGAGTAATTTATACGCGTACAAGTGAAAGCCAGAACAGTGTTACTCTCTGCACATCCAACGTCGTCTCCTGGGGGTTTACACCATATGGAGGACCGATTTTGACTAGACTGGAGGAAGATCTTAGTAGCTGGCAAGGCTCAAAGTTAGACATGAGGCCTACTTTACCCTTTTCTGCTTTCCATGCCCAGACCTCATTCTTCACTCTGTAACACAGAAAGCTCCCTCTTTCTTAATAACATAGTATAGTTACTACCCTTGCCTCTGACCTAACCCCTCCTTGGAGAGAAATGGGCTGTAATCAGAAAGAAATAGTAAAAATAAATATTTTTGAGGAAAAAGAAATAGATGTGAGCAATGACATCAGAATATGGAAACTGTTAGGTGGTGTAAACTCAAGGTACACTGGGAATCTGGGGACAATCCTCAGAGTTCTTGGCTTCACAGAGTAGGTGGTGGCATGGCCCAAGGAGGTAAGAGTCAGTCTTCCATCATGCTAACAGGATGAGATATGTGCAAAAAAAGGACCCAGACTGTTTTCTTTCAGTACTTAATCTTCTAGCTATTGTTGCTTTCTCAGAGGTTTTTCACGGTTTTCCCTGACAGTTTATTTTTAGTAAAGTCTAATCTTCATTCTAGGCCTTTCCTTGTGAAATAATTTGTTGCCTTTACCTCAAGGATCACAATCATCCAGGACCAAAACATTGTAATTGGCTCATTGTTTCTCACTTAAACTTGGTAATCATCCCTATGCCTCTCACTAATGTTGTCATTAATTTTTTAAGTAGGCTAATGATTGTTAAATGTAGGTGTCCATGCAACTTATTATGTATAATAAACTTACAATGTTTTTCATGTGTTTGACTAATATTGTCAGCTTCACATCTTCATATGATATGACTAACTGCACCTTCGGCTTCTTGTCCGGAAATGTTTCACCTGATTTAAAAAAATAGAATTTCTGTGAGTTAAATTGGAAGATGCTCAAAAAAGGATAAATCTAACACCTCATGTCTAAACCAAGGTCAATGCAAAAGAAACATTTTTCAGATAGTGCTAAAACCAAAATATGTATCAGGACACTGTATTTATATACAATTATCTGCATAATCTTCCTTCAGCAAGTTTTATAAAATTGCTGTTTTGATCAAAGTACCTTTCATAGCTTTCCATTGCTTATGATAAAACATCTAAATTTCTCAGCCTTATGTTGCTTCTTATAAATCTGTTTTATTCCCTAACAGTATTCTATACTGTTGTCCATGTCCAGTTCCACAAACATGAGCTAATATTTACTTCCAACCATTGCTCATATTATTCCCTTCATTTGAAATGATCTTTTCCACCATTTTTTGTTTTAAACTTTTAGCTTTCTTCAAGGCCCAATTAAATGCAAAATAATTTGTCTTACCTTCCTCTGAACTCCCCTAACACTTATCACCCAATATTTATATGGTAACTGTTATCTTACATGTCTCATTTGCCTAGCAGATTAAAATCTCCCTCAGGGTTTACTTTTTTCCTATATTCTCACAGGACAGAGTACATGGTTGCTCCATAAAGCTAAACATTAATTTAATAACAAAAGTAACCATTTAAGTTATATGTATTAAAACGTAGATGCATTAAAATGAAGACTAATTTTTCAATTAAGATGTTCTCGTTTACATATGACCTGGCAAGCCCACTACTAGCTTATACCCAAAAGAATGGAAAGCAGGGACTTGATATTTGTACACCAATGTTCACAGCAGCATTATTCACATTTCCAAAAGATGGAAGCAATCCTAGTGTCCATCAACTGATGATTAAATAAAATGTGGTGTATATGTGTGTGTGTGTGTAATGGAATATTATCCATCCGTAGAAAGGAATGAAGTCCTGATACATGCAATGACATGGATGAACCCTGAAGACATCATGTTGAATGAAATAAGCCAGACACAAAAGGACAGATGTGGTATAATCTCACTGATGTGAAACAATTAGAATAAGCAAAAGTCATAGAGTAAGAATCTAGAATATAGCTTACCAGGGGACAGGGTGTATAGGTTACCAGGCAATGGGAATTTAAGGATTCAAATGTACAGGGTTCATATTTGGAATGATAGAAAAGTTTTGGTAATGGATGGGGGTGATGGAAGCTCAACACTGTGAGTGCAATTAGCAGCACTGAAAAATATATATTTGAATATGATTAAAAGGGGGAAATGCTAGGTTGTATTATGGTTATATAATAAAATTTTTTAAAAATCCATGGAACTACACTACAAAGTGAACCTTCAGTAAAATCATGTACTTTAATTAGTAGCACAATTATTTTTAAAATGTGCTATCATCAATTGTAACAAATGTTCCACACCAATGCAAGGTGTTGGTGGTGGGGTTATATATGGGAATCCTGTATTTTATGCATGATTGTTTTGTAAACCTAAACTTCTCTAGGAAAGGAAAAAAAAGCAAAAAAAAAGTTTCTGGTTTATAGCTCAAGAGTTAAGCATAATTTACAGTTTTTCTAATATTTCCCTTTTTAGTTTCTGGTTGTATATTCTCTAAGGGAACTTAGAGAGAATAAACTTATTAATAACAAGGGATTTGGATCCTGTGTTCTAAATTGCATTTACTGTGGTCCATATTGTTTCCTAGTCGTCAATTATATCTGTTTAATCCTCTCTAACATTTGAAAAATTAAACCTGAGTGGTCTGTGTCCTCTCCCAAAGTCTTTTGCAAGTTTGTTAGAAGTTTACACACTGCAAGTAGATAACATTAATTAACTTTATTGTTAATAATGTGTATCACTGACATTGGAAATGTTTTTATGACTGAAATGGTAATTACATAAATACAACACAAAACTTTTTTAGTTAAAATATCTCAATTACAATGACACAAAGGCATTATGAATTAGAAATACTATGAGGTAATTCTGAGCCTGATTCTGAGATAATTACATTTCATAATTTAAGGCATGTGGTTGGAATTTTGCCGTGAGCATGCTAAAATGCTGATGAATTTGCGATGCACAATGAATATTATTTTTGAATTAAAGAATGAAAGGATTATTAAGTAGAAACTCAATGTGTTTAATCAGAGCCATTTTAATTCAAAGCTAGGAAATTAGCATAAATTTATGACTGAATGCCTAAAGAGTAACTAGACAATTAAAGGGAGTTATTTGGACTGACTGAAGGTAATATTCCATCCTATACCTGAAGTACAAAATTAGTAACCAGAGTATCCATCAAAACATACCAGATCCTGGTTTAAAAAAAAAAAGCCACTTGGAAGTCTTAGTAGTCAATGTTTGAGTAGCAGAGGTACATAATATTGCTAGAACTCCTACTGGGTGCCAAATGCTGTGCTAAAAGATTTATGAACATTAATTCACTAGATCCTCACAGCAAATCTCTAAAGTTCTACATATGAGGAAACTGAGGATTAGAAAAACCAAGAAACTTGATCCAAAGTAATGTGGCAATGTGGCCAATTAATGGTGCAGGATTAAATGAGTCCAAAGCCTAAACTTTTAAACACCATGCCAAAAAGTGTCACAAAAGGCCATGGGGTGTCACAACCAAGGGACATGGCTTAAATGAAGAACCCAGAGACAGGATTTTGAGAATAGCTTTATATGGACAAGAAGGTGCTAGAACATTTTGATCTTCTGCTTCAAGTTAATCAGGAGAAAATTCTGACCAGGCTTAACTTAATCATTTATGAAAACTCCAACTGTTAAAATGTTATTGGATGATTGCGTTGATATGCTTGCATGCATGGCAGAATAACAGCTAAAGCATTGCTTATTATTGATAATGTGCTCATTGGCATTTAAAAAACAGCATTTCCAAACTTTTTTTCAGGTGATAATGTATTTACATGATTGAAAATGAAAAATTACTTTTAAAGTATACATAAAGTCTTCCTCCATTCCTAACATCTATCCACCCAGTTCTTCTATCGTTATTTTATTAGTTTCCTACACATTCCTCCAGAGTTCCCTCCATATACTTCCAGAGTTTCTCCATGCATGCAGATATGAATAAGTATTCTTATTTTCCCCTTCTGAAAAAAAGGCGTAGTGTATTTATTATTCTGCGCAAAGATCTTGGAGATATTTCCATTTCAATAAATACAGAGCTTCTATATATTTTAAGATATAGTTTCACAATATTCCTTTATGTGCAAGTACCATAATTTATTTATCCAGTTCCTTATTGATGGGCAGTTGGATTGTAACCAATTTTTAACATCTATTACAAACCATGTTGCAATAAATAGCCTTGTAAATGCATCATTTTGTACCTGTGCACAAGTATCACAGGATAAATTTACAACAGGAGAATTGCTGGTCACAGGGTATTATCACTAGTAATTTTAATAAATGTTGCCAAATTGCCTTCTATAAAGGTTGAACCAATTTGCATTACCACTAGCTGTGTATGAGAATGCCTGCTGTTTCATAACCAAGCTTGTTAATTAAATTTTTGGATTTTTGCCAAAACGGTATGTAAAAAACGGTATCAGTGTGATTTTAATTTGCATTTTTCTTATGAGTCAGGTTGAGTATCTTTTCATTTATTTAAGAGCCACTTATATTTTTATGCATTATTTTTTCATATTGTTTACTTTACTATTGGATTGCTAGTTTTTTTCTTATCAATTTTTAGGAGATGGTTATGTATTATGCAACCAAGCCTTTGTTTGTGATGAGTCGCAAATATTTCATTCATTTTGTTATTTACTTTTTTCCTTTTTTGACTTTGCTATAGTGTTTTATGCCATGCGTAATATTATGGCTTCTGGTTTGAAGTCATAGCTAGAACAACTCATTTCAAGATTATAAAGGATCTTTCTATGTTTTCTGTGTCTCATTTATGATTTCATTTCTTTGTCACATTTATGATTTCATTACTGACATTTAAAAATCTTTAATCCATTTGGAATTTATCCTAGCATATGGTGTGAAGTATGTTGTCCCAACATCATTTCTTGAATTTTCCTCCTCTAGTATGGTCACATACTAAATTCCTGAATGTATATGGCTCTATTAATAGACACTCTATTCTGTTCCGTTTATTCATCAATTTATGCACCAGCATCACATAATTTTAATTTTGAGGTTTTGTAATATATCTTCATATTTGGCAAGGTTAAACTCCTCTCATTTATCTGCTTTTATTAAACTTTCTGGATTTTGTTTTCCTTATTTTTCCATATGAATTGTAGAAAGAGCTTATCTTGTTAAAATCAAATGTTAGCATTTTTTACTTTTATTTCAAAAAATATTGGAAATGTCTGACATCTTTGTGATGTTGAATCTTTCCCTCCAAGGACATGATTTGTCTTTCCATTTGTTCAAAGATTCTTTTGAATTCTCAGTAGTGTTTTAAAGTTTTCTTCATTTTGTCTTGCACATTTGTTGTTAAATTTATTCCTGGGGACTTTCATTTTTGTCACTATTGCAAATGGGATCTTTTCTTCCATTATACTTTTCAACCAGCTGCTATTTGTATATACAAATGCAATAGATATCTATTCATCAATTCTGTACCTAATATCTTATTAAACTCTCTTATCATTTGTGAAAGATTTTTAACTGATTTCTTTTTTTTTCCTAGGTATGTGACCATATTACTTTCAAGGAGTGTTAGTTTTTTCTTCTCCTTGCCAAGGTTTATGTTTCTAATTTCTTTTTCTATTTTATTAGGTCATTTAACCAATATCTACAGAGCATCTATATGGGCGAGACACTATTCTAAGCCCTTCTCTGATGACGGTACTTCTCTGATGACTCTTATACAGCAGGATAAGAGCGATATGTATAATAAGTATGTAAAATTTATAATGTGCTAAATATGATAAAAGATATAAAAAAAGAACAGGATAAAGGCATTGGGGCAGGATAAAGTGCAGGTTGCCATTTTAAATGGATGATCAGAGAAGGCAAATTTTGTGCAAAGACCTGGAGGAGGTGAGGGAGTGAGTCAAATGTTGTCTAGTACTTTCAGCAGGGTGATGATGGTGCCTTATTTTATAAGTTAGAGGGGGTGCTTTCCCATTGGGTCCCTCTCATACTTGATGCTGGTTTTGGAGCCGAGGTAGATTTATTTTCTCACATCGAGGAATTATTCATTTATTTTTATATTATTGAGTGTTTTATCAAGAAAGTTTGTTGATTTTATTCAAATGTCTTTCAGGGTCCATAGAGATAACGCTGTGATTTTTCTCCTTAAATCTATTAGAATGAAAACATGCGTTATATTGTTCTTTCATTTCTGATCATGGTAAATTATATTCCTGTGGTGTGCGACTGGTTTATTTTGACTAATATTTTCTTTAGAATTTTCCATTGATATTCATAAGTGTGATTGGCATGTGGATTCTTTTCTACAATCTTTATAATCTTTGAAGCTATTGGTATCAATATTTTAAACGTTTAATAAAAATAGTATGGACAATTTCCCTGCTTTGGAATTCTTTAAATAATAGGGGAATGATCTAGTATTTAAAAGTTTGATAGAATTCCTCTAGATATCATCTGAACTTGGTACTTTTTGAATGTGCTTTTTGAAGCTTTTTCTAGTTCTTCTATGTAACGATCTCTTTAGAACCATTATTTCTGGGGTGAATAAATTGTATTTTTTTGGTAGGAAACCATCAATTTCAGACAGGTTTACAAATTTATTTTCATAGAGCAGAATAAAGTAGTCTCTTATAATATTTTTATTTTCATCTTTTCCTATGGTTACTTCTCACCTCTTTCATATTTTGTGTATTTGCATTCCACTGCCCCCCCCATTCTTTTGATTAGACTAGCTGTGGTTTATTTATTAATAAAATTAGTTATTTATAACATCTGGATTCTAAAACTCATAATTTGATACTTGTTATATTTATTCATTGTTTTCTGTTTTCTTTTTATTGGTTTTGTGATTATTATTCCGCTGATGGTATTTCAAATTTTTCTTTGAGTATTGCTTTTACTTCCTCCCATATTTTCTGATATGTAGCATTTAATTATTGCTGTTCTTTAGAAATTTTGCAATTTTGGTTTGTATTCCTTTGGATCCAAGAGTTTTTGAAGGGAGATTTTTATTTTTAAATTTCCAAGCTTAAGGGTTTCTAGTTTTCTGAAATTTTTATTAATTTCTCATTTTATTACATCATGATAAAAAATATTGCTTATACTATTTCTACTTTTTGAAATGTATTGGAACCTTCTTTGTGGCCTATTATTTAATCTATTT
Organism: Tolypeutes matacus; assembly: GCA_026826555.1. Classification (NCBI taxonomy): domain Eukaryota; kingdom Metazoa; phylum Chordata; class Mammalia; order Cingulata; family Chlamyphoridae; genus Tolypeutes; species Tolypeutes matacus. The sequence goes on along the minus strand of JAKSZT010054549.1, from coordinate 1,350,158 downwards.
TCATGAATGATAAAAAGGCACTTAAAGAGAAATTGTAATCTCTTTTCAGTATAAAAGGGTTGATATAAATGGATCAATTTTGCCTTATTAATTTTGCTATTTAGTTTTTCTATGTATTTTCCCCACTTGATCTATCTTAGATTGAGAGACTTGAATCAGAATAGTGTGCTTTTGTGGATTTCTCCTGTGTAGTCTATATTTTCCGCTTTATATATGTTGCTGGCATATAACTCGGTATGTAGTCATAACTGTTCAGATCTTTACTGAGAATTGTACTCATTATCATTGAAGGTTCTGTTCCTGTTTAATTCAGTGCTGTTTGGTCTAAATTTCACTCCTTCTTTATTAAGGTTGTGATCTCTGATTCCTTTTTCTTTTCCTAATATACCTATGACTATCCTTTGATTTTCAAACTTTCTAAATCACTTTGTTTTAGGTGTGTTTCACATATAGTACAGAGCTATGATTTGATTTCATACTCCAATTGAAAAAATTTAATAGGTGAGTTAAGACCATTTACATTTATTGATATAATGGATAAGTTTTTTCTGAGTTATATTTTTGTTTTATGGTTATTTAAGAAAGTTTTTCACTTAGTGATTTCTTTTAATTTAGGGCACTTATGAAACATAAATTATTATTTTTGTTCTAGTAGTTACCTTTATTCAACAACACCCTTAAACTTTTGTTTCTTTTAATAATGTTTATTTCTTAATAAAGGCAAAGATAAAATTATTGTCTATCCTCTTTCTGACTCTATTTTCATCTACCACATAGTCATATTTAATGTTGTGGTCTTTCTTAGTGTTTTCCTAATGCTAAAATTAAATACATTTAGGTCTTTTATTACTTGATTTGTTAGATTTCAGTGATATCCTTCAACAACCAGCTATTCGAAATCAGGTCATTGGAAAATCCCTCTACACTCATCTTCTTTCCACCTTTCCTTTCCAGCTCAGTCACAAGTAAATGTCTAAATTAATTTCCTCATTAAAAACATGAGATTACATACTATATTACAGCAAAATTAATAATATTTTAAAGCCTTCAACTGAAATTTTTAAAAACAACTTAATACAAGCATCTATTTCTAAATAGTGCCAGTCCTCTCCTTCTTACCTTTCCATATCATTACAATTTAAATTTAAAATCTGGGTACCATTCTTCAGCCTCTAAGTGATCTGGGCTCTGCCAGAGAAAGTGACTCGGACATTAACCAGTGAGACCCTGCCATGGAGATGGCACTGCTTCAAGTTCCCTTTTACAATAACATCTCAAATTGGAGGTAATGGTGTGAGGTAGTGATTGAAAGCTTGTGTTTGCAATCATGGGTAATTATCAGTGAAGTCGAACATGCTCGTTAACATTCATCCTCCTAACCCTGACAATTGTTCTCTCTGATCATGTTCTACACCATTACCTACATTATTATTTCTATACCTTGATAAAAACCTATCTTCTGTGTGTCAGAGCAATAAAAGACATTTTCCTGTTTTAGTAACCATTCTTCTTAGTATGTTAGTAGATGGTAAATAGATCATTTTATTTTATTTTATGTGTATGTGTGTGTAAGTATTATGAGGCAATGGGACTCTATTAATATTTGGGGAATACATATATGTATTTAAATTTTTCTCATTATTTGGGGAATATAAAGGGTCATATTGTTAGGGAGTTAAAGAATGTACATTTAAGATAAAATCCAACAATTTTCTCGTTAGTGCCTCGGTTGATTCTCGTGTCCATAATACTTAATGTGGTAATTTATAAAAGTTGGGTGATGCTTCAAGGGAATTCTATTGTTTTTGGTGGTGGTAGAGCAGGGCTTGATTTCCTTGTGCCAGGAGATTTCCACATGAAGTAGTGAGTGTGGGTGGAGGAACCTGATGTGGGTTTCTTTTCTCTTCTCCTTTTCATACAAATGACAAGCTTGGCAGAGATGATCACCGTGTCTTCCATAGTTGTTCTTTATGTCCTCAATCATTTATTCAATAATTATTTATTGAGCACTTAGTATGGCCAGACACTGTTAGACCCTATGGATTCAATGGCAAGGCCCACAGACATGGACTATGCCCTCATGGGTACCTGGTTTACAAATAAGAGCACAAGCCATATGGCCATTGCCATCCGTAATTTGAAGAAAGAGCATTATAGGAGCATATATCAAATATAACTGAGATGAGATCTGAAGGATGCATAAAAGGATGGAGAAGGTAGGATAGGAGTCAAGGGGTCAAGGCAGAGAGAACTGTATCTTTGAAGTACAGAGGTGCTTGACTTACATGAGGAACTGGAAAAAGACAGGAATGGAGATGGGGAATGGCATGAAATTTGACTGGAAAGGGAAATTGGTGGGTGCTAGATTCTGCCTGGACACAACAGTGAGGATATTGGTGTTTATCCTAAGAGTAGGAAAAACTATATAATTTGTGGGATCCAATGCAAAATGAAAATGTGGGGTTCCTTTTTCGAAAATGATTACGATTTTCAAGACAGTGCAGCAGCGTAGTAAACCAAGTGCAGGGCCTTGCTGAGCGCAGGGAGCTGTTATGCCTGCACAGGTTGCCAGGACATGAAGCCAGTCCTGCCTAAGGGCAACGGCAAGCCAAGGGAAAGTTTTAAGTGGAGGAGGACGGTGATTAGATTGACACTCAAAAAAGACAAATTCTTCTACTGCTTTACGAAGGCATGTTTTATGAGTGGCGAATGGCAAAGGAATGTTAAGATCATCTCCCAGGTCCAGTTACACTGCATTACAAGTTCTATGCTAGACACCTAGGTTCCAGAATCCACACTCTTAGTTCATTAGTAGAAGGTAGTAAAATGGCGACATCTTAGAATTTTGCTTAAGACAGTCCTGCATAAAGCAATAGCTTAATAAACTCTTGAATAATTTTATCCCCTTGTCATTTAGCTAGATAAGCTCAAAATTTCAACAAGTCACAAGACTGGAGCTTCTAATAAGGATTGTGCTTTTTTCCTGGAATCAATCAATATTCTGTCACAAAAATATTAATAATTAAGAAGTATGAAAGAGAAAATCACTTTTCCCATATAATAAACTTTATTTATAAAGAAGTTTTAGATTACATTGTAACTATAGGGGATTCCCACATACCCTACCTCTCCCTCCCACATCTTCCCCTAGAAATAACATCTTACATCATTGTGGTACATTTTAAAGGACACAGGAAAGACCAACTTTCTACTAATCCTTGTTTGTTGTAATGATTTTCATTTTCTGTTTGGAAAATGTGTTCTGTTGTTTTAAAATAATAGGCTGTATTTTGAAAGCAGGCTGTAATCTAAAAATATTGAAAAACAAATATTTTGTCCCTCATGATTGCTGAAATAAATGTTAAGTATTGTATGATGTGATAAAAAATAAACAAAGCATAAAGCAAATTCTCAAACAACCATTTTAGTTTTTGCAATGGCAAGCCTAAGTTTTGGGAGTGCAGATATATATTTTAAACACCTTACAAAGAAATAATATTATCAGTAAAATTCAAAATTTGACAGTGACCAACATTTTAATTTTTTGGAATACAGAGGCACAATTTTCTTAAGAGACTTTAATGAAAGAATAGAGGTCAACCTAGTACCTTATTTAAAAAACCTGACATCTCTAGAATTCTGCTAATGTTCTAATTTTTTAGACATATGGTTTATTCAAGTTCATAAATATTGATTGGAAAAAAATTTCCCCAGCTTTTTAACTGCCATAATTGATATTCTGACAATAAAAAAGAAATAGTTTAAGTTATGAACATCATTCTTCTTTAGGTAAGTACTATAAAATGTAAAAAAAAAATACATTAGCTATCTGATATTTATGGTTTGACTCCATAAAGTAAGTATCAAAGAAAGGAATGTCACACAATGAGTAAAATGTCAGGGAATGAATGATGTAGAATCTCCATACATAACTTAGCATTTATGAATACAGAACAATGCATAATGGGAGGTTCTTGATTTACATTTATTTTCCAAAGATAGACACAAATGTAAATATGCTACTTAAATGCTATACAATCTGATCAGCCTGTACAGAGCTATACACCTTAGAGGTAAGTAACTAGGATGCCAGCTACAAGCAGGTGTGATGGGCAGATGGATCTAATCTTTAAAGGCAGAGATTCAGGAGGTGGCTGTGGATAAGACTGAAGAATGAGAGCAACAAAAAATAAAATAAAATAAAACAAAACAAAAATAATGGGGGGGGGCGAGATGTGGCAATATGGGTTTGCAAATCTTAGGTGAAGTAAGATTTCAATAAGTACCACTTATTGAATGACCATTGCTTGCAATGGACTTCTATTATGAATGTTTAAAACTGATAGGATATTTAGAAAGAGTCTCTGCTAATCTAGGAGAGTTGATAGAAATGTTAATTAGCATTAAAACACACTTGGCTGAATATAGGTGGATAATTGTGCTAGACTAGTTTTGGATCCTGGCAATAAAAAGAATTTTGGGAGGGAAGTGGAGTAATAGCTGAGCTTTAAAAGATACGAGTGAAACTGCTAGATAATTCATGATCATTATGTGTCTAATATTTATTTTGTTGCTTCCTAAAATGTGGGGTAAACTACAAGACTTACCTACAGGGGGTAAAGAAACTCTGTCTCTGACAAGCGATTCCATCTCAAGGCACAATTAATTAAAATCGGTTAATAGTGTGCCATCATGTAGTTATTATAATTAGACAAACAGATCTGGGTTTAACTTGAAGAACATATTCTAAGGGGGTAAAAAGCTTTGGAGATGGTTACAAAATAATAAAGCTTTATTCTTAAAAAGAGATTTTAATTTGAGATTTGAAAAAATTATGGTTGAGGTATTTTTACACTATTATATTGAAACTCAATAATTGTACATATTAATAATGGATAATTTACTTACCTAGGTCCACAAGTGATGATTCTTCCATTATTTGTTGCACAGGCTCAGCAAGGAAAAAACTAAGCACAAAATCACTCTGAAAATCAAGACAAAATATAATATTTCTTAATATCATATTTATTTATAATTGTTTTCACTATTATATGAAGACATTGTTCACATAGAGTGATTACTATTTCTTTAAAGATACCTGTTATCGGTTCCGTAAATAGAGAAAACATACTACATGTATTTATCATTTTACTCTAAATAAATCCGCCTTTTATGAGAACGGGCATGCGATTACGTTTCTTCACGAGGCTCTGGTGTGCTTGCTCTCGGAGTGCACCATAGGTGTTTCCATTCTTGAGTTTCACAATTACGTATGAATGAAACCTCTCTTTTCGAGAAGATGGCTTCATGAGAAAAGCTGCTTGCCATGGGACACTGAAGAGCAGCCATTACTCCTTTTTTTTTTTTTTTAGATTTTATTTATTTATTCATTTATCCCCCCCTTGCTGCTTGTGCTCGCTGGGTCAGCTAACCACGCCGTGCGGGCGGGCTTGCCTTCACCAGGAGGCCCCGGGAACCGAACCCGTGGCCTCCCATATGGTAAACGGGAGCCCTACTGATTGAGCCACAGCCGCTTCCCACCATTACTCCTTAAGGTTCAGTTCCACGAATGCTCACTGAGTGCTGAGCACACCCAGTGAGGATGTTGGGGCACTTAAGACGCAGAAAGGTGCCTAGGCACTCCCTCTCTTTTGATAGAATCTACTGGAAAAAAAGAGATTATATTAAGTGCAGTAACAGAAGTGCTAGTTATGTATAATTTTAGTACCTAGAAGTGAGTAGGCACCTCTTTCAAATTGGGATGATCTGATGGTACACAACTCGATATTCAATCTGGGATCCCAATGAATGGGCTTACTGGGAAATTTCAGAACAGCTTTTCCTTAGCGATGTTGCCCCGCATTTAAGTTATTATATAACCAAAGCAGCCTTCCCCACACGGCACATGTTATTATCTGAACAGCACCACTCAGTAATTGACTATTTCCTCTATCATAGGCTGGCACCATCGTAGCTGTCAACACTGCCTGACAGTCTCCCGGGTCAGCTTCTGTATCATTCTGTGCAATGGCTCTTTCAAATCTTCCCCAGGAAACTAAACTTCCAACTTTGACTCCTCTGTCAGTGACTTTGCTTCCTTTTTCAAAGAAAATAAAAGACAGATGGAAATTCCTCAACTTTCTACCACAAAATCAACAGACTCACACAGCCATCTTTTCTCTCTCCTTCCTTGATGCTCTACCCATCCAATAATGAGCCCTTCATCTGTGCTGGGTCCTATTCCTTCCTCCTCTCCCTTTGCAAGTCTCTTCTTTATCAGCAGAAAGTATGGTCTACTATCACCAATTTGAAAACTAACTCTATTGCCCTGAAGACATTTCTAATGGAAAAATTGCACCACTAAATACATTTTCTTTCCTTTCAGTTTGCTGCTCCTTTTGTGATAAGGCTGAAAATAGTGGGTATCTTCTTGTACTTTCTGATCTCTGTTACCCCACTCATAAAATTAATTGTTCAGTCCTGTAGGTTGCACCTCCTGAATATCTCACCTAGCCATTTCTTCCTTCCATATATACTGCACCTGCCTACTTATCACACCATCATTTCTCAACTAGCTCATGGCAGGGTTTCCCGACCCCAGGCTTGCTTCCCTTTAATGCATTCTCCACACAACTGCCAAATTGACCTTTCAAAATGTAAATCTAATAATTAACTGCTTAAATTTTGGCAGTGGCTCTCCAGTGCTCCCAAGGAAAGCCCAATTGCTTCACAAGGCTTTTTATGATCTTTCTTCATCAGGATCTTTTCATTTCTCCATCCTCATCGCTCATCATTTCCCTTCTGGCACTTAATGCTCAACTACACTGAATTATTTTAGTTCCTCAAATGTGACATGCTCTCACCTCCTAGTCTTCTCACCTGCTGCTTTCTCCATCCTTTCTATGCCCTATCCATCCATATGCCCAAGATTTATCATGCTTTCTTTTCTACTCTTGCCAGTCTCATCAGTGGCATAAAGAACAGAGCTTAAGTCTTATTCACTCATGTCTAATATAGTTTCTAAGTTCAATAAATGTTTGTTAACAGAAACAAACAGGTTTGTCTTCAGATATGAAATACATTGGTTTTCTAATGCAAATATTCTCATCTATATAGCAATTTTGTGTATCACTGTAAATCAGTCAATTAACAATTTTGATTTTTCACATGATGATCTCCTGTGAGTTTGCTTAATGGGAGTCTATCCTCAAGAAATGGACCAAAGTCAGGGATGCTGACCAAGGCAATTTTTATTTTGAAAGCTTAAAGTAAAATTTCGGACTGTTTAGAATTTTTGCAGGAACTTTGACTTTCTTGGGCCTTTTGACAACTAGTCAATTATTCTTCTCCAGCAACATTTTGACTTTACCACCCAAAGGGCATTAAACTTCAATGGGAGGCTGACCATCTTCCAATTAATGTCTGAAATATCACCACTAGCTAATCATTCCCTTGTGTTTACACTGTCAGATTCTTGAAATGCTCCTATATAATTCTGGGTATGGGTAACATACTAAATTCTAAACCCTTATTGTAACATGGTTTTCATTTTGAGAGGAATTATGATCCAGGATCAGTGAAGGGAGAAGTCAACAGAGGAAAGAAGGAGTTACAAAAAATAATATTACTTGACCTCAAAATAAACAGTTTTAAATTTTCCCAGAATTGGCTTTACTTGTGTTCATGCATCCACCCATTACACTTGTGCATACTTTTTTGCACATTGCACTGCTGGGTAGTTTGGAGAAGTATAGAAGTATTGGTGCTTCAGTATATCTCACTTAAAATCTGATTCTGTGTTACCAACTGGGTTTTTATTGCATACGTTGTACATTGCACAACTCTAGGGGTTCCATAAAATTGATTGGATGTACAACCATATGTGCAGGGCTCCCCAGAAGGAGGGTTGCCAGATATAGCAAATAAAAACAGAGGATGTCCATGAAATAGTTGGGATATACTTTTACTAAATAATTTTTTGTTGTTTATCTAAAATTCAAATGTTATTGAGTGGTCTGTATTTTATCTGGTAAGTTTACCTATATGGGATGTTTGGAAAATGTGTGGGCATTCTTTTAGATGTTCAAATAAATTACAAATAATGCCATTTGTAAATGGCAATTAATGGGAATGGCCACTTATCCTAAATGTCCTGCAATACCTAGGAAACAATGAAGAATGTTGCTTTTCTGCTTATTTCCTCAAAAGATAATAGTTCCTTAGTTTTTTTGTTGATGTTGTTGTTTAAAAGCTTTATTGGATTGCAAGTTGAATGTATTTTTTAAAGTTTTAAATAGAAAAATTTTAGTTGTTTCATACAGAGACATAATACAGGACACTAATAACAATTAAAAACAATACAAAATACATTAAATAAGGCAAATAGAACAATATCTATATACAGTGGTGGTTGAAGCTGTATGTCCCCAGAAAACTCTAATCCATTTGTGTGTGTGGGAATCCATTGTAATATATATGTGTGTGTGTCTGTGTGTATATATACATACTTATTACTTAATGTACAAAGACAGCCCAGGGCTTGCCATATCCTTTCTGTTCACACAGTTTTTCTCTAAACAATACAAAATTGTGATATAAAGGAAAAGAGTGTAAGCTTTAGCACCAAAGTTGCCTTTGAATCTTGCATTTACCACTTATAAGCAACATGAATTAAAGAAGTTATTTAATGTCTCTGAGCTTTCTTTTATCATCTGTGGCACAGTGTAAAAAATGTCCCCAATTCTTCACTCCTCCCTGCATTCATGCCTTTTGCTATGTTACTTGGTAGGACCCTCCTACTCTAACTCTGGGCTTGACCATGTGACTTGGTTTGGCCAACAGAGTAAGATGGAAGTGACATTTCAGTTCTGAGTGTAGGCCTCAAGGGGCCTTATGTGTTTCTCCTTGTTCTCTCTTGCACTTCCAGTGTTGCCACAAGAACATGGTTGGGTAGCCTACTGGGGGATGGGAGACACATGGAACAGAGCCCCAATCAAAGTTGGCCTAGATTAATTAGCCAATAGCCAGGCAACTCCAAGAAATGTGCATCCAGCCACGATCAGAAAGCATTCCAGCCAACCCTCAGCTGATACCAGACACATGAGCAATACATGCTTATTGTTGTGTACCGGGAGGTTTTGTGGTTGTTTGCTATGCAGAATTATTATGGCAATAGGTACCTGACACACACATAACTGATACATTACAGGTGTGTTAAAAGCATTAAATGAGGTACTTTAGGTATTGTGACGAGCACTCCACTCCACAGCCAAACAAAAAATATGTAGCTATGATTACTTTGCATAGATTTCTGCTTTCTAAATTATAATAACATCCAACACCTACTTTCTTGAGATTATACCCAGGTCATCTGCCTGATGTCTTATATGTTTCTAAACCATTTGGCCTCACATTTACAGGAAGAGTCTTATAGGTCCGTAGTTAATAACCTGAATCTAGCTACTTCATTCTATAAATGAGAAAAACTCAATGCCAATGGTTGACTGATTGGAACTAGTACAAACAAAAGATGGATAGACTGTGGTCAGTAAGCCCAGGCCCACCTGTGGGACCACTACAAACAGCCCATAGCAGTGCAGAGTGCTTATAGGGCAGTGGGAGACATGACTACAGAGTTTTGTAGGGGACTGAGGCTTTGCTAGTCCTTTGAATAAGGTCAAAGCTAGTGTGACTGGATGAAATTTTAAGCAGAAAAGCAATATGATCAGCAAGATAACATTTAGAAAATGATAGTGCAGCACTGTAGAAAAAAGAAAAGACAACAGCCAGCCTTAGGAAAGATCATCAGCAAAATCCTCTGACTATTGATCCCTTGGTCATGGCCTTCATTTCTTTCAGGTTTTTAATGTTGGCATATTCTCACTTTCTCCAACAGTACTCATGCCATAATTCGCACTCACTTCATTATTCACACAAATCATATTTCCATACCCTGGACTCTTTGTTCTTGAACAGCCAATCACTCCTCTTCTCTTGATCTTGTCTTGACCAATGGCTGAACTCATTTCATTATCTCGATTTCAAGCCTCCCAGTCTACAACCAACAACTTCCTCCTTTCCAGATTATTCCCTCTAGTTAAATAATTGAAACAATCTGTTGACTCTACGACCTCTTCATTGGCCCTTATCCTTTTCATGCTCTAATGCCTCTTCTTGGCCAAGTAAAATTTCCAGTACATACTTTTAATAACTTCCTTGCATACTCTCTTCAACTCCTTTGGCTCTCTACCTATATTGTATTCACTTGTCAAAATCCCAACCCTGGTTCCTCTCTGCTGACTCTGCAGCTGTGACATGCCTGTTGAATGAAGGTGTTGAAAAGTACTCAACAATGATGACTGGTCCCACTGTAATCTCTTGCCCACAATACTCAAATGGGTCTTCATGATTTTCTGGCAGTTCTACATATATCTCTAGCCCATTAACTTTTCTTAAAAACGTTTTTATTGTAGTATATAGGTACAACTCAAAATTTGCCATTTTAATCACTTTCAAGTATATAATTCAGTGGTATTAATTACATTTGCAATATTGTGCTACCATAACCAGCATCCATTACCCAAACTTTTCCATCACCTGAAACAGAAACTCTGTACTCATTAACGGATAGCTCCTCATTCCTCACTCACCCAACCCCCAGGCCCTGGTAACCTCTAATCTCCTCCCTGTCTCTATGAATTTGCTTATTCTAGTTTTCCTTATATGTAAATTCATACAATATTTGTCCTTTTTGTGTCTGGCTTATTTCACTCAACATGATGTCTTCACGTTTCATCCATGTTGCCACATATAGCAGAACTTCATTCCTTTCTACAGCTGAATAATATTCCATTGTATGTATACACCACAATTTGTTTATCCATTAATCTGTTGGTGAACATTTGGGTTGTTTCCACCTTTTGACTACTGTGAATAATGCTGCTATGAATATGGGTTTACAAGTATTTATTTGAGTACTGGCCTTCAGTTTTTGGGGGTATATACCTAGCAGTGGGATTGGTGGCTCATATGGAAATTCTAAGCTCAGAAAGATGGTATCCAAATTAATTTTCACAAGGGTTGGACCATTTTACAATGCCCATCAATAATGTATAGGGTCCCAGACCAGCAGAGGCAGCAGCCGGAGAAGCCTGCGCCCCGCTGCGCCCCCCCGCGCCCCCCCCCCCCCCCCCCCCCCGCCTTCCTCCTGCGCCCGCCCGCGGGGCCCCCCTCGCCTTCCCGCCGGCCCCTATTGTTCCGCCCCCGGCCCCTCTCCCTTCCCCTTCCCGCGGGCTCCCCTTTTCCCCACAGTCGCCTCGCGCCTGCAGTGACCAAAGACTTGACCACTCAAAGTCCAGCTCCCCAGAACACCGCTCGACATGGACACCAGTGTGATTGAAGGTGGATTAAATGTCACTCTCACCATCCGGCTACTTATGCATGGAAAGGAAGCTGGCAGTATCATCGGGAAGAAAGGAGAATCAGTTAAGAAGATGCGCGAGGAAAGTGGTGCACTTGTCAACATCTCAGAAGGGAATTGTCCTGAGAGAATCATCACTTTGGCTGGACCCACTAATGCCATCTTTAAAGCCTTTGCTATGATCATTGACAAACTGGAAGAGGACATCAGCAGCTCTATGACTAACAGCACAGCTGCCAGTAGACCCCAGTCACCCTGAGGCTGGTGGTCCCTGCTAGTCAGTGTGGCTCTCTCATTGGAAAAGGTGGTTGTAAGATCAAGGAACTACGAGAGTTCAGGGGCTCAGGTCCAGGTGGCAGGGGATATGCTCCCCAACTCAACCGAGCGGGCCACCACTATCGCTGGCATTCCGCAGTCCATCATTGAGTGTGTCAAACAGATCTGCGTGGTCATGTTGGAGACTCTCTCCCAGTCCCCCCCCCCGAAGGGCGTGACCATCCCGTACCGGCCCAAGCCGTCCAGTTCTCCGGTCATCTTTGCAGGTGGTCAGGCTTATACCATTCAAGGACAGCATGCCCTTCCACAGCCAGATTTGACCAAGCTGCACCAGTTGGCCATGCAACAGTCTCATTTTCCTGTGACGCACGGCAACACTGGATTCAGGGCAGGTTTCGATGCATCTGCTCAGACTACTTCTCATGAACTCACAATTCCAAATTATTTGATTGGCTGCATAATCGGGCGTCAAGGCGCCAAAATCAATGACATCTGTCAGATGTCTGGGGCGCAGATCAAAATTGAGAACCCAGTGGAAGGATCTACTGATAGGCAGGTTGCCATCACTGGATCTGCTGCCAGCATTAGTCTGGCTCAGTATCTAATCAATGTCAGGCTTTCCTCGGAGACGGGTGGCCTGGGGAGCAGCTAGAACAATGCAGACTCATCCGTAATCCCTTTCTGCTGTTCACCACCACCCATGATCCATCTGTGTAGTTTCTGAACAGTCAGCGATTCCAGGTTTTAAATAGTGTGTAAATTTTCAGTTTCTACACACTTTATCATCCACTCGTGATTTTTTAGTTAAAGCGTTTTAATTCCTTTCTCTGTTCAGCTGTTAATGCTGAGATCCATATTTAGTTTTATAAGCTTCTCCCTGTTTTTTGTTTTGTGGTTTTTTTGTTTTTTGTTTTTTGTTTTTTTTTTTTGGCTCATGAATTTTTTTTTTCTGTTTGTCATGGAAATGTAAGAATGGAATATTAATACATTTCAGTTTAGTTCTGTAATGTCAGGAATTTTTCAAAAAAAATTAAAAGATGGACTGGAGCTTTTTCTTTGTGAATAGAAACTGGATGCCACAGTGATTCATGTGGGCTTTATTCCTTTTGTCTTACTGTTGTTTTTGTACCTTTATCCCTTAAAGGACAGGACCCTGTTTGGGTTTTGAATAGGAATAGAAGCCTTTATTCAAAAAAAAAAAATGTATAGGGGTTCCAATTTCTTTGCATCTTTAACAACACTTGTTGTTTTCTGTTTTTTATTTATTTTTTTAATAATAGCCACCCTAGTATGTATAAAGTGGTATCTCATGATTTTGATTTACATTTCCCTAATGACAAATGATGATGAACATTTTTTTATGTGCTTTTGACCATTTGTATATCTTCTGTGGAGAAATGTCTATTCAAGGCCTTTGCTCATTTTTAAATTGGCTTATTTGCCTTTTTGTTGTTGAGTTGTAGAAGTTCTTTATACATTTTAGATATTAAACCTTATCAGATATGTGGTTAGCAATTATTCTCTCCCATTCAGTAGGTTGATTTTTCACTTTACTGATAATGTCCTTTGAGGTACAAAAGTTTTTTGGTTTTTTTTTTTTTTAATGAAATCCATGTTTATCTATTTTTTCTTTTGTTGCTGTAATTTTGGTATCATATCTAGGAATTTATTGTCAAATCCAAGGCTTTGAAGGCCTTCTCCTATATTTTCTTCTAAGAGTCTTATGTTTAGGTCCTTGATCCATTTAGCATTAATTTTTGCATATAATGTAGGGTAGGGTTCTGGCTTCATTCTCTTGCATGCTAACATTCAATTTTCCTATCACCATTTGTTGAAGAGATTATTCTTTTCCCAATTAATATATTGGCATGACGAAAATCAGTTGGCCATAGATGTGTGGGTTCATTTCTGGACTCCCAATTCTATTTCAGTGTTCTGTATGTTTATCTCTATGCCAGAACCACATTGTTTTGGTTACTGTGGCTACATAGTAAGTTTTGAAATCAGGAAGTGTGTGATCTCCAACTTTGTTCTTCTTTTTCAAAATTGATTTGGCTATTTGGGACCCCTTGTAATACCATATGGATTTGAGGATTAGTTTTTCCACTTTTTACAAAAAGAGGCTGCTCTAATCTGAATCTGTAGATTTCTTTGGGTAGCAGTGACATCCTAAAATATGTCTTCCTATTCATGAACATGGGGGTGTCTTGCCATCTAGTTTGGCCTTTTAAAATTTCTTTTAGCAGTGTTTTGTAGTTTTCAGTTTATAAATCCTTCACCCCTTTGGTTAAATTTATCCTTAGAGATTATATTCTTTTAGACACTTTTGTAAATGAATTTTTAAAAAATTTCCGTTGTGGATTGTTTTCTTGATGGAATATAGAAACACAACTGATTTTTACATGCTAATCTTGTGGACTGCAACTTTGCAAAATTTATTTCTATTAGTTTTCTTGTGGATTGTTTGGGATTTTCTACATAAAGGATCATGTCAATGTGAATAAAGATAGTTTTACCCTTCCTTTCCAATTTGGATGCCTTTTTTCCTTTTTTTTTTTTTTGCCTAATTGCTCTGGTTAGAATTTCCAGTACAATGTTGAATAGCAGTGGTGAAAGTGGGTATCCTTGTCTTGTTCCTGAACTTAGGAGAAGGATTTCAGTTTTAGTCTATTTACTCTTACACTCACCTACAGCACTATTTCATACCTACCCTTGCTCCTCAAAATTCCAATACATTCTCCTCATATCTTACTTTATTTCCTAGATGAGTGTAGCAGTTTGGCATTGTTTATGAATTCCAAAAATAGATATTGGATTATGTTTGTAAACTGGTCTGTTCCCCTAGGTGTGATTAAATTATGATTAGAGCATTGATTGGGCCATGTTAGTAGGACGCTGAGTCCCCACCCCACCAAGAGGACGGGGACTCACAGAGAAAATGACAAGACAGAGGAATTAGTTGGAGTTTTGATCCTGGAGCCCAGGAAGAAAGCACACAAAGAAGCAGTTATGCGAGGAAAGAGAGAAGGATCCATTAGACACAGCAGAGGCCCCAGGAAGAAAGACAAGCCATTCACCTGACAGTTTACAGCTGGTTTTGTGGAGCAGCAGAGCCTGGAGAGAAATGAGCCCTGGGAGAGAGACAAGACTTGCCCCAGCCTGCGGCAGAGATTGGAAGAAGCTGGGACCACGGAGCCTTGGGAGGGGGAAGAAGACCGAACCCTCACAGACATCGCCTGCTATCTTGTGTCAACACGTGGCAACAGACTTTGGTGAGGAGTAATTTATGCTTTATGGCCTGGTAACTGTAAGCTTCTACCCTAAATAAATACCCTTTATAAAACACAACAGATTTCTGATACTTTGCATCAGCACCCCTTTGGCTGACTAATACAAAGAGCTTCTTGTTTGATTGGAAAATAGAAACAGAAAAGAATTGCCATAAGCTCCCAACACACATCCATCACCTCACCCATTATATGGATGAACTGTCAGTGCTTTAAGTCTACTTTGGGCAGTGGATCCTACACCCTCTTCTCTACTCAAGGTCATCACTATGGTCTCTGGCTAAGCTCTCATTTCTTGCTTGCATCATCATTTTTTGCCTCTTAAACGGGTCTTTCTACCAGCATACAGGCATACTAGAATTTATTGCAGTAAACAAAATACTTTAACCACATTCCCCTACATACTAATTTTTTTACTGCTTATCTTTAAAGCAAAGCTCCTGCAAACTTGTTTTCTACTCTCCATTTTCAGTTCCTTTCTACATTCTGTCTTGAGCTCATTCCAATCAGATTTTTGCCCCAACATTGCCACCAGACTGTTCTTATCAAATTCACAAATAATAATCATTTTTCTAAATCCACTAATCAGTTCTCAATTCTTGGCCCATCAATAGCATTTACACAGTTGAAACACTTTCTTCTTTTGGATTCCAGAGCACCACACTCTTCTGGTTTCCAACTGAAACTTCTCAGTCTCTTTTGTTGGTTCTCCCTGATCTACTCAAACTTTAAAATTGGGGTGCTTGGGAAGTGGATGTGGCTCAACAGTTGGTGCCGACCTACGACCTGGGAGGTCCCGGGTTCGGGTCCCAGTGGCTCTTAAAGATGAGCAGACGCTATACCTGCCACAATGAGCTAGATGCTGCACCTGCTGCTACAAGCAGATGCCTAAACAAGCAGATGCTACAAGCCAGCAGATGCTGTAGCCTGTGGGGAGTGGATGTGGCTCAGGCCGTTGGGTACTTGCCTCCCATGTAGGAGGTCCTGGGTTCGGTTTCCAGTGCCTTCTGGAGAAGGTGAACAGAGAGATGAGAGAGCCATCTGGGGGAGGGGAGGAATAAAAAAGAAATTGGGATCCTGCAGGAGTTAGTCCTCAGATCTCTTCTATTTTCTATTAAGCGTCTCACTCTAGGTAATGTCATCCAGTCACATGGTTTTAAAAACCATTTATATGCTGAGCACTGCATTATTTATATTTCCATTCTAACCTTTCCCTGAACTCAAGATGTATCCAACCTTCTGCTTGACATCTCTACCTGGAACTCTCAAAGGTAACTCAACACTTATTGTGTTGCAATCCAATCTCCTGATTGCCCTTCTGCACCCCACACTACTACGACAGTTTTCTCCATCAGCTTAAATCTTATGATGTTCAGCCATATATTGCCTTATATATAGCCATAAAGGTAGAAAATGGCTGTATTTATCATGATTAGTCAATGCCTTTGTCCTAACAGGTGCTAAATTTTGGAAAATCTTTCCTACACAGAATATTATTGTCATTAATATATATTTGGTAAATAAATGAACGAATGGTTAGCATTTATCTTGGGGAATTTTGATGTCAATAATCCATGTACATGCATTGGGCAATGTGAAATACTCTATGAAGTTACATATTTTGTCCTTTGCTAGAGTAGACATATATGTAATTATTATGGGATTTTTACTTTTTTAAATGTACTTTTAAATTAAAAATGTAATCAATAAAGAATAAATCTGAAATCTGATTGAACAATTTAAAATTAAATTGTTATCTGCATCAGCTTATATTTTAATTTGAGTTCTTATTAATAGTTTTGTTTACCAATTATATTAAGTCATTTGTAACTTAAAATGATTGATTTTTTTTTTTAGAGTTGATCAATTCAAATTTGCTCAAAACCCAAGTGTTTTTCCTATAGCATATGTACATACTGTTGTTCTCAAAGACTGCATAGAGTTAAAATACTTGAATAGATCAGAAGCCATGTAATAAACACTGAGATCATTTTTTTCTTTCTTTTAAACAGCACATTAAGTGTTCCCATTTAGTAACTGGCCAGCCACCATCTAGAATTGGCTGCAAGATTTAGTTTGTGTGAGTTAAAACAATAAGCCAAATCCATCTCTCTCAAATACCATGAAGTGTTGTAAAAATATGAATTTAAAAATGAATCCTCATAAGAGTTCTAAATCAAAGTTGAACAGTAATTGCATTTTATTGCCTTTTTCATAAAGCAGCTTGGCAGAGTGTCTGGTCTTTGATGTAGTCCAACTCACTGTATTCATATTGGAATTCCATGGAAGAATGACACTTGAAGAATATTGAACTTCTAGCAGAATCTTCTAAAATTCTGATTCCAAGATGTCATCACGTTTTACCAGACTGTGAAAAATAATCTTGGTTTTACTGATGGTGCACATGTGACATTTATCCTGCCCACAACATAATCTCAGCCAGCTCCAAATAGGAAAAGAGCAATGTAGTGACAAATGTAGGAATTAACATCTGGGTTTAGCAAGCAGTGAACAAGAAACATATGTTCGCTATTAAAATAGGATTTACCCATTTGGATTATTTTGACATTTGATTTCTGTTTTAAAAAATAACATTGCTTCATCCTTACGTTATATCATTCCTCATTTAAAGGGACTTCCAGAAATGAGTGACAGAACTGAGAAGAGCTAAAATCACAATGAATATTGCTTTAAAAATTAAAAACTACAGCTTTTTGTATATCTCAGCTAAACTCAAATATAGGCTTACATTTGGCTAGGTACTACAATCATTTGCTATAACTTTTATTACATGTCTGTATTTTTCTTTATAAAGATCTTTAGTTCACGATAGATTGCCATCAAAACAGTAAAATAAAGAAACCAAAGGAATTCTTGCCATCACCACTATTGTTGCTTGAATGAAATTCCAAATATTGAAAGAAAAAAAGTTTATGATTGTTTAGAGGAAGAGAGTAAAACTAAACAAATAAAATCTAGATAGATATGGGACTAGGATATTTAAACTGATGCTTGAAAACTCATTAAAAGAGATTTGGGGAGTAGTGTATAATTATGATCTTCATATAAGTCTGTTTTCTTTGATCACCTGGTGTGTGTGTATGTGTATAAAAGAGCAATGGAGTGAGAGAAACACAGACAGAAATAGAGATGGAGCGACCGAGAGAACCCTAGAGATTTACAGGCATGCCTCCATCTGGGGTGCATTTCCGTCTTTAGACCAAGCCCCAAAAGTGCATGCTCCTGGCTAAATTAACTCTGATACTGCACTTTCAAACAGCCTCTTTACCTCAGTTCCTTGACAAAGCAAAACTGCTTAAAATTGAGCATGCCCCTAGAAAAGGACATGATACTATTTAATTTTAGCAAGTTAAGGTTGTCTAGTTCTATATGCAAGTAGCATTTCCTACTTACTTTCTACTTTTTCCACTCACTACCATATATTATTTATGTTTATGTCTATATTTATCACCAGATAATAAGTTCCTTGAGACTGAAGTGTATATTGTATTATTTTAATCTCTCCAATTTTTCAACCAAACCAATTTAAAGCTCTTAATCTAGAGTGTTTCACATGATAAATGCCCAATTTTCAAAAATCTTTACAAGTTTACATACAGTGACATAAAATATTGTTAAATAGTTACACCATGTAACTAAAAACAGAATGTGAGGTTTAGTATATTGGCATAATAGGACTATCTTTGCTTTTCCTACGTTGCCTTATGACAAGCAACTAAGAAAAAAGAAAAGTATTTTTCGAAGGATTTTTTTTTTTTAAGGATCAGAACTGTGGATTAGCATATCATAGGAGTATTCAGCAGAAATATTATACATTCACTTTCAATCCCTTATTTTATTAGGAAGAGGAAAGAAAACTTGCATACGTATGAAAACTTCCTCTGAGCAGTTCATATCATTTAAAACAATAAAACTATTATGTATCTCTCTGATTTTAGGGATCTTAATATTTATGTAGATAGATGTTAACATATATGAGGAAAGGGGAGAACTACACCATTAATACAAAATTTTAAAAAATCTCAAAATAACATGGTTTACTTTGGAATTCATGTGATTTTTAGGCCAACAATGTTTTGTTAGGCTAATATTAAAATTAGTTTTCATTTCCTGACTATAAACAGAGTGATTCAGGGAGGTGTCCACAAACATGTGGAGAAGTATAAGGCTTTTCCATGATTAACCCACTCAAAGATAATTAAGAACTGACTGTATTATGTATCCCAGAGTACCTGGGTGATTAGTCAGGTCACACTGCTCATTAATGCTAATCAGATCTGATGACATCCCTGTCAAATTTTTATTGCTCTATCATGGTATAATCTACATAATGAGCATTATATCCAGACCTGTGAAGCTCCTATGGAATAAGGGAAAGAAAAACCCACTGCATGAAGTTATGAAAGATTCTGTGAGGCCACTGGCATGCATCAACAAGGGTAAGAATATTAAAAGAGACTGTGAGCTCTTTAGGGCAGCATCTGTGTCTGATCTCATCTTTCTATTTTGTAGAGTTTCCCAAACCTGGCTGGGCGTTTGAATCATCTGGGTTATTAAAAATAACACAGATATGTAGAGATCATCCTCTACCTCTAGAATCAGCATCTCTAAGGGTGGGGCCTCTGAACATACTTTTAAAACCTTCACCAAGTAATTCTGATGCAACTGATCACTAGGTAGTATTTTGGCATTTCTTACCAGAGAGTATAAGATGTAGGCAATCAAACATTGGTTGAGTGACTGAGACAGTTTTCAAAAACCGACAATTAATACGCCAGTGCTCTGCTATACCCACATTTAATTTTGGTTGATTCAGGATCTATTAATGCAGCATTGTTTTGTTCATTTTGTAGTACAGATAGGAAAATTCATAAATGATGCATAAGTTATACCCTTAGTTAAAGGAAACTATCTCATTGTACTCTAAGCACTCATTATGCACAATTCAATTCAATTGATTAGTGGGGTGTAACTTTGGGAGAAGGCACACCTAAAATTTCAACTTCTTTAAATCTAAAGCTATCATGGGACAAGAAGGGAGACTCCAGCTAGAAGATGGTTGAAAGATTCTCACTTGGAACATATCTAGGATCTGTGATTTCACAATAGTTTTTCATGTTTGATGGTGCCCCTTACTTTTTCTTCTCCTCTCTTTATTTTTTTTTTCCCACTTGAATCATAGACCTTAATTTCATCCAAGATAAGAACAATGTGGTGCCTGAAATCTCTTCAGCCTTCCTGTGCTTAAATACTTACGGAGAGTAAAATTAACACAAAATGAAATAAAAATTGTCCTTGGAGCTTCTATAGTAGTACTTGAATGTAGCATACTATCAAATGTGAATATGATGAAGCCTCTAAGCTACGTGTTTGGTGGTTTTGTTCGTAAATGAGTATGGTGAGAACAATGTCATTAAGCCTCGCTGTCTACACTGCGGCTTGTCAAGCTTTCCCTACCTGTATATGCCTGCCTCCTCTGCTTTCCCCTCACATAGCAGTCCTCTATTAAAACTTCTATATTAATTCATCCTTTCAGCTTTCACAAAAGATATTTATGAATTTCGTATTGAGAGCCTGCTATGGTATGAAGACTGATGACAATATTCACCCTATTCTTACCACAGCCAAAATCAGATGCCCTTCTGTTTTGCACTTAATTGTCTCTGCTTAATTAAGCCAAAGACTGACACTTTCCATCATTTTGGTTATGGGATATTTTTTAATTCATTCTGAAAGGCCATTGTCTCCAAAACAGGTTTAATATAACCCAACAAGGCAGCCCTATGCATGCAAAGATGACAAAACCATCTACTACCCCATTAGCACTTTCCCTTATAGACAAATGCAAAATCCATGCAGCCCTTGACTACAAATATGAGTAAATGGACATGACCTTAACAGAATGTCAGCGTAAGTAAGGGACATTAAGATGTCAACATTCTATATTCCTTACTATGCAAAAGCATTGGAATCAATGAAATGAATTAATCTGCCTTGATCCTATAGGTAAGAAGCCTGTGTTATAACTCATTTCTCATTACCCATTGATTGAGAGAGAAGACCAAATATATTTATAAAAAGGTATATAATTTATAATGAGGAAGACAAGCAATAGTATAAATTCAAGCATATGCAATATATCACATAGTACATTCTAGTTTTCCTATTATTTTTTATTATGAGAGCAGTTGTAGGGTTACAGAAGTCATGCAGCCAGCACAGAGTTCCCATACACACACCCTGACAGTATTCCCTATTATTAACATTTTGCATTAGTGTGGTAACTTTGTTGCAATAGATGAAATGATATTATAATTATACTATTAACTATAGCCCGTAGCTTACATTAGGGCTCACTATGCTGTACAGTTCTATGGTATTTTTTTTTTTATTGTATTCAGGTAAGATATATACAGCCTGAAAATTTCTATTTTTAAGCACTTTCAATTATACAATTTGGTGGTGATAATTATATTCACAATGCTGTGCCACCATCACCACCATCCATTACCAAAACTTTCCCATCACTCCAAACAGGAACACAGTAGTGACTGATTTAGCATTAACTCCCTATTCCCAACCCCCACTCAGCTCCTGGTAAATTGTATCCTAGTTTCTGACTTCATGAATTAGCATATTTTAATTATTTCAAATAAGTGAGATCATACAATATTTGTTCTTTTTGACTGGCTTACTTCACTCAACACATCTTCAAGGTTATCCATGTTGTAGCATGCACCTGAATTTCATTCCATTCTATGGCTGATTAATATTCCATTGGATGTATATAGTGCATCTCTTGATGGATATTTGGGTTGCTTCCACCTCTGGCTACGGTGAATAATGCCACTATGACTATCAGTGTGTGAATATCTGTTCTGGTCCCTGCTTTCAATTCTCTTTTGCATATACTGGAAGCTGTATTGCTCAGTTATATGGTAATTCTATATTTGACTTTCTGAGGAACCACCAAATTTTTTTCCCACAGATCATTTTACAATTCCACCAACAATACACAAGGGTTCATATTTCTCCACACCCTCTCCAACACTTGTTATTTTCCATTTTTTCAATAGTATCCATTCTTGTGGGTATGAAATGGTATATCACTGTGGTTTTCATAAGCATTTACCTAATGGCTAATGATGCTGAGCATTTTTTCATGTGCTTATTGGAAATTTGTATATCTTTTTTGGAGAGATGTCTATTCAAGTCCCTTGCTTATTTCTTATATGGATTGTTTGTCTTTGTGTTGTTGAGTTGTAGTGGTTCTTTATATATTAGAGATATTAAACCCTTATCAGATAATGGTTTTAAAATATTTTCTCAAATTCTGTAGGTTATCTTTTTTTATTTTGTAATAAGTTTTAATGTCAGAAATCTTCCAACTTTGTTCTTTTTCAAGATGGTTTTAGCTATTTGGGGCTCCTTAACATCCATATAAATTGGATGATTGGCTTTTCCAATTGTGCAAGAAAGGCTGTTGGAATTTTTGTTGGAATTGGGTTGAATTTGTAAATTGCTTTGGATAGAACTGACATCTTAACAATATTTAGTCTTCCACTCTATGACCACAGAATGTCCTGCCATTTATCTAGGTCTTCTTTAATTTCTTTTAGCAATGTTTTGTCATTTTCTGTGTACAAGTCCTTTACATCCTTGGTTAAATATATTCCTAGAGATTTGATTCTTTTAGTTGCTATTGTAAATAGATATATTTATTGATTCTTTCTAGATTCTTCATTACTAGTGTATAGAAACATCACTGATTTTGGGGTGTTGGTCCTGAACCCAACTACTTTATTGAACTTGTTATTAGCTCTAGTAACTACATTGTGGATTTTTCAGGAGTTTCACTATATAGGATCATGTCAAAATAGGGGCAATTTTACGTCTTCCTTTCCAATTTGGATGCCTTTATTTCTTTTTCTTGCCCAATTGCTCTGGCAAGAACTTCCAGTACATTGTTGAATAACAGTGGTGACAGTGGACATCCTTGTCTTGTTCCCGATATTAGGGGGAAAACTTTCAGTCTTTCACCATTGAGTATGATGTTGGCTATGGGTTTTTTATATATGTCGTTTATCATTTTGAGGAAGTTTTCTTGTATTCCTAATTTTCTGAGTTTTTTAAATCAAGAAGGAGTGCTGGATTTGCTAAATGCCTTTTCTGCATCAATTGAAATGATCGTGTGTGTTTTTTTTCCTTTGCTCTATTAATGTGCTGTATTACATTGATTGATTTTCTTATGTTGAACCACCCTTACATACTTGGAATAAATTCTTCCTTGATCATGGTGGCTGATTCTTTTAATGTGCTATTGGATTTAGTTTGCTATTATTTTGGTGAGGATTTTTGCATCTATATTCATGAAGGATACTGGTCTTTGATTCTCTTTTCTTGTGATATTTTTACCTGGCTTTGATCTTAGGGTTTTGTTGGCCTCATAGAATGAGTTAGGAAATGTTCCCTTCTCTTTAAATTTTTGGAAGAGGTTGGGTATGATTGGTGTTAATTCTTCTTTGAATGTTTGATAAAATTCACCAATGAAGCCATCTGGTCCTAGGCTTTTCTTTGTTGTAAAGTTTTGGGTTAATGATTCAATCTCTTTACTTGTCATTGGTCTGTTGACATCTTCTATTTCTTAAGTCAGAGTAGGTAGTCTGTGTATATCTAGGAATTTGTCCATTTCATCTAAGTTATCTAATTTGATGGTGTTCAGTTGTACATAGTATCCTCTTATAATCTATTTTAATTGTATGGTGTTTGTAGTAATGTCCCCCTTTCATTTTTTATTTTATTTGCATCCTCTCTCTTTTTTCTTTGTCGAATTAGCTAATTGTCGATTGTATTTCTGCCCTAATTTTTGTTATTGCCTTCCTTCTACTAACTTTGGGCTTAGTCTTCTCATCTTTTCTAGTTCCTACAGTTGTGAGCTTGGGTTTCTGAATGAGATCTTTCTTCTTTTATAATTTAAGCACTTAGAGCTGTAAATTTCCCACTCAACACTGCCTTTGATACCTCCTAAGTTTTTGTATGTTGTGTTTTCATTTTTCTGTGCTTTAAGATATTCCCTAATTTCAGTTGTGATTTCTTCTTTGATCCGTTGGTTGTTTAAAAGTATGTTGTTTAATTTCCACTTATTTTTGAATTTTCTAATTCTCTCTCTGCTATTGATTTTTAGGCTCATTCCATTGTGGTCAAGGGAGATACATTGTATGATTTCAATATTTTTAAATTTATTAAGACGTGTTTATGAACTACCTTATGAGAGTAGAGAGTACCTAGAGAAAGACCCAAATGCACTATAGAAGACTATGTATTATGCTGTTGTAGGGATAAGTAAGATTTCTATATGACTGTTAGCTCTAGTTGGTTTACAGTATCATTAAACTCTTATATTTCCTTATTTATCTTATATCTACATGTCCTATCCATTATTGTAACAGCTGTTTTGATGTTTCCAACTATTAATTTAGAATTGTGTATTTCTTCTTTCAATTCTATCAATATTTACTTTATATATTTTAGGGCTCTGCTCTTAGGTGCATATATATTTATAATTATGTCTTCTTGTAGAATTGACACCTTTTTCAGTAAATAATGTCCTTCTTTGTCCCTTGTAACAGCTTTTGACTTAAAGTCTATTTTATCAGATATTAGGATAGTTTATCCCAGCTCTCTTTCAGTTACTATTTGCATGGAATATTTCTACACCCTCTAACTTTCAACTAACTTATGTCTTTGAATTTAAGGTGAGTCTCTTATAAACAGCATATAGATGAGTCATACTTTTTTATCCATTCTTCCAGTCTCTGCATTTTGACTGGCAAGCTTAATCCATTTACATTTAAATTAACTACTGATAATGTAGGACTTATTTTTGCTATTTTTCTATTTTGTCTTTGTAAGTCATAACTTTTTGGCTCTCTATTCTTCCATTACTCCGTACTTTCACATATATTTGATTTTTTTAGTGAATTCTTTTAGTCTGTTCTTATATCCTTCTATGTGTGTTTTTCAGATATTTTCTTTTGGTTATCTTGGGGATTGAACTTAACATATTAAATCTATAATGATCACATTTGATTTGATACCAACATAACCTTGATGTCATATACGAACTATGTTTGGTATATACCTCTCTGTTGCAAGTTATATTGTTTTACATTGTGTGTCCAAAAGGATAGAGTTATCATTCCCTTTGATGCATTTGTATTTCAGTATCTAAAGAACTAAAAATTGGAATTACATACCAAAAATACAATACACTAATGCTGTATACACCAGTAATTTATAAATTACCTATATGATTACCTGTACCAGAGATCTTTAATGCTTTATGCTACTTCTATCAACTGACTAGGGTCCTTTCCTTTCAATTTGAAGAAATCACTTTAGCATTGCTTAGGGCAGGTCTAGTGGCGACAGACTCGCTCAGCTTTTGTTTATCTGGAAAAGGCTTAGTCTCACCCTTATTTATGAAAGACACACTCACCAGACATGAAATTCTTTTCTTTCAGCACTTTAAATATTTCATTTCACTGTTCTTGCTTCCATGGTTTCTGATGACAAATTGGCACTTAATCTTATTGGGGGCACCATTGCATATAACACATTGCTCTTCTCTTGTAGCTTTCAGAATTCTCTTGACATGTGACAGTTTGACAGCAATGTGTCTGGGTATGGTTCTCTTCAAGTTTATCCTGTTTGGGTTTTGCTTGGATTCTTGAATGTGTATGTTACTGTCTTTTGTTAAATTCAGGAAGTGGTCTGCCATTATATCTTTTAATAGTCATTCTGCCCCTTTCTATCTTTCTTGGACTTCTATATTTGTATACTGGTATGGTGGATTGTGTCTCAGAAGTCTCTTGGGCTCTACTCACTTTTCTTCATTCTTTTTTCTTTCTGCTCCTTAGCCTGAATAATTTCAAGTCTTATCTTCAAGTTCTCTGATTCTTTGTCAGTTTCACTCTGCTGTTGAACCCTCTAAGAAATTTTTTATTTCATTTATGTGGTCTTCACATAATCAGGTAATTCTACCTGATTCTTGTTTATAATTTCTATCTCTTTGGTGAGATTCTCATATTGTTCAGTTATCATTTTCCTGATATCCTTTTTTCTTACGCCATGTTTTCCTTATCTCTTTGAGCATACTGAAGATAATTTTCAAAAAAATCTTTGTTATGTACAAAGTCTGATATTCTTTGTTTATGATCTCTGAAGTTTTATTTTGGTCCTTTGTATGGGCCATCATTTCCTATTTCTTTGTTTTTCTTGTAATCTTTTGTTGCATACTGTACATTTTAATATTTTAATATGTTGACTCTGGTCCTTGAGGTATCTGTTCCTTAATTTTGTATCCAGCTAGTGATATGACAGAGATTCCCTTGAGTGCCAGGAGCTATCAAAAACAAAAAGCCAAAGACAAAAAATGCCTTTCACAGTCTTTGCAAATTGGCTTTGTTTTTGGCTGCTGTTGTCCTTCAAAATTTAGTCTTCCTACCTTGAATATCAGCCTGAGGCAAAAGCATGGATCCTCTCAATCTTATCTAAGTAAGCATCCCATCCTGGTCATGGGTTTATGGCTTTAGTAATTCCCTTGTTTATAGGGATTGGAATGTCCCCTCTACTTCCTTTGAAATAGACTTACCCCAACCCCTCCTGGTTGCTCTTTTGTGTCTTGAAGCTGGTACACCTTAGCTCCAGGCCACTTCAAATTGTTTCTTTACAATTGCTTTAACTTCTACAACTTGCTTCTGTCTGCAGGTAAGTTCTGGGAAGACAAGCCAAAAACATGTGTCCTGGTTTAGTCCTTCAAGCTGCCACTGGCTAGACTGTCATGGGCATATAGATACTCCAATATGCACATAAGAGGTACTCTGCTCCTTCCTGAATAGGGCCATGGACTTATAATGAGAAGACAGGCTGGCTCCACTCCATGACTAAGAGGGGTCTGGAGAAGGGCCAGCAAGGGCAACACAACTTCTTCTACTCCTTTTAAGCTGTGTTTTCTTGATTTGGCACTTGTCCTGTTACCATAAGCCTCTGTTTTCTGGAACTTGGAATAAGATGGTTTTGACAGTTTTTGCTAGTTGTTCAAAGATTTTATGGGGGAACAGAATGCTGGAGTTCTGTTTGTCTATCACAACTTTTCCCTGATTTCAATTTACTAACTCCTCTTTATCTTTTAATAACAACTTGAATGCCATACCCTCTGGGATGCCTTCTCTAACTCACTCAGAATTGATTTAATTATACCTCCTTATATGTTCAGGCATTTGTCCTTTGATACAAAACAGCATTGCCAGCTGAGAGTTTAAAAGCCTTGACATAATACTGTAGAAAAATGTTCCTGAATCCATATTTGCCAAGTACCAATAATATAGTAGGATACTATATATAGTACTCACTATATTGTAGGCCAAATGACTCAACATGTCCAAACTGGACCAGAAAATGAAAAGATGTTTATAGTCAAGAAAATGGTTCTCAAAATTTAGCTTGAAGGTTTTGTTAAAACACAGATATCTGAGCCACATCCTCATAGTTTCTGATGAAGTAGGTCTAGAATGAGGTGTGCATTTCTTCTAAGTTCCCTGGTGATGTTGATGCTGCTGGTCAAGAAGCGATGCTTTGAGATCCCCTGGTCTTAGGAACTGGTAAAAGGGATTTAAAATTTTCACCTCTTGATTCTTTACTATATGCAATCCAATTAAGTTGGTATTGAAAATTCTGGTTTTCTCTAATAGTCATTAAGAATTCCCCTTCCTTAAGGGGATCTATTTCATCATTAAATCACAATATTGCCCAACTGGGAGGCACAGCAATAAGCCAACATACTGAATCAATGAGCTTAATTCAGTTAGGAGGCAATTCTGAATATACACATTAATATATTGTATTTTTAAACTTAGAAATGTTCATAGGCATATATTGATTTAATCTATTAATAGCAGGTAATTAAAGTAATTCAAATCATGACTGGAGTAGTAACCTCATCTCAAGCTCCAAGTGGAGAATAAAGATTTTTGATTTGATAGCTAATTATTCTAGCAGAAGAACTTTTATCATTGATATAAAGGCAGTGAATAACAGAAGTTTTGAGGGGAGGGAGAGGGAAAAATAGGTGTAAAATGGGGGCATTTTCAGGACATTGGAATTGTCCTGCATGACATTGCAATGATGGATACAGGCCATTATACATTTTGCCATAAACTACAAAATTGTGTGGGGCAGAGTGTAAACTATAATGTAAATGATAGTCCATAGTTAGTAGCAATGCTTCAATATGTGTTCATCAATTGTAACAAATGTATGAAACTAATGAAAGATGTTGTTAATGCAGGAAAGTGTCAGAGGGGGAGGGGGTGGGGCATATGGGAATCCCCTAAATTTTTTTACGCAACATTTATGTAATCTAAATCTTCTTTGAAAAAAAAATATGTACAAAAACCTTCAGGAAGTGGCTGTGGCTCAAGCAATTGAGCTCCCGTTTATCAAATGGAAGACCCAGATTCTATCCCTGGGACTTCCTGGTAAAGAAAGAAAAAGAAAAAGGCATCCCAGACCTGCATGGTGCAGAGAAGCACAGGCCCCGCGTGGAGAAGCAACACACCAAAAAGATGATGATGCAGCCATATAGGAAAAAAAACACCAAAAAACAAACTGAATTAGTACTGAATTTCTGTTTGGGGTGATGTTAAAGTGTTTGTAATGGATGGTGGTGATGGCAGCACATCATTGGTCAATGTAATTAACAACACTGGGAAGCAGATGTGGTTCAAGCATTGAGCCTATCACATGGGAGGGCCTGGGTTTGGTTCCCAGTGTCTCCTAAAGAGGAGATGAGCAGACAGAGAGCACACAGTGAATGGACAGAGAGAGCAGACAGTGAGCGTAAACAATGGTGGGGCGGGGCGAATGAATAAATATAATAAATCCTTAAAAAAACAACAACAGTGAATTATATATTTGTAATATATACTACAGTTAAAAGGGGGAAATCTTAGGTTGTATATGTGTTACTAGGATAAAAATTAAAAATAAAACATTAGGACTGCATAACACAAACAGTGAACCCTAATGTAAACTATGGACTACAGTTAGTAGTTCAGTGATAATAATATAATTTCATCAATGGTAACAAAGTAATCACCATAATGCAAAATATTAATAATAGAGAAAACTGTGTATGTAAAGGGAAGTCTTTATTTTCTGCATGATTTTTTTTTGTAAACCTGCAATCTCTAATTAAAAAATTACTTAAAAAAAAAGAATAGGAGTTTTTGACCCTTTACTGGGTTACAATTATGGGGTCACTTGTTGTCCTGATGAACCAGAAATAGGTTCTCACAAGGGTTTCAACTCAGTTTTGAATAATCTGAATCCCTTAAGTTGAATTACAGCACTCCTAGATTGTTGATGTCCCCAAGAGCTCTGCAGAAGCAAATAGAAAACTTCTCTGGAAAAAGTAATAGCAACCTATATATCCAATTATTTCTACAAAGAAAATTACAGTACAACATCTGGCCACAATAAAAAAGAAAATAACCAGGCTCACAAGGGGACAAGACTACATGACTGAAAGCCAGAAGAAACATAAGACAATAAAAACAAACACACAATGAATTCCAACATTCAAGTTTTCAGAAAGATGTTAAAATAACTATGCTTGCTATTTTTGAGAAATAATTGAAAAGGTTGAAATTTTCAGCAAAGAACAGGAAACCGAAAAATGAAAATTCTAAAACTGAAAGATATAATAACAGAAATTAAGAACTTAAATGATGGGTTTAACAGAATATTAAACACAGATAAAGAGAGAATTAGTAACCCAGATGAGTGGTTAGAAAAAACTATTCAGCATGAATCATGGAGAGACATAATGAATCATGGACAATGAATCACGGAGAGACATACAAGAGGAAGGAGATGTAGAGGATATAGTAAGAAGGTTTAACATATATGTGAATACATTTCCAGAAAGAGAGAAGATAGGGAGAGTTAAAAGCAATTTTCAGAGTGATAATGACTGAGAATTTTCCAAAATTAATGAAAGACATCATGCTATAAACTCAAGTATCTTTAAAAACAGCAAATATGATAAATGGAAATAAGTCACATCTGGGAATTTTATGGTAAAATTGTTGAAAACCAAAACAAAATGAAAAATATTAAAAGCAGCTAGAGATTAAGGGACAAAAATTCCTCTAAATGAGCAACAATTAAACAGATGATTTCTTAAGAATCAATGGAAACCAGAAGACAATTAAATGATAGTTTTAAAGTTTTTAAATAAAATCATTGCTACCTAAATACTGTATTCAGCAAAAATATTCTACAAGAAAGAAGGCAGATGTGTCAATAGCAAATCTTCATTAAAGGAAATAGTAAATGATGTTTTCAGATAGATAGAAAGCAATTTCAAATAGAAGTCGGAGTTCAGGAAGCAATGAACATTAAATATGTCAGTAATACTAAACAAATATTGATTGTATAAAACAATAACATTGTCTTAAGCTTATAAATACCAATATAAATGTCTATGATTAGTATAGCATAGAAGACTGAAGCGGGTTAAATAGATAAAGTGTTCTTGGATCGTTTGGGAATTGATAAAAATACAAATTTATATTAAACTTAAATAAGTCAAGGATGCATGCTTTAATATTTATGACAATTTCTAAGAATCCAGTGGAAGAGTATATAACTTCTAAGACTATAGAGGAAAAACTGGAATAATAAATATTAAATTTAAAGAAAGAGGAAGAAAGGAGAGAAAAACAAATACATTATGTGGGTCAAAAAGAAAGCACTTATTGAGATAGTAAACTTGATATTCATATCTATACACACACATATATATGTATACATATATTCATCAATGATTATATTCAATGTAAATAATCCAGTTAAATAATGGAGATAGTGTTACTAGACATAAAACAAAGCTTATCTGTGTGTTGCTTAGAAGAGTGATAACTAAAATATAAAAATACAGAATAGTTTAAAGGAAATTAATGAAAAATATTGTGTCATGCAAATGCTGGTCAAAAGAAAGCTGATATGCCTATATTAGTATTACATAATACAAATTTTAAGACATAGATATTGCTAGAGATAGAAGAGACATCTGAACAATAGTGAAAGATTTAAGATATGTGATTCTCCATGTGAATGATCCTAATAACTTCAACACAAAATATATAAAAGCAAAAGTTAACAGAAAGATACAGGGAAATAATTAAAATAATAAACACAGTAGA
The DNA here is from genome assembly GCA_026826555.1 of Tolypeutes matacus. NCBI lineage: Eukaryota > Metazoa > Chordata > Mammalia > Cingulata > Chlamyphoridae > Tolypeutes > Tolypeutes matacus. The sequence goes on along the minus strand of JAKSZT010054549.1, from coordinate 1,318,887 downwards.
AGATTTCTAAATACTATTGTTAACTGATATAAGCAAACAAAAGCCAGGAAAGACACAGACAATTTGAATTAATATGCATCCAGCAACCACAGAATACCTTCTTGTTAAGCACACATGAAATATTTTTCTAAATTGACCATAAGCAGGCCCATAAAACAAGTCTCAAAAGTGTCACAGGATTGAAATAATACACATTATATTCTCTGACTACAGTGCAATTAAGCTAGAAAGAAATAACTCAAAGAAAATAAGAAAGATTCCATATATTTGAAAAATTAAGAATTACTTCTTAATAATCCATGGTCACAAGAAACATCATAGTGAAAAGTATATAAACATTTTGAAGAAATGAAGAAAAATGCAATACTGCATATAAAAACTTGTAGGATGTAATTAATTCTTCATTAAAGGGGATATTTAGAACTTGACATAAGAGAACATAGGTTGAAAAAAGTGAGTTATGTAACCACCTAAAGTTTAACTAAAGGAAGCAGAAGGAGGGGAAAAACAAAGAGAGGAGCAAAATAAATGAAACAGAAAAAATAGAACACTTTCTATTACAAAAGAAAGTGTCAGTAAAACCCAAAGTTTATTCTTTGCAAACATTAATAAAATTCATAAATCCCCTGGCAAGACTGATCAGGAAAAAGGAGATAGGTTATAATAATACATGTCAGAAATGTAGAAGATGATATCAATTTAGATTCCACAAATATTAAAAGATTATAAGAGAATATTATGAATAACTTTATGCCAACAAATTAGTAGAAATTTATCTGAAACCGACACATATGCTCATGAAGAAATAGAGAATATGAAGTGCTATATAACTCTTAAATAAGTCAAATCTCCAGACCTAGATGGCTTCACTAATTATTTAAAGAAATTAAACTAATTTTATACAAATTCTTGCAGAGAGTAGAAGTGAAGCAAGATTTATTCCCAACTAAAATTACAAGGTGAGCAAATTCTTGATCCTGAAACCTGTCAAAGACATTACCAGAAAGATAAACTGCAGACCAATCTCTCTCATGTACAAGTGAAAACAAACACTAAAGAAGATGTTAAATCTAATCCAGCAATACACAAAAAGGAAAATACATTATGAGTGTGTGGAATTTACCCTAGGAATGCAAGTTTGATTTAAAATAAGAAAAGCCCTCAATGTAATTCACCACCTTAACAGAATATTGAAAAAAAAAAACCTCAATAGATTCAGAGAAATATTTGATGAAATTCATCATCCTTTATTATAAAAACTATTATCAATTTTGGAATAAAAGGGAAATTTCTTCATATAATAAAGGGCAGCTCCTAAAACCTACTTACTTATTGAATAAATAGTTGGCATTTCCTCCCTGAATTCAGGAAAAAGACAAGCATGTTCACTATGCCCACCTGAATTAAATATTTGTATTGGAGGTCCTGAAGAGTGCAAAAAAAGTAAGAAAAAGAAATAAAATATATAAATATTGGAAAGGAAAAATAAAATTGTCATTATTTGCAGACAATATGATGTGTAAGTAGAAAATACAAAATGTCATACAGATAAATTATTGGAATTAGAAGTGAACTTAGAAAGGTTGTTGGATAAAACGTCAATACACAAAATCAGTTCTAGCTATATAATGTGAGAAATAGAAAAAAGAATTGTAAAAAGTCCTGTTTACAATGGCATAAAAACATAAGATATCTAGTTATAAGTATAACAAAAGATCTGGGAGACCCCTACACAAAAAATTATAAAATAAAATTGAAAATACAAAAAAATGACCTACTTAAATCCACGATAATGCATTAGACGATATTAAGGCGTACTCTCAATTAAAATCCTAGTTAGTTTTTGCCTGGAACCAACACACTATTTTTAAAATTTACCTGGATTGTTCTGTGTGAGGCTCACCCTCCCACCCCCTCAAGTGACTGATTGTTAGAATGAGGAGAGAGCCATGTTTCGGGTGTATGTTAACACTGGAATCCAGGGAAACTTTGAAAAGCACCCCCAAAAAACTGGCCAAGTGCCCCAGATGGCATCAAGGCTGGAAGGGGAATAAATTATATCAGGAAAGCCAAAATATTGTATAAGACCAGGATAAAGTAGGAAAACTTACTCTGCCAGATATCAAGACTTCCGTTAAAGATACAGTAATTAAGACAGTTTGTTGACATAAGGAGAGACAAAGAGGTCATTTGCGTAGAATATAAAGTTCTGAAATAGGTACCTAGATGGATACTTGAATTATAACAAAGGTGGCACTGCAGTGAGGAAAGGAGGGTCTTTTAAACAAAATCTTGGGACAACTGAGAGGTCACCTGGAAAAAAATAATATGACTTCATACCATACACGAAAATCTATTTTTCTAGGATTGTAGATTTACATGTGAAAGGCAAAACAACGAAGCTTCTAGAAGATAATATAAAAAACTACCTTTATGATATTGAGATAGGGTATGTTCTCCTAACCATATAGGAAACTACTGATATATTTTCCTGCATTAAAATTAAGGACTTCTGTTTATCAGAAGACAAGATAAAGAGAACGAACGAACAAGACAGAGAAGGAGAAAATATTTGCAACTATAAACGGACTTCTATCAAGGATATATGAACAAAAGCTATAAACAGATAAAAGAATGTCAACAACTCAATAGAAAAATGGCAAGAGATAAGAACTGGCACTTCACCAGAGAGGATATTTGTAGAAAATTGGAACACTTATTCACTGCAAATGAGAGAGTAAATTGGTCATTATGTATAATGTTGAAGGTAAGCACATCCTCTAATCTGGAAATTCAATTGCTAGGTATGTGACAAAAATGTGTGTATACTGAAACATACATGTAAAAGAACGTTCATAGCCACATTATTAGTTAGAGCCCCAAACTGGAAATATTTCAATTACCCATGTAGAGAAGAATGTACAAATGAATTGTGATATAGTCATATAATGAAGAATATACAACAATGAAAAGACAGGAACTACAGCTATATGCAACAAAATGGATGAATCTCACAGACACATTAAGCAAAGGAAGCCAAACACAAAAACTTATATGCTGTGTCATCCCATTTATATATTGTCTTTCCCCACTCCAACCCCCGCCCCCCAAAAAAAAAAAGCCAGAGAAAATAAAGTAACAGTATTTAGAGAGGCACGCTAGGATGGCTAAAGTATAAAGAAGACACAGTAGGGAGAAACTGAGGGTTTCGTGATTGGGAGGGGGCACCAGAGCGGCTTCGGGATTGTTGGAAATCTTTTATTTCTTGGCCTTGGAGAGAGTCTGCTGCTGCCTTATCCCAACGTTGGCTTAAAACAACAGTTATTTTATCATTCTCTCGCACAGCTTTGACCATGTGCGACTGGGTGTTCTCACTTGGGGTCTCTGATCATTGGTGGCTGGGGCTGGGGGTCATCGCGAGCACTGCCCACTGACACGACGGAGGCTGCTGCTGCCTGGCTGGGTGCTTGGGCTCAGCTGCGGGCTGGAGCAGCTGCTGCTCCTTGCACACCTCTTTCTATCAGATCTTTCTGTGCCGTCTCTCCACCTGGCAGACTCAGGGTAGGTTGGCTTTTTTTGATGGCAGCTAAAGGCTCCTCAAGTTCAAAAGGAGGGGAGACATAGACTCCACTCTTACGGAAGCATGGCAAAGAATTTTCAGACATGTTTTGAAACTATCACGCGGTTGCTTGGGTGCTTCCTTTATAATAAATCATCAAAACTGTCCACTTTTATTTTGCAGATTTTTATGTATATGTGTTATATTTTATAATTTAAAGGGCTAAAAAAAATAAATAAATAAACCGCCCCAGTCCAGTAAGGAGGGCCACGATATCTCAGAGTGCTGAGCAGTCTTGCTGTTCCTAGATTTTAGTTCCTCGCTACTCTCTAAGGCTTAGCTTTAGGTCTTAACAATCTGGCCCTGACCGCCTTGCTGGCTTTTCTTCCTCTCACAGTTTCCTCACAAGAATACTGAGACCCAGCAGAACTGTGTCCATATGTCCCACGTGGCAGGCAGAATATCGGCCTCCCAAAGATGCCCACATCCTCATGCCTGCAACCTGTGGATATGTTTCCTTACACGGCAAAAGGGACTCTGATGGTAGAATTGAGTTAAGGTTTCTGAGATGGAACGGTTATCCTGGATTATCCAGGTGGGTCCAATGTAATTACAAAAACCCTTTTAAGAGAGAGGCAGGAGGTCAGACTTAGAGATGTGAGGACAGCAGCAAAGGCTGGAGCGAGGCAATTCCTGGAGGGCGCCATGAGCCAAGAAATGCAGGCAGACGCTAGAAGTTAGAAAAGTCAAGGAAACAGATTCTTTTCCAGAGCCTCCAGAGGGAGCCAACCCTGCCAATACTTTAATTTTAGCCCTATAAGACCCATTTTGGACATCTGACCTCTGGAACTGTAAGAGAATACATTTGTGTTTTTTTCAAGCCACTATGTTTGCAGTCATCTGTCAGAACAGCAAAAGGAAAGTAATACAACCCCTTAGGTTTTCTTCCTTCCTGACCGTGCCTATGTTGCTTTGTTCCACTTGAAACACTCACCCCTGCCAACTCTATTAAATCCTACCTGTTGTGAAAGGCCCAGCTAAGATGCCTACTTCTTCCTGAAACTTTTTTATCTTCATAGTTGGAACTAATTCTCAATCCTCTAAACCTCTAGCAGTTTGTAGCACTGATAGTCCACTTATGTTACTTTATTGAAGTTTATGAGGCAAAGTTTCTGTACCTTCTTTGCTGCGCCATAGTTTTCACTCAGGTCAGGGATTTTACCCATATTAGGCATGCAAGGTTATTGAATGAATGCGGGACTGAAAGGATATTATCATAAAATGTTTCGAAATACCTGCAATAATTGTACACGAAACAGTTGATATTTTATGTAAACAAGTAAAAGTAAATTGTAACATACGTTGGCAACTTCGTATGATCCATCTAATATCTGTTGCATGTAATGATTTAGATCTCTGAATCTTTTGTGGTCTGAGTTTGTAAAAGGTAGGTGCCACCAATGAGGAAACCTGTTTTAAAAGAAGAAACGTAGATGTTTATTAGTTGGAAAATTGGGTTCTGCATTGTAAGATTGTTGACAACATTATAACTCATCCGGTGGAGGGGCCAATGAAAACATTTTAAAAAGCCATAGTATATATATTTAATCCTGAGATTAACATAGCTGTGGTCACTAGTGCAATTTTAACTGCCATTAATATTAATTTAATTTAACATATTCAATTGATTTATTTGCCCCTTTTAACTATATTTATGGCAGACCACCCTTTTTTGTCCTTTAAGTATATGCGGAAGCTTAATAAATACTTTCTGAAGTTAATGATTCATAACTTTCAAAGGTCAGATTGTATTATTTTTGCTGAGTTCATTAGAGACATTGCTACAGTAAATGAAACATTTAAACCCTGACTCAACCACTAAGTGACATATGCTTCCATCTGGTCTTAGTCCTTTGGAGCAAAGAAGGAACACTTTCCACTGGATTCCCACCTGGAGAATTTCCTTGCCACTAGCTTGTGAATCATCTTGATGGGTTAGGCTTAATTAAGATCAAACATTGGGTGGGATGACCTGTTAATGACTAGCATTTTGGCAACATGTCTTTGCTGGTTAAATATACCTTTTTAAGAAACGTCTAGCAGCCTCTTCTAACTGCAGTCTTGCTGCTGCCTCCTTCATACCTCCGTTTCATTGGGGGGACTGTTACAGGGCTACCAGCTTTCTGGGGAATGGGGTCTGGGGGATACTGAAGAGTTGTCAGCAAACTCACACTGAAGTATGATGACAACTTCAGGCCACCCCACATGCTATTGCCCTTAGGAAATATCAGAGATGTCCAAAACTATGTTTGTGTATTTATATCATTAACATTTTACTTCTTAAAAAAGTCTCTTCAGCTCCAGGGTTTAGAGTATTAAAATTATTCATCTGGATTTAGCTAACATAAAACTAGTACCAATACACATTGATCAAAGATATAATATAGAATTTATATCTTTATTAAATATAAAAAGCAAAAAATTTGATAAATAGATAAATTTGCTGGTTTTCAAAATTAATTTATGTATTTGTGGATGAATATTCTTATTGCTGGAATAAAACAGCGTTCAGCATCATTTTATTCCTGTGTTGTTTTTAGAGATATATGTAATAAAAAATCTCATTTATAAATAAGTACATGAAAATTGAGGAATTCTACCATAGTAATGTTATTCAATTGTTTGAAATCTTTTTGAGTTATATGCAAAATATAACATAGTCATCAGATATGGAAATTTATTTTTTATGATCTATTATCAGACAATGCCATTGTGGCCTCCCACAGTTTTGTTCAGAACAAATATTTGGAAACATCTGATCTGCAAACAGATTTGGTACCTGAGAGTATCAGGTGTCGAATCTCACTATCAGTATTAGAGTATCAGAGAAGCAGTGTTAGAGTAATTCACTTTCTCAGCACAAACACCAGCATTTTGATCTGCCCTTTTGTTCAGCCCTAGAGGTTTTTTACACCCTGGGACAATGGACCAAAGTAAGATTCTGGATGGTGGGAGAAAGGCAATGGTGAAAGCAGAAGAGGGAAAGAAAACCAATCCTTCTCAAGCAGATTAATTTTAAAGAGGACCATTAATTTTAAGAAAGATTTCCAAGCCTGTGGTCTCTTGGAAGGTACCCCTGGGATCCAAATAGTCCAATTTGAAGACCACTGTTAAATGCTATAGCTAATTTGCATTTTATTCTTCATGTCTCTGACTACCTGATCATACTTTTCAGATTGGGTTGATATAACTCTCGTAGAGCTTCTCTCAATAAATTTAGGAGTCAGAGGAAATCTTTCTCTCATCCTTCATTTATATTCTATGCCAAGTTACAGCCCCTTTGGAAGTGTCAGCATACAAATACTATTTCATGAATAGTTTTAAACCAATTGAGGTACTATTGCCAGCCAGATTCCTAACCAAAACTGAAAATAGAGAAGAGGTATATGAAGAGAGATCATTAGCACTTTTAAAGTTTATACTGATATGTCTTGGAGAAATAAATGTGTAGAATGGAGAAATTTTTGAAACCTGAAAAGGACAGCTATTTAACAAAAATTACCTTACATTTCTAAATGATTAATTAGTAGGGTATAATGGCAAACAGTGATTTTGAATTAAATATTTGCAGCCAGATAAATCCTTTTGCTAGCATTTCTTTTTGTTCTCAGGTGTTATATCAGCTATTGGGGGGTTGGGGGGAGAGGGGTAATTCTTAAAACTGATATGCTTTTAAAAGTTTCCAGAACAACTATACTTCCTCCTCTGTCCCTTTAACATGCTCTCAACTCCAATTTCTTGACTTCCTAATGTTTAAAGCATCTGTATTTCAAAACCTATGTGACATTTATAAGTATAGTTTGTTAATGAATGTGTACAATGCGAATTTCTATATTGTGTAATTTCTCTTCATCCATTGATAAGTTTGCTTATACTTGTATATTGCAAGGCGAATAAACCCTGAAAGCCTAGTAAAAAATCTACATGTACAAAGTATATCAGATAAGGAAGGAATGGACATTCACCTCACAACAGGACAGTTAATGAAAATCCAAGATAGAGAAAATAACATTTGATTTACCTAAGTGCCAATATCCCAGCTTCTGGGAAGTTCACCTTTTTAAAGTTAAGGTCACCTTTGTTATACACTGAAGTCTATTATCTAAATTTAGCTAATTTTAAAAGACTTTTAGAAGGTTTGCTTGGATTGAAGTTATTTTCTTTATATTCTTAGCCTGATTATATCTAATTTTTCCCATTATAACATCACTAGAGGCAATTATTTTCAAGTTATCCTCAAAAGGAAAATAATAATACATTAAAGTTAGATCATTCAAGTCAAAGTTAATAGCAAAATGAGTTATTAATATACTAATTGATATTAATAATTTTTAATTTTTTGTTACAGAAAATAAATTATATCAGAGCTTTTTATTAGTTATTTATTGAAAAAGTAATATATTCAATTTAGTTCTGTATGTTCAATTTCAATTTTGTTTTTAGAGAAAAACATGAAAATATTATATATAAAAAGAGAGAAAACAACTTATATGATAATTGATGAGTAAAGAAAAGAGGTTTTGAATTTTCTTTCTATAAAAGCCATGGCTGGAAGCAGAAAGAAGATTGCAAGCCTTGTTCTGTTTTACAAGACGAAGGATTCTTTACTCTGAGAGAAACACAGGTCCTTTGATGGGATCGTTTCAATGGCTTGGGAGTCAGAATACTGTGCTCACAAATAGAAAATCCCATAACCATCACTTTTCCTTTTACTCAAGGACCAGTACTGAGGGCAAAACCATATGGGCAGGACAGTGTCTTACTCTGGGAGAGTCAACGTTTCAAACTGCTTCTGAAGTTGGCTATGAAGTTTCGAAAACTGGTCAAAAGATTTTTCTGTCAGGCTCATTTTGTTGCCATTCTGTGTCACCTTGATCAGATAGAGCTGCGGAAAGTAAAGAGACAAAAGTGAAAAGATAGCAATATCAACCTGCAATAGTTCTAAGATCTAGTTTCACATAAACGAAACAACACAAAAATCCTTCTGCAAAAAAAAAATATCACAAAAGCTAAGAGAGGTAATTTGTAAAGGCAAAATTAGCGATAAACACAGTACGATAAAGATGTCATCATCGCATGTGGTGGGAACAGACTGCCTAATTTCTGCTTTTCTCTTCTGGTGGACACTTTAATTAGCTCAGTTATATTCTACCACAGGCAGGAGCTGTTCTCTGCTGCTGCTCCACCAGTTGCTCTGGGTGTTAGGATTTCTCCCTAGAACATCCTGCTCAATGGTACTTCTGCTCAAGCTGTAACTGATTTTTCATTTGCATAGCAAAAAAACATCATGGTGTAAGGAAGAACGTGTAACATAATGAAGGGAAGTCTGAGATGAGGTTTAATGATATTTAAGTAACGCTGGCACACTTGATACTTACGTTAGTGGGTTTCTTATTGAATCCTAAAATTGTCGCTCTTTGAATTGTCCTGGTTGTGCTTGGCAGACAGGATTCCCGGGAGAAAGTGTGAGAGGCAGATTTGGCAGGGCTTACAGCTGACATTTGTGCAAGTGTATGGATCAAGTTATTCAATTTTACAGGGAAACATTCCAGACTTTCCTTTATTTTCCTGTATAAGTGAAAAAGCAAAGATAGTAAGCAACATTTCTCTTCATTGACTCATTGCATTTATAACTTTGTTTCCTTATGATTGTTAGAGATGTGGGGAAAAAATTCCAAGAACCACTTAGGTTTATTTGGAGCCCAACTATTAAAAGTTGTTTTATAAACTTCAATTTCACATCTCGAGTTGTTAATAAATATAAAAGAAATATAAAATGAAACATAAAATCATGTTTGCAATATTTATTGTTTTAAGTTTGTTTTATCTTATTTTCTATTTTTAGGGATGTTGTTCTTAAATTTAATTTTAGCTTATAATTATTTAAAATATTTATATAATTCTGAAAGTTAAATCTACAAAACAATGTATGTTCAAAGAAGCCTAGCTTCTATCCCTGTAACCGCCATATAATTCCTTCCCTCTCCCTATACATCAACAGTAAAAAAATAATGGCTCCATTTTCATTGTCCACTTTTAAATTTTATTTTAGATATATTTGTGTTACTCTCCTAATTTTTGTAGAAGAAGGTAGCATATTGTAGTACCATATTTAATATATGAGTATTTTAAGTGAAATGTTTTTTACTCTTTGGTCTTTGGGAAGGAGGGCTTTCTTTTGGTCTCTCTGGTTTTTAAAGGTTTTTTGTTTTGTTTTTTTTTTGCATTAAAGGTTTGCATTTTTGTTCTAGTGATATGATAATATTGTTGTATAATATCCTTGCCTCCTCCCTTTTTGCTATTTTCTACCAATCTCCTATTCAGAGCAATATTGAAATAATCTAGTAAAGTCTTTTCTCCCTTCTGTTTCCTCTTCTCCAGTATTTGATTTGCAGTATTATCCTTTTAACCCCAGGTAATAACTATAAAGCAAATAGCATGCTTACTTCACTGTTGATATGTGCTTCTTATCCCCATCGCCATTTTTTATGAGCTATCCTATCTACATGGTAGAATATATATGCTATATAGTTTCCCTTACAATAATCATCTAATCTTAAGCTCTCCACAAGTCCTTACATCCACATTTCCCCAGTTATTTTGAGTGTCTGAAGTTCATTCCCTAGTAAATTGGAAGTGTTAAGGAAAATAATTTTCTATATTTTTGCATATTGATAACAGTTTGTCTTTAGCCTTCATACTTGAAAGACAGTTTGGATGGATATAACATCCTTGCTTCACTTTTTCTCTTTTGAGTATTATAAATATAGTACTCAATTTTCTTCTGGCATAAATGATTGTGCCAAAAATTCTGTTGATATACTGATTTTTTTTCCCCTTATAAATGACTTGGTCTTTTTGCCTGCATGCTTAAAGAAAGTTTCTTTTTCTTCAAATCCCAGTAGTTTTTCTAAAATATGTTTCAGTGTTGGTTATTCCAGGTTTTTGTTTTTGTTTTTTTTCCAAATATACGTGTCCTTTCAATATGGAATCTCATGCCTTTTCATTTTTCAAAAAACTTTTTAGAATTGTTTTAAAAATATTTACTAAAATAGCAAATATAAAATTTAGATTTTATTCAGTTTTAATACATTATTCGGGTTTTCTTTTCCAGGAACTCCAATCTGATGTATGCTGACATTTTTTGCCTGTCTTCATTTCTTCTTCATTTGAAAAATTTTCCTCTTTTTCACCTTCTTTTTTCTTGAGGCATTATGTGTTATTTGTTGTATTCATTTACTACTGAATTCCTTCTGTTTATTCTTGTTTAAATTATTATCTCTTTTATTTCTAATTCTTTCTTGGGTTATATCACCTCATTTCTGTCTTTTTTTTAATCTAATTTGTGATTTATGGTCTTTCATATTTTTATCATTTTCTAAATTTCTTTAAGCTCAATTTGAAATATATTATATTTTAAATATAAGTTAGAATTTATTATTTTGGGGGTTATGTCTTTCTGGCATAATTTCATTGTAGGAACATTATTTTGCATCTGATTTCCCTTCTTTTTATTATAATTTTGTATGACATTTAACCATGATCCTTTTTGCTTGTTCATTTTAATATGAAATTTGTATTCTTGGACTTTCAAGAAGGAATAGAGGTTTTTCAAGCAGGTAGAGCTCCCTTTTCTTTTGTTTCCTACTTTCTAAGCTATGCCTCCTTTGTTGCCTTCCTCCCAATTTTATCAGGACTTTTGTTTTCCTTTGTTCCTATTTATCCCCATTTTCTCAGTTTGGCTTCCCAGCAGTTTCTCCTTAGTGGGGGCCTTTATAACGTGGAAGGGAACTTCCGTGTATGACCTTTGAAAGTTCATAGATTGCTCTAGCTTTTTTGGATTTGCTCAGACTCCATGCTCTTCCTTGCATATTGGAATGGGCAAAATTCCCTCGCAGTTTCTGCTGCTCTTGTCCGATTGGTCTGCTAAGCTTCCCAATGTGTACCTTTGGGTTCACTGGAATGCTCCTGTTCTCAGGGCAGTCAGAAGACTGCTGCTTTGCTTAGTTTCCTCCCATGCAGATACTGCAAGCACACAGGTCACGTAGCTTTCCGTGGTTTACCCCCCTGTATTTTATGTTTTTTTAAATAAATCTAGCTTTATTGTAGATATTTTCCTTAGTTTGTGGATTTTGCTATGCGTTTTATGGAGGGTGTTCCAGGACATTAAAAAAACTTGACTTTTAAAAATATACAATTCAAGCAACATAGAAAAACACATAAAATAAAAAGTTAAAGTGCTCTTCATCCTTCCTCCACCGCCACCCTCCTCACCTTGAATTACCACTGCAAACAGTTTGCTAGTATTCTTTTTGAGCTTTCTCTATATACAGGTACTATATGTACTCCTAATATATGTCAGGTGCTATTCTAGTGTTTGGATACAGCAATGAAGAGACAAAAATTCCTGCCCTCATAGAGATTACATAATGTGGCAATTCAGACAATAATTAAACAGGTAAATATATATCATTTCAGATGATAATTAGTACTATAAAAGAAAATAAAACAGGAAATGGGGAGAGCATGCCTGTGGATATGTAAGTGTTGCTATGTTAAATAGGGTGATCAGGAATAACCCAATCAAAAGAAAAGTGAAATGACTAAAAGACCTTAATTAGCTGAGAGAGCAGGTCATGGGAATTTCTGATGGAGGACATTCTAGGCAGAAGCTCACTGGTAGATGAATGACTAGGGTATTTAGTAGAAAATAAAAAAGAGAAGAGAGGCTGAAACAGAGTGAGAGGAAGAAGGGAATCAGAGAAAGGCAGGAAAGAATTTGTAAGGACTTTCATATTGGATAAAATGGGAGTTGGAGAAATATAGGCGTCAAAAGTCACAATTATATGTAATGATGTAATTTATTTTGTTCACTTAGCAATATATTTTGGAAGAAAAACTTTATATAATAGTAAATGGTGTATATAGCTGTCTCCAAAGAACTTGTTGAATGAATGACTTTTCTAATTAAGAACATAGAGCTAAACCATATTTTTTTAAAAATGGCAACATAATATCTCAAAGTATAGTTGTACAATGATTTATTTAATGTTTTGTTATTTATTTTAATCCAAAGACCATACTTTCCTTACTAATTCACCTTTGTCCAATACCAAGGGTCTGTATATGCATAGGCCTGTTTCTGGACTCTTCATTCTGTATTTGTCTATTTGTCCAACTCTGCACCAATACTACACTGTCTTAAATAACTAGAAATTTATCATATATCTTGAAATCCAGAAGAACAAATTATTTTACCTTGTTCTTCTTCAGGTGGTTCTTTACTATTGGTTCTTTGTTCTCTCAAATATAGTTTAGAATCAGCTTATCAAGTATACACATATACAAAATAAATGTGTAGAGATTATTATCAGTAGGGCTTTGAATCTACAAATCAGTTTGGGTAGAGTATTCGTCAGCCAAAGGTGTGCTGATGCAAAATACCAGAAATCAGTTGGTCTTTATAAATAAAGGGTGTTTATTTGGGGTAGAAGTCCACAGTTACCAAGCCATAAAGCATAAGTTTCTTCCCTCACCAAAGTCCATTGCCACGTGTTGGAGCAAGACAGCTGCCGACGTTTGCCAGGGTTCAGGCTTCTTGGGTTCCTCTCTTCCCGGGGCTGCATGTCTCTCCAGGCTTAGCTCCTCTGTTTCCTCCACAAGGTCAGCTGTAGACTATGAGGCTCTCTAGGTTTTGCTTCTCTCCACAAGGCCAGCCGTGGACTCTCAGGTGAATGGCTCGTCTCTATCCCGGGGCCTTCTCTCCTTCCTCACCAGAACTCCAACATTAAAACTGCTTCTTCTCTCTTCTTTGCCATGCTTTTTATATTTCATTCCCGCCCCACCAAGGGGTGGGGGTCAACGCCCTACTGACATGGCCCAGTTAACACCCTAACATAACTTAATCACGCCAATTAGCAGACCAGTTTACAAGCATGATCCAATATCTATTTTTGGAATTCATAATTACATCAAACTACCAAACTGCTGCAGGGAGAATTAACATCTCTACAGTATTCAGACACCCAACCCATAAACATGGTATATCTCTCCACTTAATTAGATCTTTTTCCCTTTCAATTTTAGAATGCTCTATGTAGAGGTCTTGAATATCTTTTGTTGGATATAGTCCCAGGTAGGACATAGTTTTGTAGGTAATATTGTAATGTTATCTTTTTTCTAAATTTTATTTTTAACTATATTTGGTAATATATAAGAATAAACTTTTAACACTCAATTCTAACAATACATCTGTATATTCTTTTGAAATTTGCATGCACAAAGTCATGTAATGTGCAAGAAATTTTGTTTTTGTTTCCACCCTATTACACTGTGAAGACCTGTAGTTCAAAGTTAAATGGAGGTGGTGATAGCAAACATTTTCTGTTTGTTCCTGATCACAAAGGAAAAACATTCAATGTTTCACCATTAAATATGTTTTCTGTAGAGTTTTCACTGTAGGCTATGTACATTCTTTTCTATTTCTAGAGAGGTTTTGCATTTTAAAAATCATTTTGAATTTTATCAACTACATTTTCTGTATCTATTGAGGTGATCATAAGATGTTTCTTATGTTTTAATTTGTTAACTACTGTGTTTTCAAAGTTTATCTTGCAACCACTTATTTCACTGAATTTTTGTTTTTCCCAACATATTTTTGCATTGATTCTCTGGGATTGTTTTTACTTATTGTTTTATCCAATTGGCAAATAACAATAAAACAAAGCTTAAATATAGAGCTTTACTATCAAAATAGAAGGCATCGTTATCTTTTTCCTAGCATTAATGGGGATGTTTGTAACTTTCACCTTTCAAGTATGATGTTTATCTAAGTTCCCTTCAAGTCCCGCCTTATTAAAATTTTCTAAGAAAAATGGATGCTGACTGTAATAAAAAACTACTTTACTACTTTTCTGAGTTGGCAGCTATCAAAGTTATATTATTAGCCTTTTAAAAATTAATCTGCCATGTCCTCAATGTAACAATGTAGTTCAACAATATAATTCAATGATCAGTAATTTTTTCTCCTCAAATGTATAAAATTCTAACCCAGTTATATAGTTCTGGTGTAATATTTTTCCAATATTATACATTTTACATGTTGGGTTAAAAACTCCAGGGCAACAGCATGTACTCATTTTCACGAAGATAAATCTTAAATTCTGATGTACTCTCCCTCATAAAATGTTAAGTATGTCTATACCTTATTCTTACATTGCCCAACAATTAATATATAAAAAGACTGGCAATAAAGGATGAGTCTTTATGATAAGCCCATGGTTTCTAGTCAGACTTTCTTCCAAATCTATCTCCTGTCTCTTAGGTTGAAGACTTAACACGTCAGGCAAAATAATGCCATTAAATATTACCCAACATGGTCCCTGAGAGTGGTAGGTTTCAGGTCTCTGTGAGGATCTGATTTACCCAGGTACCAGCTCCCTGATTTATTTTCTCTTTTATGATAGCATCAGCAGCATTAGGCTTAGGGGAATCCTTAAATTGTAGGTCTGAAGCAGCAACTGGAAGGTCCTAGCTCTTAAATTTCCTAGAGGGAACTTCCAGGAAATCTTAATATAGAATTCTAACTCTATGTATTAGGCAAATTCCACAGGGAATATAAACCCTTTGGAAGGCAGTGCACTAAATGCCTTAAGCTAATTTTTTTATCCTTAGAGAAAAGCAGTAAAATTATTTTAGTAATAGGTGAGAAAAAAGCCAAGAGAAGACAATGCATACCAAAGATGACATAACCATAGAAGTAATCAAAGAATTTCAAGTCAGGTTTATCTGATTCCAAAGCCATTTCTCTGATTGTATATTGTCTGTAAAGAACAGTCTTTCAACTTTAAGAAAGAAATAAGCCAAAAAATTTAGTGTGGAATTTCCAGGTGGATCAAAAGCACTAAAGGCAATTATCCTTCCATTTATCCATAGAAATAATTTAAGGCAGAAAAATATTTAACAGGTATTTCTAGCAGTCAGGGGATACTGTTCAAAGGAATGTATGATGAGCATAATATTTCTAAAGCCTCAGGTGCTATCTTAAAAATGGGTACAAATATTGTATACTTCAAAATATATGTATCTTTTTATGTAAGGTGAATATTTTAAATTGTTTATCTTCCGGAACAACCACTACTTATCTTCAGAAACAACCTAGCTATTCATGTGTGAATGAGCAATTGAGTTCATCAGTCTCAGAAAACTGGGTTGAATTGGGGAGCTCCTCCATGTGAGGTTCAGCATCTAGCCAAGATTTTTTTTGGGGGGAGGGGGAAGAGTCAGGTCATTTATTTGTCTTTTACATGAAAACAGTAATTTAGGAGAGGGAGGGAGAACAAGAAGGGAACTAACCATCCAAGGGCTTAGATTCTTTTGAAGGCAGAATGAGGGCAGCTGGCTTCAAGACAAGCATCTGGGTCCCCATGGCAACGTGGCAATTGTGATGAACCAGAAGCGTTTTAACAAAGCACCGTTTTCTACTAAGTCTTACCCCAAGCTACGCAATTTTCAGGTTACACTAGAAAGTAACCCTGTCTGGAATATTTCTTTTAAGCACGAAGAAGAACTGACATGCAGCAAGGTGACGACAAGCAGTGTGGGGCCTAAGAGCTGAGAAGGCAATTCACAAAGAGGGAGCAGGTAACTTCAGCGTAGGCAAAAGCAGCGGGCAGTTCATGGCCCTCACCGTCCATGTGGGGCTTCATGTGGGAGACGCCATATCTGCCTATTCTCGAGTCAGGTGCTGGTATAGCCCCTCCTTGGTCACACAAGGCTTTCCCTCAGAGCTGAGGGCCCGGAAGGCACTCTCATCTCCTCGCTGGACTTGACATTCTCAGTTTCACGGCTGATCGTGGAAGCCATGTATTCTTGCAGGATGACATGGCCATCCCTGTTTGGATCTACAGTGTCCAGGATTGCCTCAAACTTGGGATCGGGTTCCCCTTCCTCCACCACGGGCAGGTCATAGCCCTGGACTTGCACTCCTGGTGGTTCAGTCTGCCAGACTTGTCCTTGTGGAAGAGGGTAAACATGCTGAACTCTGAGGGCTTCCTCTGTCACACCTGTTGTGTTTCTGGCCTGGAGCTGCTGCTCTAGGCTGTGCTGCATGCACATGCCCAGCTGGTCCAGCTGGTCCCATGCTGGGCCAAGCCCACTGTGCTGTGCTCTGTGTACTTGTTGCCCAGGATAAGTGCTTCTTCCATGGCGGCCCCAGGTCCTCAATCTTCTTGAGCTAACTTCTCATGGCTCGAATATCTTGGTGCTTGTGTTTGGTAGCATCAAGCTGGGATTCCAGGGTCCCTAATTCTTCTACCATGCAGGAACCATCAAGGAGATATGTTCTGGTCTCTTGGATCCCTTGGTGGAACGCATTGGCATGCTGGGCAAACTCCTGGTGCAGCTAATTGTTCTTTTCTGCCAGCACTGTTCCTTCTGCATCTCCAGCTGCCTTTCCTTGATGATTTTCTGCAGGTTCCTCCAAGTTTCCTCCAAGGCCTCCATGGTGAAGCAGGTTTAGGGGTTGGAGGCCACACAGAAGCTCTTGATCTGGCAGTCCAGCTCAGCCAGCTGCTTAAAGTCAGCCTGGGCTGAGCTGAAGGAGGAGTGGAAGGTACCATGGGCCTAGCGTAAAGCTTTGATTTCTTCCAAGGAGTTGCAGTGTGCTAGGTCTGTTAAATCCTGCTCTGCATTTTCAAACCAGCTATTGAAGATGGAAGGCTTTTTTGGCAAAGGTCAGGAAAAGGTCCTCCACCTTGTGGAAATGACTCTGAGCCTCCAATAGTTTCTTCTGCTGCAGGTGGCTGAGTTGGCTAAAGGCTGGCTCTACCTTTTCATGAGGGAGGCATGCCGGGCCTCGATGGCCTTTGACTGAATGTGCTTGGTGGCCAGCAGCTGATCTTTGAGGGCAGTGATGTTGACAATGCCTTCCTTCTGGAAGGCCTGCAGGCCAGCATCAAAGGTTTCCTGGGTTTGGCAAGAAGACTCTGGACAGAAGCTAGGTCTCAGCCTTAATCATCTGTCTTCAATCTGTTCTCCTTTTCACCAATCCAGGATTCCACCTCATCAGTCTTCCAATTGAACTTAAGGAAGGCAGAGTTTTCATTGTTTAGCCTTCCTCTGAGCTACAGCCTTCTCCAGGTCTGATACTTTTCCATTTAAACCCTTCATTTTTGAAAAGACTTTCTCCTCATGGTGATTCTTCTTCTTAATGAGGTCTTGTCCATTAGTGCAGACATCATTCACATGACCCTTGTGGCCAATGAAGTCTGTCTCAAAAGCATATTTCTTCAGCAAGCCCTGTAGCAGCAAGAGTGTCTCCATAATCTTCACTGGCTACCAGGGTCATTTTCTCATCGATCCACACTGGCTATAAACTGCTCATATTCCAAGGAGCCTTTTAGCTGCTGACCCCGGGCTGTTGCCAGCTGCTTTTGCTCTTTCCAGTGCTCCACAAAATGTGCTAGATGCTGCGGAATCTTCTCCTTCCCAATAGTGTTATCATCGGACAATTTCTTTCCAGTGTCCAAGACACCCTGATTCACTGGCTCATGAGCAGGCAGTTCTGCCTCCAGCCATTTGTGCTCTTTCCTCAGGTTCTGAACACCTCTTAAGTCTCAGCCATAATCCTCAGAACTCACCAGAAGCTTCTTCTCCTTGGTCCAGGACTTCTCATCATCCATATCCCAGAAGAACTGGTGTAGGCGATGGGATTCATTTAGCTTGGCTCACCGGGAAGCTGCCATGCTTTTGATCTTCTGGAAGAGACTGTTAATGGTGTCCCACTTGTTCTTTACTTTGGAGATGTTGAAGACATCCGGCTATCTGCTTGCCTGTTCAGTTCCTTCAGGCGATCCTCATGGGCAGACATGTCCGCCTCCAGCAACTTATGTTTTTTCAGCAGGCTGTTCACAGAAGCCAGGCTTTTGCTGTAATCTTCACATGCCAGAATTGCTTCCACCTCAGAGAGCCAGAAGTCAAAATTCTCCATTCCAGTGTTAAAGTTCTGCTGCCTATTGTCTTCTTTCAGTTTCTGGCCTTTTTCTGCCGATTTCTGCACTAGGAACTGCCACTGGTCAGCTAAAGCAGCCAGCCTGGCCTTGACAGCATCTTCACTGCCAGCACAGGCCCCACGTTCAGTTAAGGGAGTCTCCCATGTTACTGACCCCATGGATTCGGTTGGCATTGGCGTGCAGCTCTGCTTCGAAGGCCCGGGGCTTCTGGTGCTTGCTCCGAATGCTGGTGGGATCCTCGTAGGACTCAACGCTTGCTGTAATTTTTCACTGACTCAAGCCTCAATATCATCTACATCTCGGCTGAAATGCTGGCGGGTTTGAGAGTCTCCTAGCTTTAACCTTTTCTCAATCATCTGGGCTTTTAGATGTCGCCATCTGTCCAAAACCTCATTGCGCCGGGTAGAGATGTCTCCTTTAGCGTAGTGATCAGCGGAGATGAGCTGGTCAGCAAGGAACTGCTGAGCGGCACTCTTCTCTCCCTGGACAGTAATTGCTTTGCCAAAGTCCTCGGGTTTTTCGGTCAGCGCCTCCACACCATCCAGTGAGTCTCCTTTGTCTTCAGTATTCAGAAAGGCCTCCCGGGCACCCATCTAGTTCTCAGCCTGCTCACAGCCCCAATGAAACAGCTGCAATTCAAGGCAGGATCCAGCATCATCCTGTGATGAACCCAGGCCTTCTCCATATCTGCACATTCCTGATCTGGAATATCCAGTTTCCTTCTGATCTTTGGGCTGGCACAGTGCCCATGAGCAAATAGGTGTTGCCCAAACTGCTCAAATACCTGGAAAGGGCCAGCCCTGGCATCAGGTTCTGTCTGGTGATCCTAGTGTCGCGCCAACAAAGCTGCAGCTCCAGGACGTCTTTGGCTCACCCGTCGGAGAACACCAACCCCCCTAGTCCATTGATCCAAGACGTGAGGTCCCGGAAATCAGTAAGGAAGCGCTGCAGGTCATGGGAGTCACCGAGCTTGGCTCTGCATTGGTCTGTGCATTTTCCAGGCTGTTCCAGGCTGGTGTAACTCAGTGCATTTTGCCTGTAGATGCTCTGCTGACTCAGGATGGGACTGGATCAGGTGCTCTGCTGTTTCTCCAGGTGGAATGTACTTTGTCACCAAGGGCACAAGGTCTCTCTCGAAGCTCTCATGCTTGCACTGCAGGGCTTGGACAATGGCCAGATCGTGGCCATAATTGTTTGTGTTTGGAGCCTGATTCTTCTCTTCAATCCATTCTTTGGTTTTGTCAGCATCTCTGTGGAATCTCTGCACTTCATGGGCGCTGCCCAAGAGCTGGCTCCTCTCCTCAGCCAGCTGCTGTAGGGACTGCCAAAGCTCATTTAGCTCCTTGATGGAATTAAAGGTGCCACGGTGTGAACCATCACCAGCCAAGATTTTTTCCCTCAGATTAAATATTATAATATTTTTTGAACTCACATTTATGTTAATGTGTGACTAAATGGCAAAAGGTTTTCTTTGCTTTATGAGCCACATCAGACTAACCATTGAGGGGGTTGAATGAAGGTTCTCAGGCAACACTTGATGGAAATTTCCACAAGATCATAGTTCTATTGAAAGTTCAAGTTGTTTTTATTATACAGCAATTTGACATAACACCTGTTTCACTGGTCAGTCTCTTTAATAGTTGCAGGGAAATATTTTTCCAAAGACTTTTTACGAGAAGGAACTTGCATGAAAATGTTATTTATGTTATCATTGACACTTTAATTTTATCATTATATAAATGGAAGAAGAGTTTAGGTGGGTCACGCTCCCCAGGAATAAATATCTTCTTCCAACCCTCAAACTGCATTTTCATTACAGTAATTTCAGTATGTGCAATAAATGCATTAATTTTTTTCCTTATTTCAGGGGAAACAATAAATTAATACAACTTTGTCATATTTGTTTTATTCCATGAAGAAAAAAAATCTTTCTATGCACTTCACGGGCGCTGCCCAAGAACTGGCTCCTCTCTTCAGAGTTTGTAATCTCTGGAGTATCTTACAAGCACTCTCTCATATGTTAGCCTAGAACATCTAGGTAGTAAGGTGTGCTATCAAAATAATTCTTATTTTGTTCAAAATTTATGATAGAACAATAAATATCCAAACTCATAGTTTTCAAGCAAAAAAGTCTACCATTCCAAAGTGAATTCAATGGATAATGATTGTTGATATATTCTGAGTACACAATTTAAAAATGTTCCTATCTGTGTACTTTTATTTAAAATAATTCAAGATTGTCTAATATTGTAAAAAGAGCATCTGATGATTTTTGTTGCACATGTATATGACAATGTGAATACACACATGTATGAATACAGAATTTAAACTTTATGTTCTAACTCTTCAAGTAAAATAGGTACTTTAAAAGGATATGTCGGGACGCAGATGTGGTTCAAGTGGTTGGGCTCCCGTTTACCATATGGGAGGCCCCGGGTTCGATTCCCAGGGACTCCTGGTGAAGGCAAGCTGGCCCACGAGGCGTGGTGAGCTGATGGCCCACATGGCACAGTGAGCTGGCACAGCAAGATGATGCAACAAAGGGAGACAAGCAGACACAGAAAAACACACAACAAAATGGACACAGCAAGCACAAGCAGCAAGGGGGGAATAATAAATAAATAAATAAATAAATAACTTTTTTTTTTTTAAAAAAAAGGATATGTCATGTTAATTCTTGTGGCTTTGATAGTGTGGTAACCTAGTTTGGGAAAGATGGATCTAAGTATTTAGATATTTTTCTTACCACATTCTTTCAACTAATCTGAAGATCCTAAAGTTAAAGAGCAGATTTATTTATCTAACATTATCAGGGCATTAGGAGTTCTATATGCAGGGTTTTTCTTCATAATTTTGTATAGTTATTTTCCTTGGAAAAGCACCCATTATGCCTTTTTAAAAATTCTGAGCTCACTTACTAATTCTGCCTGTGATCTTAATAGTCAGGAGCCTCAATTTCTTCATCTGTAAAACACAGTTGACATATAAACTGTGTTATTATTCAGAATTGTTCAATTCAAATGTGGTAACATGAAAATCTTTGGACATTGAATAATATTATGCACATATTGGGTCAGAAAACTTACCACCAAATAAATGAAGATACAAATCTGTAGCCTACAAAATGGTAGCAACTTACACATAGAGGGATAGGAGGGAAAAGATATGTACAGATTTATGGTTCTATGGAAACTGACTTGTGGTAAACTCTTGAATTCCTACCAAAGAGATATAATATAGAAGGGGTTCTTAACAAGGGATCCATGAGCTTGAATTGAAACTGAAAAAACATTTTGTGGGGACGTGTTGGTGCAGGTGTGATCTAGTTATTAAATAATACACAGTATGGTGTGGACTTAGTAAGGAGTCCTTGGTTTTCACTTAATAGCAAAGGGATCCATGGAACAAAAAAGGTTAAGAACCCCTGCTATATAAGGATTAAAATGAGGTAACTTTAGAGTTTCTTGTTTTCTTATTTTTCTTTCTTTTTTTTTTTTTTTTTTTGTGCTTCACAATTTTAAAACCGGCTTGGAAAAAACACAACTAAAGGTCTTTGCTGTTTTTCAAGTTGAAGTTTCAAGTTTTTAGAATTTATGCTACAAGGTCAGGGAGTCTTATGTAAATGTCAGCATAGGCACTTGCCTCTGCATACAAACAAGAATTCCAGGCTCCCTGGCCTTGACTAAGAATAGGTAATTTTTACAGCTTCTCATGGAGCCCACCTTACAAAAATTGGCCAAACCAGAGCAGATGGAATGAACCAACTAAGAAAGGGTTGATGAACAGGTCTTATTGTCTATGAAGAGGTATGCCAGTGAAATAAATGATAGTCTAGGTTTCTAACCCCTCACAAAACCAGCTTTTTTTTTTTTTTTTTTTTTTAAAGACTTTATTTATTTATTCATTCATCCCCCCCTTGCTGCTTGTGTTCGCTGGGTCAGCTAACCATGCCGTGCGGGCGGGCTTGCCTTCACCAGGAGGCCCCAGGAACCGAACCCGGGGCCTCCCATATGGTAAACGGGAGCCCCACTGATTGAGCCACAGCCGCTTCCCAAAACCAGCTTATACTATTGATATTAAAAATGAAATCTGGGAGCAGATGTGGCTGAAGTGGTTGAGCTCCCACCTCCCAAATAGGAGGTCCGGGTTCCATTACTGGTGCCTCCTGAAAAAAACAACGAACCACAAGCAAACAAATGAAAAAAACCAATGCAGGAAAGCCAATGTGGCTCAGTGGTTGAGCGCTGCTTTCCCACATACGAGGTTCCGGGTTCCATCCCCGGCCCAAAAATCTTATGCGAAGCAAGAAAATAAATCTTAATATGGAATAATAGAGAAAATCAATATTGATTAAATGGTGCTAGACTTAAGGTAATAAAGGCTTTGAAACATGAAAAAAAATTTTAAAGAGTAAATTATTTCAATCCAGTTTCTTGCTGAATCACTGGAATGTAGCAACTATTGCAATGCATGGAGTTGGGAGCACCAGTGAGCATTAACTGATGCCCAGAGCTACTGTGAAGACTGCCGGTGCTGTGAAATAGCGCCATCTAGACCATTCAGTTTTTAAATTAATTTCTGGCACTCTTAGTGGGTACATTAAACTTTTTAAATGCTTTTAACCTTTAGACTGATAGTCTCCTGAATAGTTCAAAATATCTTTTTGAACGTTTAATACCAAAGGTGTACCTTGACTTGATACTTAAGCAAATTTTCTCTGAAACTTATAATATTTAAAACAGACTCTCCTATTGCAGAGATTTAGAACAGCAATCAAACTATGAAACATTGGACTGAGTGTGGCTGGGCCATGCAAATTAGGAAGTGCAGATATTATAAAGTTGTTATACTTGCTGCTTAAATAAAGGAGTTTATAAATCAATTTAATTCAGACCACCTCTTATAATTAAATTTTTAAAATGAAGGGAGACTTTCACAATGAGAGAAAAAATTTCACTCATTTTAATTTCCTTCCCCTTTGAATCTGCTTTCCTAGTTTAGGGAAAGTTGGATGGCATATTTGTTAATTCCTACATGTTCTGGTTTTTTGTTGCTTTCTTCTTTCTTGTGAGTGTTTATTTCTGCAAGTACCAATGGTTAGGCTTAGACAAAGGAAAACTTTGACTCTTATTTGTACAATGACCCATGAGATGACAGTTTGTAAAGTACTAAAAAAGTACCAAGAAAATTTAATGATAAAAGAACACAGAGATCAACATCTCTGTCCAACTTTGAGGATAAGCCAGATCTGAAGTATGGAACCATGTTTTGAGACAACTGAAGATGAAGAGTCTCATCTTACCCTGTAGCCATGATACATAACTAAGAGGGAATGAGAGGAATGCTGGGAATTGTTGGCACTGTGTCTGCAATCTCTAGGTGGCTCAGGGACTCTGCCTCCTGTGTCCATGATGTGGAAAACACATGGGTCTCTCTGGGTGTCATCAGCATCTGCAGCTGCTTCAAAGTTGTACCTGTTGGGACAGTCTTTGGGCCTGCTCTGCCCAGTGACCTATCCTAACTAAGACTGCTCACTCTACAGCTCGAGTTAAGGGAAGAAGCTCTAGGCTGTTGTTTGTGAAGGGGTGGCCACTGACAGAAATAAAGACGGGCAACAGAGTGCATGGAGCCTTGCATGGAAGAGCCGAACTTATAGGGACAGTAGCAACCAGTCAAGTCAGTTAGGCTGCCTCTCTCTGGAATTGACACTAGAAAAGATTGGCCCTGGGTAAAGAGAAGTAGAATATGATAAGCAAGAGAGCAGCAGACCAGAATGTCTAAATTTCCACTAGAAAATAGCCAGCCCCTCTTGGTTTCTGGGGATTTTCTGCTTACAATTTGAGTCCATGTATATCCTTTATCCTGAGGATACCAGAAAAAAAACCTCTGGTTCTTGCTACCAAAATATCTAACTAAGGCTATATATGTGTGTGTGTTTGTAAATTTGGGGTTTGTTTTGCTTCAAGTTGGCTTCAAACTTATCTGAAGTACAGGATATCTTATACTCATTAAACCACAAGTTCTGTGTGGAAGAATAAATAGTAAATCTGGGAATACATGGGAAATTTTTTCTCACGCATTTGGAGGAGGAAACGGATGAACAGAAAGCACAATCTGTGTGTGGGAGGGGAGGTAGGTGGGACGTTTATGCTTAATGAGCTAGGCTGGTCTGTGAAATAGGTTATCTGGAGGTTTGAGAGTGATTGAAAATTCTGAAATAAACTGTTTGGACAGCCTTTTAGTGGATGGTTAGCTCTGTTGCCTAGCAGTGGGCTCGGCAGAGAGTATCAATTTGCAGGGGACTGAGTCATGATACCTTCTTGATTCTTATTGAACAGCTCTCAGCGATAAAGCGGAGTGGAAAAGAAAAAGGGAAGCAGAGAGAGGAGCTGATAACGATGTGATAAACCTTTGCAGCTAGCAAACCTATTCTATTTTCATTTTTTTCCCTTAACACCATTAATAGTAATGCAATTTTTAATGCCATGCAGCGTGCAGCATCCCATGAGGCTCTTATGATCGGCTCTTAACCCAGAATACGTATGCCCAGAAGCAAGGCGGGGTCCTGTATTGCTCATAAAGTACTCCCTCGGAGAGACAGAAAAAGCCATTTCTTTCTTCCAAGTCTCGTACAGGGTCAAGAGTGGCCAGGCTCTTGGTGCTCATACTGTAATCAGGACTAGGGCACTTAGGCAGCCACGCAAGGCTCTTCTCAGGTGGCTTAGTCCTCACTCAGTGGGCCTGATGGTCAGGGAGTGGTGGGGGAGCAGTGTGGCGGGGAGGGGTTGGATTTTTCTTGTCTTTAATTTATTTGTAACTTAGTGGTGATAACAGAAGAAAAAGTAGCATAAAACACTTTTAGCATATCAGAACAAAGAGAACATAACCTACACGAGGGGGGGAGGTTCACATTTATGTTAAAGTTAATGACACTCATTATAGCACAAAGACTAACATTGGATGCATTACAAAGGTCACTTTCTTTTTTGGTGAATTATGTGGTCTGAGGTCTAAACTTCAAGCCTCTCCTTCTTAAGCTTTCTGATCCCTATGATGTCAGAAAAAGACATTATCTGCAAAGAAAAGCAAACAAATGTCCACACATTTTAACATTTATTTCAATGAACTGAGTAATGTCACTTAAAGCTGCATCACTGCTTTTCACTGCTAACTTAGGCTACTTTTATAAATTCACTTTGTTTAACTATAATGAAGGAATCATTGTGTAATTGGTTTTGGAAACATAAATGTCTAAATAATAGTGAGATATTAAGAAGTAACTGTTTTGAATGATAAAGAAGCACAGTCAGAATCAGTTGACTATTTCTTGAACCTCCCTTACAGATTCTTCACAGTGCTGGGTGGAACGTGTGATAGCAAAGATCCACAAAATTGTTATCTGCTGACCAAGGAACTTGGAGTTGCAAAGACAAGCTAAAAACACATTAGAGTATATCTAAAATAAAGATATGTAATTGAGAGTTTAGGATAAAATATATCACTGAGAGAGGCTTTTTGAGGTTAAAGAGAGCGAGTCTTGCAGGAGATCACTTGGAGGAGAAGAGGGAAAAGAAATAGAGAGGCCTGAGGCATTTAGGAGTGGGCCAAAACAGCAAAAGAAAGGAAGGTGGCTGCCAGTGAGGCCCTCGTCAAATTATCTCCCTGGGGTCTCTCAGGGCATCAATTCAAGTTGATCCCAAACCAACACTGGGGGTGGCTTGGAGGTTAGGGTTCTGGGAAGGGGCTTCTGTCCTCTACTGAGGGTTGGGGTCTTAAGAATACGAGGATTATCGTCCGAGAAAGGGTGAAATGATATATCTTGGTCAAATTGCAGCCAAGGAGGATTCTGGGGAACCTTGAGACCACTGTGGCCCAAATTATAAAGCAGCGCACGGCCAAGGGTCTGTGTGTGGAAGAGGAAATGCTGAGACCCATACCATGCAGCATGGCTGCCTGGATGTAAATCTTGGTTCTGGCTCTTGCTGGCTATGCCCTTTGGTGAATTGCTGAACTTCTCTGGGGCCTCGTTTTCCTACTTAAAAATGTGGATAAAAATATTGATTACTTTATCAGGTTGTATGAGAATTAAATAAGTAACTATACGGAAAGCTCTTAACACATAAGAAGCAATGTATTAAATGTTAGCCATATATAGATATAGTATTATAAGTATATATATATATATATATAAAAGTATATATATATATATATCCTTTAATACTTATGGTTGATGTTTATATTATATTTTATATTAATTAAACTGTTTAATATATTTTAAGAGGAATTGGTTTTGTTTCATATCCAGATATCCTTGGAAATGGGAATATAACCCTTGCTTTACCTGAGAGAAATTGTATTTAATCAATCAATTTGTTAAGGTGATATACAGGACTGTGTAATTTAGTACAAAAGTTTACATGTTCTGTAGAATTACCGAAGACAATAAGATCTCTGGTATGGGAATAGTCAGAGATGGTTTTGTGGAGGAGGTTACTAGTTGTTCACCATTTCAAGGGATGAGTAGGGTTGAAAAGTTAGATCAGACTCCCCCTCCATTCTAGGATTTCATGACTCTATGGGAGTATTCCTGGTGAGGTTTGAAATCTGGGTTAAATAGACAAAGCAGGCATGAATGTACAAAGAGTTTTCCTTAGACAATGATCCTGCCCATAAAAGAATTCATTTGGGAATAATGGAAGGTGGTGGTGGATAAACCCTGATAAAGACAATGAGGTAAGAAATGGCAAGGAAAGTTATTGAACAGAGAAATGATGTGTTCTAGTTAGATGACTTTTACTTCTGCAGTGGAGAACAAACTCTATCACAAAGCTGTAGTAAGAAGTTTAAATAACAGAAAATACTACATAATATCTGCAAGTGGAAGATTAGCCTGAGGGTAGGATAATGAGGTCTAGCTCACTGCCAGGAGCGTAGTGGTTTCGACTCTACTTCCTACAATATTAGTTCGTGTCCTCTTGAATGGGAAAGGGAGATGAGTCACCCTATGGAAGCTCACCCATTTCTAAGATCCTGCTCTTTAAAGATATAGGTGTGCCAGGTGAAGCAAGGGCATGGGGAGGGATGGGACCCTGGCAGATGAATAAAATCTATTTACATTTTTCAGATGGCCAGGGCCTGAAAGACCTTTCTGTTATCAAACCAATTGTATATTTTCTTCCTTTTTTAAGTGATAGGAGGGACTATTAGTAAACTTGCTCTGTCCAAGCAATGAGGCATCTTAAACCCATTCCCTAGGGCCCAACCATGTTTTCCTTCCCTCCACTCTTTCTGATATCTCCATGCTTTTCCAATTACCTTCCCTCCCAAACCCGGTCCCAAAGATCTTTCAACCACTGTGCCTGCCATGCTGCAGCCCATTCTAAAGAAAGGTATCCCACCTCAGATCCTCTCTAGAAGGAAGAGCCCGAGGGGGCTACTTTTGGTACCATGTGGATCCAATCACTTTGGATGGAGTCAACTGGACCAGGAGTGGGCAAGGATTGAGAGAGAAGGACTGTAAACTGCTGATGAAGTCCCCCCATGCTCTGGAGGCTAGGTTATTAGCCTTTCCCCAGATTTTCTCATATAAGTTCATCTCTTCCTATTAGGTAACTTTAGAGTTTCTGATCCTTAAAACCAAGAATCTAAATGATCCTTAAATCCAAGTCTTCGCAGTCAGTGTCCAACTAATATTTGCAATTTTGTTATCAAATATAAACTAATGTCTACAGAAGGTAACTGTACTGTTAAAGGGCATTTTTCAAGACTCAACAAACCTACCCGATTCCCCTGATCAATCTAACACTAGGTTTCCAGAAACAAACTAGGCAGCAGGAAAGTATATATATACTATATACTAAAAAATATATATATATATATATATTTTTTAAAGATTTTATTTATTTATTCATTTATCCCCCCCTTGCTGCTTGTGCTCGCTGGGTCAGCTAACCACGCCGTGCGGGCGGGCTTGCCTTCACCAGGAGGCCCCGGGAACTGAACCTGGGGCCTCCCATATGGTAAACGGGAGCCCTACTGATTGAGCCACAGCCGCTTCCCAGGAAAGTATATTTTTAACACCAGCTCTGCCTGGTGTTCCTTAATCATATCATATAGTTTCCAAAATTGAATGTAGGAAAAACCTGGGACCAGGAGGACCAGAAGAACTGGGCTCTAGGTCTACTCTGTTTCTTGCTACTTCTTTTAATTGTGGGCAAGACCCTTAATTCTCTGGATCTCAGTTTCCTCATTTGCATGTTTATTGTCAGAATAAATAACAATAAGGGCTCTTCCAGCTTTAAAATTCTGTAATAACGTCATGTTGCTTCTGCTCCACCACAAGAGCAGCCTATCAATTACCATTGCTGAAGCAGAGCTCCCTTGAAGGAGTGAAATTCTCCAAGTATTTAGGACCACTTCCCCATGAATCCTATTACCTTACACTTTCTGGAAGTGATTATAATTATAATTATTACTTTCTTCAAAAGGACAAAGCATACATTCCATTAAAAAGAATAACTGCGTTCACAAATTTACAGCTTAAGTTATTAGAAAAAGAAAAAAATTATACTGAAATAAGATTCAATGTTAAAGAGTTACAGAGAAAGAATGCTGTATTTCTCTACTTACTCTAAATTTACTAGGATAATCATTATGGATATCAGTTATTGAGTACCTAAAATATGCTCAATATTTAAGAACTATGATATATATTCTAAAAGGAAAGTTCAGAAAAATCATATAATAAAACATGTACCACCCATTTGACAATGATTTGGTTCTAACGGATACTCACTGTATTCTTTCCAGACTCATGCCTTGATGTCTACTAGTGTCTCCCCAGACTTGCTTAATTATGAAAATAGATTAAAAATAGAAGAGAGCCACAAGTCTTTGACCAAATATTCCAATATTTGTATTGTCTTTGAGATGAAAGTTGTGAGTCCAGACCTCATCATAAATCTCTTTCTCTAAATTGTTTTTCTATACAGAGTTCAAGCAGAATAACCCATTTATTTATGTCAGTCCTTGCTCTCTTCAGTGACCTTTTATTGAGCAATCTGCTAGATGAAGAGGCTGGTTAGCAAACAATAACATGCTACAGAAACACTGACTAAAGCCTTTTGCTAGACATTAATTTTGCTCCTTTTCTACCTCTTGTAAACGAGGACACAAGCTGGTTCTAGAAATGGGAGTTTTTATAGTAATGACCTGTCATTTTGAAATCATCTCAAATGTGAACTATGTGGCTGCACAGGCTCACACATTCACAGTTAATCTTACTTGGTAAAATGACTAGTTGCTTCCAGATCTGTGTCTTGTGGGCGAAGGTTATCATACACATATTTCAGGTCTTGGATTCCACCTAGCTCAGGCAATCCTGCATGCAGCATCTTAAGAAAACAAAAACAAAAATAGAGCAGAATAAACACAGAGAAAAACAAGCTTATTTGGTTAATTCCACTGATAGTAATTTAACCATAAATTTGCATATGAAGGTTTTCCGTTTGTAAACATGTATGAATATAAATTCGTGTTTTTAATCTCTTCATATTTAGTAACAGAAGCCATAATAATCATCATAAAAATAACAACTGCTATAATTTTTTAGGTGTTTGCAGGTTAATTATTCAATTTGATCCATAGCATAAGCCCATGAAATGAGCACAATAGTATTAATATCCCCAACCTGTCCACTTCGTAGAAGAGGAATATGCAGCATGGGGCAGTAGAAATAACAAAAGCTCTAATGTCAGAATTTCTGGACCCACCATTTAAAATCTGTGTAATCTTGAGAAAGTACCTTAACCTCTTCGAACTGCATTTTTGTATTTCTGAAGTAGGTATAAAAATACCCCGCATGTTTTGGGAGAACGAAATGGCTAATGCATGAGAAAGAGCTTTATGCATTATAAATTATTACACAAAAATTAGATACCAGTAACCATTTTAATGAAGCAAAAGTTAATCTTCAGACACCCGTAAGTAAAGTGTCTAGGTCAAATGATGTACAAGCGCAGTATATAAAACTCACACTTCTGGTTCTCAAGCTTGTATTCTTTCATGACTTTATGACTCACATGATAGAGAACATGGTTTTCCCTAGTTAAGTGGTAATTGCATTTATTAAATTTATTAAAGCAATGAAATAATTAAGATGAAATTGTACACAGGCTTATGTATTTTTCTGCCATCCTTCCAGAAACTACTTTGTTTTATACTGTGGCTTGAAAGAATAATATTCTCCTAGATATAGACAAAAATTTTTTGAGAAAAAATAGATTTTTCTAAGAAAAATTTGAACTTAAAAGAAAAAAAAATGTATCAGTAGCTCTATGACTGAGATGACAAATTATATCCTGTTCTGGGATAGAGCAGTGGGGAGTTAAGAACAATGCTGTTAATCCTAAAGTTAAAAGATAAACTGAGACTACAGTTATGGAAGATGGGTGAAGTTGTGGTTGATTTGAACTCTGAATGAGAAAAAATGCATTTGAAACTATTCTCTCCATTGTCCCCACCAATGCTGAAGGAGCAGCATATATAGATGTACAGAGGAGAGCAAGCTGTTTTCAAGTTGCTCACAGAAGGAAGTCCAGGAGGGCTTTCTAGCACATAGAGTATCATGTGGGTGAGGAACAAGAAATGAGGCTGAAAAGGCAAGTAGGGCAGGACATTTTAGTAATGTTAAATATTTGATATTTCATCCTAAGGGCAAGAGAAAGCTCTTTAAGAGTTTTTAAATGGAGTAAGAGAAATGAAATGTGTTAGGAAAATCATCAGGGTTATACACCACCTGGAAGACAAACTCTCAGTTTCATCTTATATGTGGGAAATAGACTTGAGTGGGGCCAGACGAGAGCCTGGACTAGGAGTGGTTAGGGATGGTGATCAGTGGTTGGACTTTAAATATATATATAGGAAGTAGAATTGAGAAAACTTAGTGACTGTTATGGGTTGAATTGGGGCCCTCAAAAAGATATGCTGAAGTCCTAATCCCTAGTACCTCAGAATGTCACCTTATCTGGAAAAAGGGTCGAGGCAGATGTACTTAGTTAAGATGAAGTAATACTGGAATAGGGTGGGCCTTTAATCCAATATGACTGGTGTCCCTATAAGAACAGGAGAAGAGACAGAGGCAGAGACCCTTAGGGGAGAAGGCCATGTGAAGATGGAGGCAGAGACTGATGTTATACAGCTCCAAGCCCTTGAGCCAAGGATGTAGCCACCACCAGAAGCTAGGAAGCAAGGAAAGCTCTTTCCCCAAAGCCATCAGAGAGAACAGGGCCCTGCTGATACTTTGATTCCAGCTCTCTAATCTCCAGATCTGTGAGAGAATTGATTTCTGTTGTTTGAAGGCACACCATTTGCGGTGATTTGTTATAGCAGCCCAAGGAAGCGAATGCAGTGATTGACTGAATATATTGGGAGCTCATGGCTGTAGATATAGATTTGAGAGTCATCAGCACATAGCTGAAACCATGGAAATGGATCAGGTGGTCCTGGAGAGTTGCCAACTGCCTATCCTTATGGATGACCCACTAGCATTTCAGATTCATGAGGCCGAAATTTGAGCAAATTCTCTTTTCCCAAAAATGGCTTTTCCCTTTCCTGTTTCATATCTCCATACCCACTGCCACTGTCTTTCAAGTTAACAAGCAATTCGTATCTTCTCTGATTGCCTCTTCCTGATTCCCATGGTCAATCACTTAATTCTATGATAACTCATCTCAGCAGTGTCGTGTACTCATCCCTCCTTTCCATTACAATTATCATTGTCCTAGTTCAACTCTTCATCTTCACTTGCCTAGAGTTCTTGAAAAGCCTGTTTCTCTATTTACATAACCTCTGGGTTATGGGTCTGAAAATCGAAGATAGATAATGGTAATTCCTTCTCTATAGAGAAATAAACTTGTAGGTTTTCTCAAGCGCTTATGTATTAAGTCCAAATTCTTCATTCTGCCCATAAAGGCCTTTCATAATTTGTGACCTATCATTTCAAAATTATTGTCTATCTACATCTCCATCTGTTCTGCAGTCTGGATACACCTGATTATCTCCATTTCTA
The DNA here is from genome assembly GCA_026826555.1 of Tolypeutes matacus. Classification (NCBI taxonomy): domain Eukaryota; kingdom Metazoa; phylum Chordata; class Mammalia; order Cingulata; family Chlamyphoridae; genus Tolypeutes; species Tolypeutes matacus. Next base: position 1,286,189 of record JAKSZT010054549.1, on the reverse strand, counting down.
AAACATGTCATGCCCAAGCTCTTTAAGCTTCCACACAGACTTAAATTTTTCTCTTAGCATGATTGCCTCTCCTCTGCTTCCTTGTCTACTGAAATCCTTTTAAACGGCTCTATTCAAAGTTCTTCCGGCTTAAAGCATCACTGTTCCCATAAGATTTAATCACTGCTTTCTTTGTACAGCAACCCTATCTTGCTCCTATCTCTTTTATAATACTTAGCTTTTACTATGTTTTGTTCACATATATGTTTGTCACATTAGGTTTTAAGTTCTTTGAGAAGAGGAACTAGGTTTTTATTCAGAGTTGAATTATTTATATTACCTATGGTGGTATATTTTAAATAGCTGGAGCTTAATGAATGTGGAATAATGAATGGATGGATGAATGAATGAATGAATGAATGACCATCTGACCCTATTAGGCACTGGAAACCTACAAGTAGCAAATTCAATCCTGACTACCAAACTCAACTATAGCTAGGGAGATACACTTCCAACTGCAACTAGAGTCTAGGTTAGTTTTTATCCTATCAGTCTTTTTCTTAGTGTTCTAGAAACATCTTTGTGCTTATGAGATAAGCTTTTCCCTTTATCACACCATGATTCACCATTCTCTGAGAACATGATTCAGGGTCTGAATTACACTCCAGTTTCTCTGGATACCCTGAATTCACACCTGCTTGGTTAAGACTCCGTCAAGCAGCTCCTTTGGAACCAGAGCCTAGACTCCTTTCTTTGCCAACACATGGCCATACACACAACATTACACAACAGCCACTGAGTGCAGACTGCTTCAAACCAGATGACTCCTACTCCCCTCCACTGTCACATGGCTGGCTAGAGGTAACAGTGTTAGGTTTGCCCTTCATGATGTGCTCCATTCCTTGGAGAGGAAGTTGTGACTCTCGGTATAGGAGATTAAGCCTGCCTCATAGCTAGGTCCACCAGGTCAATTCCCCTTTCACCACAGCAAAGTGCTTCGATTGCCTCCAAGCCTTGATTGCATGGGTAATACTTTTAACTGGGGCAAAAAGAGGGATGAAGGATGGCTAGGATAGCAGTAGAGGTATTAAACTGACATCTCCTTTTTAAAAGATAGTAATGTTTCAAAAGTTTTCTACTTCTGTTCCCCTTCTACCAAGCCCAAACATATATATTTTTTAACCTTTCTTTTTTTTTTCAAGGTGGTCCTGGGTATTGAACCCAGGACCTCACACATGGGAAGCAGGCGTTCAACCACTTGAGTTACCTCCGCTCCCCCCAAATCTATTTTGATAGTTATGTTTAGGGAAGCAGATACTCTTCCTGGCCACATAGAGGAGGTAGAAAGATTTCTGCCAGGAAATAGCTGATATAATAATAGGTGTGATAAACATTGGAACTGGGTGAATGGTCCCCATGTTCTGTGGGAGCCTTCCATAATAGTTGATATTGATTTTTTTAATGAGAGAAAAGCTGACGAAATATAGGCTTTTATGTTAGTGAACTCAGCCAGCAACACTCTTGGGCCTCTTAGAGACGTTTTGCTCTGAAGCAAGATGGGAATTTCATGGATTATTTTATCCCTGCTTTTCCCAGGAGCAAATAAAAAGCACTGTGGATATTTGGAAGCATGCCACTCTGTACCAAAGACGAGCCATTAACTCCAGAGCATACCCACCAAATGATTGTGGCTCATAACCATGGGTACTGACCAGTCCCGGCAGAGAGAATTTATGACCCATGTCAAGTGTTCCTTAAGTTGTAAGTGGGTCATGGCAGACTAGATTGAATTCTTTTTAAAAAGCGTAACACAAGAGTCACTTTGAGAAAGAACTGAGGAAATTATAGATTACCCACATAAGTAGAAAATAATCTTTCACAAATTTAAACTTGGTTTTAATTTTATGAGATGCTATATCAGAGAAAAAGTGGTCCTGAAACCTTCACTGATGTTTTGAATATCTTTAGAATCCCATAAGATAAACACAGGAAAAGAAGAGAATAGAGAAGTAAATGGTCAGAAACTGAAGTACTAACGCACTATGGTTTTACTTATATTTATTTATTGGCTTTGTTGATCCACTTTGCTTCTGATCTCTATTTTTATTTTTTTGAAGTCTATAAATAAGATTATACCCTCAGTGTCCTCCCTGCCAACTTTTCCTCCTTAGCTTAAAAGTCAAGGCTTGAATAATCACAATATAGGGAGATTTTGGATATACCATATACTAGAATCTTTCAACATCTAAGATTTTAATATTATTTATAAGAAATTATTTCAATATTTGTGATTAAAATGCCATTTATCTACTTCTCTTAAATAAAATAGCATTATGTAAACTCTACTTTAATGATTGTTTAATATATTGTGACATGTGCTGAAACTTGTTTTATTTTTTTGTAGGTAGGTAAAAAAGACAAAACATACACACACAAACACACACATGCACAAAAGCCCACCAATAGCTTTCTGAATCTATTTTTTTAAAGCTGTCATTTCACATTATGTTAGCATGCTCGACTGTCATTCAGTATGGTTTTAGTGATACCTGAGAAAGAGCATAAATCATGTTTATGTTTTTTGGCTTTGGGTATATTTTTGAATTTCTGTGGCTGGTTAAGGCAGTTTTAAAAATATGGTACTACTCTCTTACATGCAGTTATTTATAGCATTATAGACATTTAGAAATACTGGACATCTCAATGACTTGTGTACCTGAATTTTATCTTGCTTATTAAATTGAAAATTTTATGACTCTGCCTGAATCTCATATGTTAGTGTATCTTTCACAGCTTCTGGCATATAATAAGTGCTCAAGAGCTCATGGGTTCATAACTAGAGTCTGCTAGAGCCCAAAGGGATATTTCTGTTGATCCTGCCCAGATATTTATTATATAAATGAAATCAAGGCCATGCACTCATTCCCTATAGAGTTTCCTTTGTGGTTTGGACACAGATTATGAACCCTGAGTCATCTCCTAATTGCACTATAGACTAACAGAACTAAGAGTTGGATGCAGTTTTACCAGAATGATTCCTTGACTCTTATTTGAGTGCAAATTTGATGATTCTGGAGTTGGGCAGAACCTTATGTATCCAGTTTACACATGAAGAAACCAAAGCATCTTTGTATATGAAGGACTACAAGTTAAAAAATGTTAAAATAAATCTATATTTTTCTAGGCAAAAAGGAGAGAAGTAAGGTGGATATAATGTTTGAAAATTAAAATAAAGATCCAAATCAAATCTTCATTACAGCAAGGTCAACATTTATTTCACAATTTCCCAATAGAACTCTCCTGTGATGATTAAAATGTTTTAAATCTGTGTTCTCCAATATGGTACCACTAGCCACAAAAGACTATTGGGTACTTGAAATGTGGCTAGTGAGGAACTTGTCTTTAGTCTAATTCCATCCTAATTAATTTAAACTTAAATAACCACATGTGACTAGGAGATATGGTATTGGACAACACTCTTACAGATTATCAAGGATCTAATAAAATAAACTTAAATTCATTGAATCCTGCTACATGGCAGGTACTGTGCTAAATACTTTATATTAACTACTTAACAGGGTTATTATGGAAATGTAAATCAGTTAATATACATAAAGCACTTAGCATAGTACCTGGGCCACACAAAGCATTCACTATTATGCCATTTATTCATTACTGCAACACTACAGGATAGATGCTATTATCTTCATTTAATAGATTAGAAAAGACAGTCTTTTGGAAATTAAATAATATGCTCTGGGAAATATAGCCAGTAAAATGCGAAGCTAGGATTCAAACCTAGGAAGGCCCAACCACCTAGCCTGTGCCCTTAAGATCTAGTAGAATGATTGTCATCTGAAGGCTCTAAACCAGTTATTTAAAATGATAGTATTGACTCAAACCCCATGCCAATTGAGCCACAGACATGTTCCTCTTCACAATTTTGTTGCAATTACTAGTGGGTATGTACATGCTCAAAGAAACTACCACATGCTTCAACCAGAAGATAGAGTTACCAGATTTCTAATCTCTCTCTCATCTTTTATCTCTGGTCTCCATCTCTTTGGGGTGAACAGTGGCATGAAATATTAATTTTGCTGCAGCTGATCAATAGAGAGTGTGTAGGACCATGACTCATTAGACCTGATGTGCACTACTAAATGTATTTCTCTCATGCTGAATCACTAGTAAGTCACTTTAGATTTTGACCTTCAGTTTCTTCATCTGGAAAACTGAAGGCAGAGATTGCAAGGTGGAGCCAGGAAACATCTTTGCCTGATCTACATGACCAGGTGCCATGATATGTAAATGAGACAGTATTTTTAAAGCATATTTGAAAAATCCTAAAGCGCAGTACATCCAAAAACATTATTTTTAAATTTTCTAGATACTGTCCTTGATCCTTAGTCACAATATACTGGGGTAACTCCTGGATGCAGCAATGCTGTTGAGGACAGGAATGTTTGAGACAATAACTCTGTGCTAATGTATGGAATTATTAAGAAATGTGTTTATAAGCTGTACAATGGTGCTCTTAGTTTGTCCGTTCCTTTCTGTTTTGAATAGCTCTCTGGGGAACGCTAAGCCATTAGCAAAAATAGACTACTGGAAGAGAAACATAAATGAAGTTTATTATTTTTGTTATTTTCCCAAGGGACTCACCATTTCTAGCAGGTTCAAGAGCAGTCGGCTGTGTTTTCTGACAATATTATAAGCTCGACAGCAAAGTTCCACAAAATCTTGGAAATGATGTGGGTTTTTCCCACCCTCTGTAATGAAGTACTCCATCTCTGAAGTAAAAATAAAAGGGGCTCGGTCCCTATAAACCAAAAACAATAGCAACCATAAGCAGGAGGAGGAATAGTTTGTAGGGTTAAATTAAGCAGTTGAAATGACTTATTTCCACTTGAATTTTCTTGTTATTTTCTCTCTGCTCTTATGGATGAGCCGCCTTCATTGTGGAACAGCTGGGAAAACTTGCTAATTACAGGCTTTGAAAATGTAGCTGGGCTGCAATAAAGAGGGCAAGACAAGTTATTTTATGATATCAACTTATAGTCTCTTAAATGTTTAATATAAAATAATATAAAAGCAATTAATGAGCATTATATTTATTCAAAGTCTTTATAGAAAATATATTATTCTACTATGTTTTGAAATGATAGAACAGATCATGTGTTTGACCTCGCAGTATTTTTTTTCCTGTTTTTGTTTTTGTTTTTTTCCCTTTGAAGATAGGCTGATTCTTTAGGGGAAAAGTTCTGGTCAAAGTTAAGATATTATAATAACAAGTTCTTTCAGAAGGCAATCTATGATTGAAATGGATATTACTGTCATATGCTCTGTAAGGGAAAACAGGTAGCTATATTCCGTGTCGTAACAGGCCCAGTGAAAATACTGATGAGAAGGAAGGAGCAAATATAAGTCGACTATGTTGCTACATTAATAATACCTCTCCCTGTAGTCCAAAGGGTGGGCAAACAAGAACATCCAGGCCAGAGAGAAATTAGTCCCACATCCCCCACCTTTTTCAGTGTTTTCTTATGTTAGTTGAAACATGCAGTCACCTGAGATGAAGCGTTAGCTCTTGTAACAGAGACTCTCTCAGCAGAAGGAGGGCTGTAAACACTTCACTCACTGAGTAAGAATGAGGAAAAAGGGTTCTGATTCCAATTTGGTCTAAGATTCTCTAGAAGCATTGGAGACGGGAATACAGTTTTAGAGGAAAAAATATTTAAAAACAAATATTTTTAAGATCTAAGGCCCCCCTCAATTGGAGGCGGAGTGGGTATCACCATCCCCAAATCCTCAGGATTGGGGGATGAACGATGGGCTAGAGTAGACTACTGTTATTCTACTATGGTCTGATTGTGATTCTAGCACTGGAAGAAGTTTTATCATGGATGTAGAGGCAGTGGTCACTGCAGGTCCTGAAGGAGGGAGAGGGAAAAATAGGTGTAATATGGGGGCATTTTCGGGACTTGGGACATTGCAAAGACAGATCCAGGCCATTATAAATCATAATTTACAAATTTGTATGGGATAGAGTGTAAACTACAACGTAAACTATAATCCACACTTAGTGGCAATGCTCCAAAATGTGTTCATCAATTGTAACAAATGTACCATGCTAATGAAGGATGTTGTTAATGTGGGAAAGTGTGGGAGGGGGAAGGAGCAGGGCATATGGGAATCTCCTATATTTTTTATGTAACAGTTATGCAATTTAAGTATCTTTAAAAAAATTAAAACGTCTCAAAAATCAATTGAAACAAAATATTTTTTAGAATTTGGACTTAGCATTCTAAATAAAGCTGAGGTGAACTTAAGTAGCAATTAAAAAAAACTCATGGACTATTAAGTGGGCCTCTTAATTGTACCTGTGTTCTTTATTGTTGCTATGCTTAGCTATTAAAAAAAAAAAAATCCAATGGGAAATCACACTAACCTGATTCAGTTAACTAGAGCTTGTGGAAGCGTGACTATTCAAATCAGAAGCCACAGCCCAGGTATTTGTGGTTGAGCCAGGGCATGGAACTCTAAATTTCCAAAGTATTTTAAAGAAATTAAGCAACCTTTACCGAAAAGTAAGAGGAGGAGAGGCTGGTCTACCAGATACCCTCACTAGCTTTATATCCATTCGTTTAACAAAATTTTTGAGCACCTACTGAGTTTGGAATGTGCCTCAAGTATCAAGTCCAAATTCTTAAATTTGTGCTCAAAATCTTCTTATAGTCTGAGCTTTGTAGACTTATCCCACCTATTTTCTACGAATCTACCTTCTAAGTCCCTTACTCCAGCATAGCTGGGAGGAGAGATGTTGAAAGAATGAGACATAGCATAGGCTCCAGTCCTGGCCCTGCTATTTGCATGTTGTATAAATTTAACAAATTATCTCAATTTCCTCATCTCTAAAATGGGTAAATAATACCTAGCTCTGTAGAACTGCTGTAAGGATAAACTAAGGAAGTGCACACAAGTGCTTAGCTGGCAGTGCCTGACACAGAGTGGGCTGCACACTTGTGAGTTGCTCCAATTAGAGGCTCTATGTAGAGGGCAGACTGCAGGCGTAGGGACAGCCTGTCGGCTGAGTTCAAATCACAGCCCTGCCCCTTACTAGTTCTGTGACCTGGGCAATTGCTTACCATCTCTGTGCCTCAGTCCTTGACTCTGTGAAATGGGGATAATAGACTTGACTCCTGGGATTGCTGTGAGGATGTAAGAATGCTTAGAACACATAGTGCGAGGTACACAGTGAGCATTTAGCAAAGGTTAGATATTATTATTATTAGTCCCCACACAGTTGTGTGTGTTCTGAGAGATGAACTTCATCACAGCTAAACCTCACCCTCTCCTCAAAAATGTTGTCAGTAAAATTCCTCTCTTCCTTCAAGATTTAATGTATTCCCAATTCCTCCACATAACCTCTTTCACGGCATAAACCCTTAAGAGAACCTTTGAATTGGGTAGCATTTTCTTATATATCAGTTATCCAGCTAGTCATTACTATTGCTAACAATTCAGTAGCATTTTAGAAATATTCCAGACTTTCATAATAATGAAAAAACAAAAAAAAAAAACCAAAAAAAAAAAAAAAAACAAAAAAAAAACCTTAATTTTATATGTGATAGTTTTCCAAGTTTTTCCCCTGGTATCAGTGCTATATTTATTATACTTAATGGAAGTTTGGAAATAATTTTAGGAGAGTCTTAACTTTTACAGCTTCCTGGGAATTTCTCTTCTACTGTAAGGGATGTGCTTTTCTCTCTTCAAAAGAGAAAAATATTATGGATCAAATTGATTTTTCTTGGGAAGTTTCTACAGTTATGTGCAAGTTTGACCATTTCCACAGTCTAAATTTTCAATAGGTCAAACAAAATAAAATGCTGTAAAAAATTTAAAAATTTTTTTAAAAAGCCTAAGAAGATTTTTTTCTTAAATTTTTCTCTCCTCATATTTCATTTGATTTGCATGGCTTACTCTGAGCAATTTTTACAATAACTCAAAATGAGATGAAAACTTTGCAAAACTGGAAAGACACCTTACATGTAAAACAAAACCCTAGCCCTTGCCAATATGCAGCAGGAGTCGTAGCTGTATTGTGGTTCCCCGTCCACTCAAACGCAACCCTACTTCTACATCATAGAATTAATGTAGTACAGCCTATCTCTGAAGGTTAAGCAATACTTATAAATCTGAGCTATAAATTGGTTGTGGCAAGAGGGAAGGTTGGAAATTATTTAATCTTTCAAGATCTATAGTGTTATTGCATTCTGAATCACATATTGAAAATCTCTTATTTATATCTGTACAAATACACTTCAGAAATGTCTTATCATGACTAGTCTATTCCTCCCCCCATCCCCAGATTGGATTCCTTAAGTTCTACCTGTTTTTGCTTCTATACATTTTGCTATTTGTTTCCTACATCTGGCCATATTGCTTTCTCGCACTCTTGCTCTCACTCTCTCTCACCTGATACTCAAATACTGATTCAGAAATCAGGATTAAGAAACTTTTTCTGCAGGTCTTCTTTGGTTAACTTATCCATTGCTGATTTCTGTATTACTTTGCCTATCTCTTCACTTATATTCTTTATAGTCTCTTGCAGTTTCTTATGATATTTTTCCCAAGTGGCTTATATGATTTTCAAGGGTAGAGGCAGTATTTCATCCTCCCTTTTTATATTCTTAATATCTTGAACAATATTTTGACATAATTCTGTTATATACAATGGATGTGTAACAGTAAATAAACATAGCTCACAGTAAAAAATAGCTTGTGGCTTGTGGTAATTTACCATTTATGTGGGAAGACCACGAGAATAAACTTATTTGTTTTGTGATTCTGTTGTCAAAATATATTTTTAAATTAACCACATAACCTCCATTCTTTCCTTGAAATTATTATTCTCCCAATATGTTGAGTATGATTATTTTATAAATTTCTTAAAGTGGTGAGAAATGAGTTGGTGATTTAAAAACATATACATACTTGGAAAAGTTAAGGACATTTCTATTACAAACAAGCAATAATTATTACAGAAACACTAAATAATTGTCATAATTATGCCAGGACACTAAATAATTTGGTGTTTATTATTTATGCATAGCATTCCTTTTAGCCTTACTATAGAAATGATCTCCTTGTATAAAGTCATTAGAATACCAAGATCATCATTATAAAACATTGACTAATTGCCACCCATTGCACTAAGGATGCATAGATTTTTAGATATGACTCTGCCCATTAGGTAATTTGAATCTTCTGAGGGAGATCTGCACTTCAAACTTTTAGTTCACTACAGTCAATTATCAACAAATATTTAATGAACATATACAACAAGGTAGAGACTGTAATAATAAGGAACAAATACTAATAAGCACTAGGGATACAAAAGGGGACCAGTATAAATATGTGCAGGGCTTATAGGTCAGGATAAAGATTTTTTAAATCAATATCCTAAAAGCAATAGAAATTTACTGAATAATCACAATTGTCTTTTTAAAAGATCCCTCCAGCTGCATTATGGAAAGGATGGAAGATTTATCTAGGTAGAACAGACAAGAAAGTTTTGCAGAAAATTTTGATTAGATATGATTGTAGCTTAGATTAGGATAGTGACATAAAGATAGAGAAAAGTGGGCATATTTAAGAAACATTTAGATGAAAAAAAGTCAAGAGGATTTCATGATGTTTCAGAAGAGCAGGGACAAGAAGGTGCCAAGAAGAGCTTTAGGCTTTTGGCTGGTGTAATAGGAAGATTGTAGAGCAACATTGAGTGGACCTAGATTTGAACAAGTTACATTTTAAGTTCTTTTGAGACATACAAAAGCAGATAGCAATGAGGAATTAAGATACTTGTTTTCAATGCATAGAGAAAAGATCCAGGCTGAAGGTAACATTTTGTGAACCAGACTTCCGTTTCTGGGACAACGGAGTTAGCATACTTTTCCTTGTTGCTCCTAGTAAGTACAACTAAAAACCCTGGAAATTTTATATAAAACAAACATAATTAGACTCTGAAAGGCATAGAGAAGAGGACAGACTGGCAAGCAACCTCAGAACTCAATAAAAGACATGGGATAAGTTCTCTGGGTTTTCCTTTTGCCTCATATAACCCAGACTTGGGGTTGAAAAATTCAGCAACTTGGAAATGCCAATGTGTAAGTCAAACAATGTCCCCAAGAGAAGCCTGCTCTCTCTATTAAATGGACTAGGGAGGCGGCTGTGGCTCGGTCAGTAGGGCTCCTGTTTGCCATATGGGAGGCCCCGGGTTCGGTTCCCGGGGCCTCCTGGTGGGGGCAGGCCCACCCGCACGGCGTGGTTGGCTGACCCAGCAAGCACAAGCAGCAAGGGGGGGATAAATGAATAAATAAATAAAATCTTAAAAATAAATAAATAAATAAATAAATAAATAAATAAATAAATAAATGGACTAGGAAAGGGTCAGCCTAGTAAGACTTAAAATGTTTAGACAATAACCACTCTACTCCAGCCAAACATGGTAGAAAAAATTGTGGCCCCACCCCCACCTCTACCAGTAAAAGCCTGGTGAGGTGCCTATATATCCACTCTCGTCAGGCTTTAGAGAGGCATCCCGAACCCACGCTGGAGGCAGAGTATTACAGAAAGCTGATTTGGGAGCTGGGGCTTTCATCACCATTGTGCAATCATGTTACAGACTGGCAAAAGTGGAAGTCTAGCTTCCTCACTCAGCCTTTGCTACCGTAGGAAGTATCAGAAGGAGAAGTTAAAGATAGTGTGGCTAAAAAAGTACGTGAGAAAATAATACCTGAGAATGCACCAAACTTTTCAAAAGCCATAAACCTACGGTTTCAAGAATTTGAGAAAATCTCAAACAGGATAAATTCAAGGATATCTACACCAAAACACACCATAGTCAAATTTCTAAAAACTAAAGGCAAAGAAAATATCTTGAAAGCAGCAAGAGTGAAATGATACCTTACCTGAAGGGAAAAAAAATATATATATAGCAGCAGATTTCTACCAGAAACCAGGGAAGCCAGATAGATTCAACATAACCATTTTCAAGTGTGGAAAGAAAAGAACTGTGAACTCAGAATTATATATTCAACAAAAATATTCTTCAGGAATGAAGGTGAAATAAAGACATTTTCAGTTGAATGAAAATGAGAAGAATTTGTCACCAGCAGACCTACCCTAAAAGACTGTCTAAAAGTACTTCTTTAAACAAAAAGGAAATGATAAAAGAAGGAATCTTGTAACTTTAAGAAGGAAGACAGAGCAATGGAAAGAGCAAATATATTAGTAAATACAACACATTTTCCTTCTTGATCTTGATATTTCTAAGTTATGTTTGATGTCTGAAGCAAAAATTAAAACACTGATGTGGTTTTAAATGCATGGGAGGAAATATTTATGACAACTATATTATAATTGGGAGGAGGGAGGAAAAAGGATGTAAAGGGAGGTAAAGTTTCTAACCTTCACTTGAACCAGTAAAATGTTAACACTATAGATAAATCAAAATGGAATTCTAAAAAATGTTCAAGTAACCCACAAAAAGGCAAACAAGTATAAAGCAAATCGAAAATACATTGAACTGAATGAAAATGAAAATACTATGCATCAAAATTTGTGGGACACAGCTAAAGCAGTGCTGAGAGGAAAATTTATAACACAAAATATTTACATTAGAAAACAGGAAAAGTCTCAAATAAAAATCTAAGCCCATATCACTAGCCACTAGGGAAATGCAAATGAGAAATGAAAACTTGTGTTCACACAGACTTCTGTACAGAAATGTTTGTAGCAACTTTATTCGTCATGGCCAGAAACTGGAAACAATCCACATGTCCTCCAAGGGTTAATGGTTAAACAAATGGTGGTAGCTATACCACGAAAACTTTGCGGCAATAAAAGGAACATACTATTGATACACATAACAGCTTGGATGAATCTCCAGAGAATTATTCTGAGTGAAAAAGCCAGTTGCAAAAGATCATACACTATATGATTCCAATTACATAACATTCTGAAATGTCAAATTTACAGACACAGAGACTAGATTAGTGCATGTCAGGGAATGAAGATGGAAGTCAGGGAGGGGAAAGGGAATAGTGAGGCTGTATTGGAGTTTGTGCTGTGAATGTCGTTGCTGATCTTATCAAGCTTTAGGAAAGGAACCAGTTTCAAGCAGTAATGGACTGAATGGGAAGTAAGGAAATGGAGGCTAAGAGAGTTTTGACAACTCCTTTAAGAAGTTTGTGAAGGTGAGTGATATGGCTTGGAGACTGGGGATTTTGTGGGTTAAACACTGAGAAGGATACGGCTCCAAAGCACAGATAGGGGGATTTGGCTTTAGAAAAGAGAAACAGATCTTACATTATAACAAGAAGAGAGAAGTTTGGGTACAAATTTAAGTTCATGAGTTTGGTATAGGGAAGAAAAACAGGTTCTGTTCTGATGGGTTGCATTTCCTTAATCAAGTTGAAGTTGTGATCATTTGAGAGTAGGAAGTGAGGAATAATGAGTAGGAGAGATCTGAGGTTTATCCTGAGAGGATAAAGTTAAAGCTATTGTGGAGAGTGAAACAGTGAGTGAACCACAAAAATGTAATAGAATTGCTGGGCCATGAGAATGTTGGCTGCTGGTGACGATATGTTTGCTTTAGTGCGATGTGATGCTTCCTTGCTGTGCACAAAGGAAGCAGAAGGATGGATTAGGGCACAATGCTCATCTTCTGCTTCCACACTTTTATTTACAGTACTCGATACCATAGGCTGCCTTTTCCTCTTCTCCCTATTAAAGTCCAGCCTTTTCTTCAGAGTCCTACTCATGTTATACTTGCTCATGAAATCTTCCCAATACTATTGGTTCTCACAGTGGAGACTGTTCTCTTCTACAATGCACTATTAAGGGAATGGTCAAAACATTTAATTGTGATGGATAAATTCTGAAATAGCTGAGTTGCTGTAGACTTAAAATGAGCAAGCTTTCATTCATTTAATTGTACCTTAAACAAATAGGTACATAATCAATTAATGAATGACATTCCATTTTAAAGAATTGAGCACCTAAGCTGAGGACACAATAATTCATAGCAGCAATTTCCTCAGATGTGAATTATGTGGTCTCCATAATACCACTGGGCTTCATCTCAATAGTTCGAGGTGGTCCTTGGCACGCTAAGTCCCTGGTGGGTTATGAAACTAAGACAGTCATTTCCTATGAGCATCTAACTTATATTAGCTTAACTATATCTGTTAGATGTTTAAGAAAGATTTAAAAATTAAAAGAGAATGAACCATTCTGCCTGCTTTTTCACTCAGAGCATATGCCCATAGATGGGAGAGGGCCTCTGCTACTTTCACATTTGGCCTAAGTGTTTGCATACTTCTCACAGTGCAATCATGTTGCAAGAAATTAGATCCTACTTTCTAAAGAAATGAGTTTAAAATATTTCTTGGTGGTAGACGCAAGTTATCTGGTATTAACTAAAGAAACATGGGAGGCGGCTGTGGCTCAATCGGTGGGGCTCCCGTTTGCCATGTGGGAGGCCCCGGGTTCGGTTCCCGGGGCCTCCTGGTGGGGGCGGGCACGGCGTGGTTGGCTGACCCAGCGAGCACGGGCAGCAAGGGGGGGATAAATGAAGAGATAAATAAAATCTTTAAAAAAAAAACAAGAAAAGAAACAGACATCTGCCACAATGCTGGATGGAAAACAGACTGACAGACTGTGCTGGGCATATTGAGAACTGGGTATATCAGTTCCCTACATGGCATCTTCTCAAGGGCTCCATCTCCTATTAGCTGTGACCTTGGGTGAGTTATTTAACTCTTTGTCTCAGTTCTTGAAGAGTAAGCTAGAGAAAATAACAGTACCTACTTCAAAGAGCTCCTGTGAGGATTAATTAAGAAAATGCATAGCAATTATTTGTGAGGCTCTAAAGGGTAATTCTGACTACTTCCTTTAGAGTCTGATCTCTCCTCCCCCAGTGCCACGTGACACAGGATCACAGTAAGGAGCACTTGCTTCTTGCCACTCCGGGTGATCAGCTGCTTCAACTCCACAGCAGTGTGACAGACCTGCACATTTTCATCTTGGTGATGAGGCAGGGAATGTGGAGAGTGAATTGGAAAGACAGTGCACTCTCAAAGACTCACGGCAGCAGATTCTGTCTGCTGGACTCTGTAAGCCCAGACATTTCTTCCTTTTATTGAGTAGTTCATTTCATGTTTTACTTGAACAAGTGATAACCTCAGTAAATGGTTATATTCAAATTTTAGTCCCAGGTTTGAAAGACTTGAGGGTTTGAATAATGTATTTGTAGGCTGAACTGAAATGCAGGCCCAGTAACAAGGCACATTTTGATTTTTTTTAAATTTCACAAATTTCAAATGTTTTTGTCTCCAGAAAATAGCATTAAAGATATATTATTTTAAAGATTTCTAAATGTTGCAGACACCCAGAAATGTGAACAGTGATATTAGCAGCCAAATAAATAACTAGTGTACATTGGGGAACATTTAAGCTTATACTTTTCCTAATACCATACATGACCTACATTTCAGAAGAGTACATTTGCTGTTCAACAATAAGAACAAAAGTCTCTTATCTAATATCCATGAGTTAATTGAGAAGACAAATTTGGAATCTCCATTGGATAGGATAGAGCATTGCATAATTAGATGACACAGGAAACCTCCTATGTACAATATAATGAGAACATAACAGTACATGTACTATTACAAAAAGAACGTTTAACACCCTGTGAGAGCTCCAAGCTCCCGATAAGTATTAACCGAGGAGAGTCTCACCATAAAATGTGTACAACATGTTTTTATTTTTCCCAGTCTGGCTTCTTTTGTAAATGTACTGTGTGTTCTAAGACTGCTGAAGGTCCCTGATCTTTAACAACTTAATAACTTTAGAGACTAACTCTGGAGTTTCCCTTAGCCTCAGGCATTTCAACTCCTTATGTTAAAAGGGTAGTTGAAACAGCTACCTCTTCAAAACAATCACTCCTTTGCTAAGTCTGATATGGTATGTCTGAGTTTATAGGAAATCAGTATTTCATGAGGACAGGAAAAGAGAATGGTCAGCTCCTCTGAATGCCCATGTCTTTCCACTTTGGGCATCTAGAATTTTAGGGGAAAGCACAGTTATGCTTTGCGTGGACTTCCAGTGTATGCTTGGAACAGACATTAGTTTCTTATATGAGGAAAAGATGATCAATGCTAAAATGCTTGCGTGAAAGTTGGATTTGTGTTATGACATTTTATTTATTTATTTATTTTTTTACGGGGAGGTCCCGGGGATCGAACCCAGGTCCCTCCATATGGGAGACAGACGCCCAACCAGTTGAGCCACATCCGTCCCCAGTGTTATGACATTTTAAATAAGAGTTATTCTTAAAATCAGGTACAGGTGACAAGAAAGAATAGTCCAGGTTACTTCTGAAAAACTTAAATGGCCTATAAAGTTGCTATATGCATGATCAAAGTTTGTACCAGGCTTGAGATGGACATATTGTTTTCTACTAAGTTTAAAGCCATGAATTTTCCCCCCTAACAAACTGGAGTAGGGTAGTTCTTCTTCATTTGGCCACAAGATGAATTCCTTATACTTAACTCATTTTTAAGAGCCACTTGTAATCTTTCTTAATGGACTACTAGATTTGGAGTCAGGGCTATGAGATGTTTGTATTGACAGGCACATTGGACACTCAACCAAGAAACCAATACTCAGTCTGCCTTCTTAAGCTCTTTTTTATTTTATTTTTTTACAGTGGGCCATAAGCTTATTGTGTGCAGCAGGGCAGAATCCCTGCACTATTTAAATTTTTTCTTCCCTCTATTCTTCCCTCTCTCATATAAACCTTTTTTTCACAACCATGCTTCATTCTTCTCATTTGAAAACTTACAAAGTCTCCTTGGAAGAAAATTCATGTTTCTTATCAGAGAAACTGTTTTTACTTATAATGACTGGGGAAGAAGGCCGATATAAAGGGGTTACTCCTCCCGCCCCCCATAGGAGATAAAACATAGTGTGAGGACAAGGTGAAGTAGAAAAAGGAGAAATGCTGATAGTGAGAAGAATGGAATGACAAAAGAAACTTCTTTCTTGAAATAGTCTGTGTGAGAGGGCTTTGTAAATTCCAAAGCACTATTCAAATATTAGGTGTAGTTTGCCTAGAATTGAGTTTGTGACTGGTGACTCCTTTGTGAAACTTATATTGTATCAAATTGTGAGTCTCATCACTTGACTCTTTCTTGCTGAGCTACCATCAGGTAAATACCCTTGGTAAACTTCCATGAGGGTAACAATATGGTAAGTTCTTAACAATTTCAACTTCAGAAAAAAATTGCATTTTCTCAGGTCAAGAGAGGTAAACTTGATGGCATTTTTAATGTGATCCTTTCATTCAACTGAAATTGAGCCCCTGCTGTATATCAGGTGCTATGGTAGGGGCTTAAGATCCAAAGATGTCCTAAGGCAGATCCTGGAAAGTGTTTTCCCTCAGATGATATTGGGACCTGCTTTGAGTAAAGGGAGCTACAAAGTTTCTTAAGAAACAATCGCTTGAATAACAGACCAGTGAGACTCATCTAATTTCAAAGAACTCTGAGATAGAAATTAAAGCGCATGAGGGTCATTAATACCACTGGAGCATTTGGATCAAGATGAAATTATTGGACTGGCCCACGATGACTGGAGGAAGGTGGCAATTCATCTTTTAATCTGATAAGGGAGTTTTTAAAGAGAGGGTTTTATATTGAGGAGATTTAGAATATAAATAACATAATGCTTAAATTAGAAATTAAATTTTAAAAACATTTTACATCAGTGGTACTTAACTATTGAAAATAATGTCAAAATGATTATAGTTGCAGGAAATTTTTATGAATAATATTGAAATTTAAAAGTTGAGATTAATGATGGTAGGTGACTGGTGATCTACTGGGATAAAACATGAAAAGGGCTTTGTTATTAAAACAGATACACAATATTTTGATCATCCTGGTATAAATATTTTAATTGGAAAAGAACAGATGCTGAATTTTATTTTGTTGAGCTCTGAAATGATTTTTCATCTCTTTTAAATGGACTTACATCCAGTGATGTGGTGGCAAATGTTTACCAACCACAGCTCGCTCGCTCGCTCTCTCTCTCTCTCTCTCTCTCTCTCTGTCTCTCTCTCAGAACAAAACTCTAATTTGTGGAGTTTGCCAATTTCTGCAGTGTAAGTACTTCCACCATGGCTGATTTCAAGCTACCAATGTGATGTCACTGAATGTGGAGTGGAGAAGGAATGCACACAGTCATTTCTTTGAAGCCAGTCAGCCAGCTCCAGCTCACCTCTGCTTATGACTCCAACAATACCAGAAGCCAAAATGACTTGGTAAAATACCTTATAATCGAATGTAAACCTGAAAAATACCATGATCCAGTCCTGGTGGTCAACAAGCCTCAAAGTCAGAGAACTTAAAGGACTAATAGTACAACGTATGAATTTCAATGTACAGATTTTAAAAGGCATCAAAATGGCACAGAGAAGCCATCTGCTCAAGGTCACACCATTAGTAGATGGTAGTGCAGGATTAAACATACAAGTGCACACATACACTGTCTGTCTTTAGGGTACCTAACCTTAACTACTGCTCAGATTGTCTCTACAATTAACTAGAAAGAAGGCTACGAGAAGGGCTTCATGCAAGGCAAATTTGCCAAAGTGAAAGCCCATATATTCTGTGAAAATGTAGTTTGAAAAAATTAAAGTATGAAACAATGAATTAAGAGAGTGTGGCAGTTTGAGATTTATGAACCCCCCCCAAAAAAGATAAGGATTTTGTTTGTAAACTGGTCTGTTCTTCTGGGCGTGATACCCTTTGATTGTATTACATTCCGATGAGATGTCTTTAATTATGTTAAGATTAGGGCTTTGATAGGACCTCATCAGTAGGGTGTAACTCAGGTGAAGTCCCTGTTCCCCTGGTGGGCTGATATAAACTCAAGAAGACACAGAAGAAGATACACAGGAAGAGAAAGAGCTCCATAGACACAGCAGAGAAGAGAACTTTGATCCTGTGGCCCCAGGAAGAGAGATGAGCCATTTGCCCGATAGTTTGCAGCTGAGCCTGGAAAGAAACAACTCTTATGCCAGCCTGTAGCTGAGAGAAAAGAAGGCTGAACTCTCACAGAGATTGTCTGCACTCTTGCTTCAATGCGTGGCAACCGACTTGGGTGAGAAAGTACCTCTTATGGTACTTTGAATTGGACTCTTCAGTGCCTTGTAACTGTAAGCTTTTACCCCAAATAAATACCCTTTATAAAAGCCAACAGATTTCTGGTACTTTGCATCAACACCCCTACGGGTGACTAATACAGAGGGCAATAAACATCATTAAAAAGCCCTAAAAAGGCTTCCTTAATTTCTCCTGCTCTTTAAGTGAAAGTCACCATCAAGAAATTATTGAGTTGGAATTTAGAGTTTATTAAAATATCTTTTATGAAATGAACAAATAGCCATATAGAAATCATTGTTACAGGGCAATTTGCATAAAACACTATGGATGCATACTTTAACCAGTTTAATTTGTATCTTTGTGAGAGAAAATAAAGGAATGAAGAACATAAACACTGGTCCAAAAGAAACAACAACTGGTTTCAGAAAACTGACAGAATTCCTCATCGCTTCCAGTGCAGGGATTAGACAATTTTTCTCCAGAATCATAAAGTAATACTTAGTATAGAACTGTTCTTTGATTTAATCTTCTAGTGTAAATCCTCTTTAAATAATCTCACAATTAAAACCAATAACAAGGGATTGTTTGTTTATACAGAGGGTGTGAAATTCTTCATATTCGTGCCTGAGATGTGTTTTTTCTCTCTTAAAAGTTAGAAAATTTCAGGGAGCCTCAGAGCTGTTCTAAGCGTGGAGACAGGCTTTCCAGATTTCTGGAAAGCTAAATTCAGAATTCTTCAGGGACACTCTGAGTGAGGATGTGGCTGGTCTGACTCTGAATTTAATTCAAGAATCAGGAGAGTCACAAGTTTGTAAACATTTCCTAAACAGAATCACAGAGATGGTGTGAGCTGTGCTGGAGTGGTGATGAGTAGAAAAGGGCAGCAACCCAGGAAGAAAGTTTCTCTGTCAAGATCCTACTCATAAGGAGAATATCATCCTTTGCTGCTTCCCCTGCATGGAACCAGAGATCAAAGGAAAATCTACCCCAAGACACACTTCATCTGCCGCTGCTCTGCTGGTCTGCTAATGTCTATTAAGTTCTGTATCCTTAGTTAAGGGATGTTTGTGGAACTTAGAGAAGGGATTTTATATTTGTTTGTGATTTCTTTCTGCCAACCCAGTTTCCCCAACTAGACTGTACTCTTTATGTGAAGGTGGGCAAAGATTTAGAAAACTGTGTTATAAATTTAAATTATTCAATATATGTAAAACATATAAATTTGTAAATCATATAAAGATATACATGTACTCCCTGCTCCATATTTTAAGAATTTGGCAAGAGGAGAAACACATAGATCGGGGAAATACATACTCTGCACTCCCAGAGAGTTCAGCATCTTTATGTTAAGGAGTATGACTGCGTTGTTAATGGAACATTCTATGGCTTTGTTAGACTATGGGAGGTTAGGGATAGTCCTAGGGCATGTTTTACTTATCTGGCTTTGTACATAATGGGAGATTTATTAATGTGTCTGAAGATGTGTAGAAGCAAGGCAGGGCTAGGCTTTGCTCTAAAAACCACATCTTTAATGTAATAGGTGTGGGATGTTCATTTAAGAGCATTATTACCTTATGTTCATAAGAATGTCCATTTAACCTAGGGGCTATAAGGCCTACTTGTAAGAGGGCATATATATATATACACAGCCAACAATGAGAACAACCAGTGGAGCTAGGATGGAAGAAGTCAGCTGTCTATGAAACCACAGTGAATTCCAGAAATAGCCATAGTTCAGTTTAACTATTAAACAAATGGGGCAGGAGTATCAGTATGAAGAAAAAGATCCAAGGAGGCACTGCCAATGTGCCTCACAGGAGCCAATGGTGAAGACAAAATCCTGGACACTATCATCCAGGTGATCACACTGAGCTATAGCTGGTGTCCACAGCTGGTGGTGAAGAACCAGTAATCTCAGGGGAAAACATTGCCGAATTCATTTTCACTCATCCAATAAATAACTATTGAATGACTGAGGGCCTAACTAATATTGGCTAACTGACTGAATAATTCAGCAAACATTAATAAGAACCTATTCTGAGTGAAGGTCTATACTGAACAATCTTATTTACCTCTGAAGTTGCATAAGAAAGATTCAAAACTGATGAACTGCAGAAGCACTAGCTGCTGCTATAACATCAACAAGCAAACAAAATGGGGCTCCACCCTCTCTCTAAGCCTTGTATATATCTGTATCACAGCTGTATTAGTCAGCCCAAGGGGTGCTGATGCAAAGTACCTGAAATCCGTTGGTTTTATAAAGGGTATTTATTTGGGGTAAAAGCTTACACTTACAAGGTCCTAAAGAGTCCAACTCAAGGTTGCTTTCTCACCAAAGTCAGCTGCTACATGTTGAAGCAAGATGGTTGCCAATCTCTGCGAGGGTTCAGCCTTCCTCTCTCTCAGATAATGCCTCGCATAGGGCTTGTTTCTTTCCGGGCATTCTTAGCTGCTCTGGTGTCTTCACAAGGTTAGCTGTAAACTCTCAGGCAAATGGCTCATAACTCTTCCCGGGGCCAGGGGTGAAACCTGACAAAGTTCTCTCCTCTCCTATCTATGGAGCTCTCTCTCTTCCTGTGTCTTCTTGAGTGAGTGCCTATTTACATCAGCCCACCAAGGGGGTGGGGACCTAACCTGAGTCACACTTTACTGATGCGGTGGAATCAAAGGCCCTAAATTGATTTAATTAAGTAAACTTAAAACCTTTGAATTTAATACAATCAAAGGATATCATGCCCAGAGGAACAGACCAGTTTATAAACATAATCCTTCTCTATTTTGGGGTTCATAAATAATCTCAAACTGCCACAATAGCAGTTACCAATATTGTTTAGTAAAAATTTTTTTTATGTCTTCCACACTGGATCTTTTTTTTTTTTTTTTTTTTTTTTTTATTTATTTTTATTAGAGAACTTGTAGGTTTACCAAAAAATCATGCAGAAAATACAGAGTTCCCATATAACCATACCCCCACCACACACAATTTTCCCCATTGTCAACACTTTGCATTAGTGCAGTACCTTTATTACAATTGATGAAACAATATCATTCTAATTATAAGCCATAGTTTACTTTAGGGTTTACTGTTTGTGTTGCACAGTCCTATGTTGTTGTTGTTTTTTTAATTTTTATCTAAGTAACATATATACATCTCCAAATTTCCCTTTTCAGCCACATTCAAGTATATGGCTCAGTGCTGTTGATCATGTGCACAGTGCTGTGCTGTCACCACCACAGCTTTTCTAGCAGCTGCACCAATTCAGCATGAGCTCCCCAATTCCCTGCCCCCACCCGCCCCTGGTAACCTGCATTCTAGCTTTTGACTCTCTGAATTTGCTTATTCTAATGATTTCGTGTCAGTGAGATCATACAATATTTGTCCTTTTGTGTCTAGCTTATTTCACTGAACATGAAGTCATCAAGTTTCATCCATGTTGTCACATGCATCAGGACTTCGTCCCTTTTTATGGCTAAGTAATATTCCATTATATGTATACACTACATTTTGCTCACCCATTCATCTGTTAATGGACACTTGGTTGCTACCATCTTTTGGCAGTTGTGAATACTGTTTCTATAATTGTCAGTGGGCAAATATCTGTTCGAGTCCCTGCTTTAAATTCTCCTGGGTATACACCTGGAGGTGGGATTGCCAAGATATATGGTAATTCTCAACTTAACTCTCTGAGGAACCACCAAACTGTCTTCCACAGTGGCTACACCATTTTACCTTCCCACCAACAATGAACGAGGCTTCCTATTTCTCCAACCTTATTTTTCGTTTTTTCAGTAGTAGCCATCCTAGTGGGTGTGGTGCCTGTTTGTCTTCATTCTACCCTCACATTTGCTTGAAAGTATAACTTGGTACAAAATCCTGGCTAGGCTGAAAATCGTTCTCCCCTCAGAATGTGGGGGTATTGTGTCGTCTTCTAGTCCCAGACAGTCTTGTGCATTTCTGAATTCTGACGATTTGTGATCTCTTTTTTTTCTCTGGAAACTTTTAGTATCTTCTCTTTGCTCCAGTGCTTTGGAAATTCTCAATGGTGCGTCATGGCGTAGACCTCTTTCGTCTTTGGTATTGGGCCCTCTATGGGTCTTTTCAGTCCAGAAACTCATACTCTTCAGTTTTAGGAATTTTTCTTGAATTATTTCTTTGCGGATTTCTCTCCTGTCATTTTCTGGAAATGTCATCAGCTGTTGGACTGAGGAGCAATAATGTCGTGGTTAAAGGTAAAAAGGGCACGTGTTCTGGAGCCTTTTGGCCTGTGCATCTCCACTCCCTGCTGTGTGACGCTGGTCTCAGCTCCCATTTCCTCATCTGTAAATATGGGGCCAGTGACAGTCCTCACTCCCCTGGATTGATGTAAGGGTTGGGCGAGTTAATATGCATAAAGTAATGAGTGCACAAGTACTCGCGCACGGTACTTATACGTCAATGCCAGATTCCACAGGGGAAGCTGTGGTCAGAGGCTGGTGCTCGAGGCTGCCTCTGGTGGTGATGGGGGTCCCGGCCCACCCCCACCCTCACCCTCACCCTCACCCTCTGGTATGGTGGAGGCCTCGGTGTGCCAGGCTGGCTTTAAGCACTGGAGTGATTACTTTTACACTTTCTGATTTTTAGCTCTCTGGTTTTGTTGGTGGTGCATTTTGGAGGATTTCGACTTTATCTTTCTACTCTTCTGTTGAATTGTTCCTTCTCTTCTCATGTTTTTCATTTGTAAGAGCTCTTCCTCGTCCACCGAATGTCCTCTTATAGCTTCCTGTTCTTGCTTTTCGGATGCAACTTCTCTAATATCTTTGTGGATATTGTTTCCGTTTTGTTCTCTGCTTCCCTTATCCTCTCTACTCCCTCTGAGTCCCTCTTCCTTTGTTATTTCCCCCTTTTCTCCTGTGTCTGGGGACCCTAGGGTTTTCAGTTGCATGACTAGTGACATGCTCCTAGTACCTGGGGCTGCTGAGCTTTGAGGCCGGGATCTGGCTGGGCCATCCTTCTGGGGTACCAGTCTTCTTTTGAGCTGGGAGCTGCTGCAGAGAGGACCCTCTTCTCCAACAAGCCTCAGAACAGGGCTCTGCCCCTGATCAGCTGGGCATCTGTCTGCTGGGGCAGGGGTCATACATGCCAGTGGCACAAGAAGGGAGAGAGGTCTGGGGTCTCTTCCTCTTCCAGCTGCATTCTCATGCACGATGTCTCGGGCACTGGCCTCCACGCCCCAGTCTGCTAAAGCAGTGATCACTGTCCACCTAGCTCTAGCTCTTTAAGGCTTCTGCCTTCTTGCTATCATGGGGTTTTGCCTTCAAGATCCCTTTTCTATCATATCAGAAGGGTCTCAGGAGGAAGATGAGGTAAATCTGCTCTATTCAGCGAGAGGTTGTCTGTGTTAAATTCTAAACTTTGCCAGGATTGAAAAGGGACCTGCCCAGCTGGGGAAGCCATTTTGTTGTCTCAGGCGAGCCGAGGTTTACTGGGCCAACAATCTCGGGTGTCTAAGCTGACGGAGGTGGTTTCTTCAGGGCTGGAAAGCCTGAATTCGGGGCTTGGGACTGGGTGCAACACATGGCAATCGTCCAGCATCATGGATGGCCAGTCTGTCTTTTCAAAGTAGTTCAGGAGCGAAGGGGACTCTGCCTCATGCCCTTCACGGGGGATGGCTTTTACGTGCCGCTTCTCTTGGGTTGAATTCCACATACTGTATTTCACCGAATCTATGAGGCCATCAGTTTTGAGATGAACTATTGTTTCATGCATCATTAGGAAAGAGAAAATGCTGCCAATTCAACAAGAACACGCTATTCATTGTTAGTCGCTGCCTGACTTTTTTGAGATGTTGAAATGCAATGAATAAACGCCTTAAAATCAATGAAATGGGGGAGCAGGTGTAGCTCTGTGGTTGAGCACCTGCTTCCCATGTACGAGGGCCCAGGTTCAATGCCCAGTACCTCCTTAAAAAAAAAAAAACAAAAAAAAAAACCAATGAAACCTGGAGGTTCTTTCCTCACGTTTCTTATCTTGATAGTTTGGGGAGATGGGCTTCTGCGGCTATTCATCCCCAGGCCGGGTCTTGACCGTTCTTTTCCCGGCTTCTTTGGTGAGTGAGTGGCCAGCCCCACGTCGCTGGAAGAAAGCTTTTTTTTTTTTAGGATTGGGATTTTGTTGTGGTTGTTGCTATTCATTGTTTACTCATTCCCATACTCAACCCAGATGCCAGTTGAATGAATAAGGGTCACTCCAAATTCCTCGTGGACATTCCAGCATAAAATAAAGACTTCAAAATAGTAACTTAATCTTCAAATTTATAGGAAAGAGTTGGTTCCAGGGAAAAAAATATTAGAGGAGTAAAATATTTATGTGTTCAAATCTTGTAATTCACATTTTGCCTTACATAAACTAGGTATTCCTTCTCTACAATGCTCTAATGGTCTGTACATCTATCTCTGCCCTTAGCATATTTTCTAATAATGATTTGTTTAAGTGCTTGTCTCCCCAGTACTGTAAAGAAAAAAATAAGCCCTGATGAGGTGGTAAATGTGCTGTTTACCTTTGTACCCCTAACATTTAATACAGTGCCTGGCACACAGACCATCCTCAGTGGATGTCTATGGAATGGATGAATATGTGATGAACTTTCCTAAGAGTGCTCATTAAAGTAGGCAAAATAAAGAAAATAGTAAAAAGTGAAACAAAACCTTTTGTATGCTTCAAAATAGAAGATAGTTTGCAAGAGTTAAATCACATTATCTAGTTTATGTTGGCATTTTAATACCAGATTGTGGCCATCTGGTGAAACTTTATCACGTTATATTGTAGAAGACATCTGTGTTTCTTCTATTAAGGGACTGTTTTGAGCCAAAAGGGACTGATTAGCCTTTGGAATGATATGATCCCATTTCTACTTTAACATGAAGTATCTTTTTAAAGCAAGGGACTTTTAGTCTCTGACTTCTGTTTTCCTTGCTCCCAACTCAAATAAACTAAAATAAAAACGTATTTGTCTACCAGTCTTTCCCATTTCAGTAAACAATATAATTATTTGCCCAGTTGGTAAGACCAAAAAGTTAGGAGTCATCCTTGAATTTTTTCTATTCTTCTCCTACACAAGCCCTCTCATCCCCACCCTTAGCCACTCATTGCCAATATCCAATCAATCAGCAAGTCCTGTGGCTCTGTTTCCAACATATATTCTGAACTTGTCAGCCTTCATCACTTCTACCCTTACCATCAAGGACTTGCCTTAACTGTTGCAATAGACTCCTAACTGGTCTCTTTAGTTCAAAGGTCAGCAGAAGACAGCTTTTGAAATGCACTGAAATCCATCAGTGGTTTCCTCCTGAACTTAAAATAAAAGCTGAATTCCATACCAAGGCCCTCAGTGACCACTTGGTCTGGCCTCCACCAAACATCACTCTTACTTCCTACTAACTACCTCGTCCCAGGCCTTTCTGTTGTCATTGGAATGAGCCATGCTCATTTTCCTTCTCAGCACTGTTATATTTGCTCTTCTCTCTTCCTGGAATTCTCTTCTCAGGGTTTTCATCGTGAGCATGTCAGAAAGGCCTCTTTATAATAGCTTCCCTAGCCCAGTCACTTCCTAGCCTATTTCTCTGCTAGTTTCTTAATAGAATCTCTCATTTCCTCATAGTATTTCTTTGTTTGTGAGCTTATTTAATGTCTTCTCTAGAAAGAGATCAGGATTCGAATTTGTCTTGTTTCCTGTTATATTCCCAGTGCCTTCAATGGCAGGTGCTCACTAAATAACTGTGAAAACATCCAAGGCTCATCCTGTTTGGGAAATAAACTAGTGTTATGAAATGTAAACCAGTGGGGGCAATTTGTTATGGTCAATATACCAGATGTATTGAGAGCACCAACTCAAAGTTCATTTGAGGTTTTTAAGAAAGCAAAAGTGTTACTTTAGACAACTCAGACTGGAACAGGTTAGTATCCCATGGGGGAAAACCAATTTGTCACATTGACAGTTTGAGGAAAGCTCTTTTGTCCCATTAATATCTATTGAAACAAATCATTCTTTCAATCTTATTAGATATACAATATTGTTTATATTACTTTGGGGGATTAAAGTGAGGGGGAAAAAGTCATTTGCAAGGCTTCTTTTATGCTATTACATGCCATAAATTACTCTAGGACATTACTTAATTACCGTAATAAACGTTATTTGTGTGCTGACCTTTTTATCCCTCCAAATGTTTGTGCGTGTCCTAAGAATTTTCCAAAGTCAATATGAAACATGTGGCCTGACTTTGTCAGCATAATGTTGTCATTGTGACGATCACAGACTCCCAGGATGAACGTTACCACACACCAGCCAGCACAGGAATAGAAAAAGTTCCTCAAGGCCTAATCAACGTAAAACAATAAAACACAAAAATAACAGACACAATGAGGAAATGCATTAGCATTAGAGGTAATGGAAAAAGGTAAATGATAAAAAGCAAGATTACATTATCAAGAACAATTTCTGAATCTCAGTGGATATATCTCAGGGTATGGTTTAGTGGGTGGTTCTTAATATTCTGAAGAACATGAAGCATCTGTTCTTTAGACTAGAAGATCAATGTTGTCATTGAAATTGGGAAAAATATCTCTTTCATTCAGGTGCAGCTATTTTCATGATTTGCTAGAGAAGACTCCTGAATGATTTTTTTCAAGTAAAAGGAACCATATGATCCAATATTGCCTATTCCCAGAGAAATTTAAAATATTTTAACTATTGGTGGATACTGAATCAAGTTTTGAATATAAAAAAATCTCTATTGAGATATCTGATATTTTATGTTTATCATTACAAATAGGTCCACAAGCTGATGTCCAAAAGTGTTTTGGTACAGTATATATCAGTGAGTACCAGTGTGGATGGAAGCAGATTACTAGTAAGTCAATTGCAGTTTATGTTTCTTTAATGAATGGAGATTTTGTGTCAAAGATATTCTTTGTCTTCAAAATGCTTTCCTGGGGGGTGGCTCAGCATCAACTTCCTATGTATGAGGTCCTGGGTTTAATCCCTGGTACCTCCTAAAAAAAAAAAAAAAAGTTTTCCTATGTATATATCATTTTCATTCAATCTGATGGTGTGACCATGAGTGATTGGTTGGCCCAAGGTTATGGTTCTCCTGGAATGGGTGGCTGACTTGCTGGAGTAGGACATGCTACTGGCTCCATGCCAGGATACTTTGGTTCCATGTCTCTCACATGCCAGGATGCACCATTATGTTTTTCTATCTCAAATTTCTTCCCTTACAAAATGAATATAATAAAATATGTCCTGGTTACTTCATCTGGTGGTTATTAAGAGCAAATGTATGTGAAAACACTTCCAAAGAAAAAACATATGTAGAGATAAATAAATGCAATTCTAAGCCCAGGGAGTTTTGTTCAAATGTCAAGTCATAATTTTGGGAATGTCTGAAAAGCAGATTTCAAAATAATCTTTTCTAATTCTATGCTATTTGGCCTCTAAAAGTCTCATTTTGCTCTATTCCAATCTCACAGAAGTATGGAATAAACTCTCAGATCTTTTTCTCAGGCCAGTAATAAGTAGGGTGGGTGATGAATTGTCCTAGCTTGCCGGGGAGAGAAGGGTGTTCTGGAATGTGGGAATTTCAGGGCTAAAACTGGACAGTTCTGAACAAACCTAATGTTAGTCCATATGGCACTTTTGTGTGAGCCCCTGCCCCTGGGTGGACCCAGCTGTAACAGTTCATGGTTTTATCATGTGGAAAAGATCTGGCTTCAAAACTGTAAACTGCAGGCCAGATTTCAAGATGAAGTAAAGTGGAAGAAAAATGTTTGCTGTCAAATAAGAGTACATTTTGTAAAATTCAGACACACACACACACATAATTCTTGTAAACAACTAAAAGAGAGAATCATGCAGGACAAAGTAGAGAATGGGAGAAGAAATGTCTTGCAAAGGAAGGAGGGAGATTTGTAGTAATATGGAACGTGTGTTCCAGTAGGTGGAGGTAGTTTCAAGGGGTGTCATGTCTGGGGTGAGATTGCTGTAAGGGAGGCAGGTGAGCGGAGAGATTTATAACCAGGAACTATACTCAGAAGAAACCAAATACTGAAACTTTCCTCTAGCTAATATGCTATTTAAACTGGGTCGTTGTTACTAGGCTGGTGAGTGAATTAGAACCCAAAGTATCCTTAATTTACTTTTCAATAAAAATTCAGAATAACTAATGAATGAGACCATATTCTTCTTTCAGCACACTATTTAAATGAGCTCCAGTGTTAATAGTAGGGTAATAAATGGGAGTCCTGTATTTTACACATGACTGTTTTGTAAAGCCACCACTTCTGTAATAATAATTTAAAAAATTAGCTCCAGCAGGACAAACCTTTTCATAATCTGCCTTTAAAAGGTTGTGCTGACTGAACCATTTTTTGATTGTATTTTCTTTCAGTGGTCCTATCAGTCCAGAATGGCGATGGATCTTTGCTAGGGTTACAGCCTCAGGCACGATCTGCACCAATCCTGGTTGATAAAAAAGAGATTATGGAAACAATTCTTTCTTCACAGGGTGAGGTGTACTTAGGAAATAAGCTACAGTACCTCAATCTGTGTAACAGCAACGGCTGTCAGCAATGCTTGGATTACCCTTTTCCTTCCCAGCCCCTCTCTTCTGTGGCCCTGTCTAGATGGCCTGCCTATGAATTCTTCCTCAGTCCTGGGGAGCAGTGAGGCTACTTACTGTGTCTGGATCCGATGTGTCAGAAGCAGCTTTAATTTGTTTTCTAGAACTATGGTAGACAGTCAATGTAGATAGTCTCCGTTTTACAAGAAACCCCACAGAGTCTACAGAGTACTGGATTAATTAGCATATGGCTGGTGAATTCATTTACAGTTTAAGAGAGAAAATTCAAGCTCCAATAACAAAATATTTATGACCTAAGTACACCAAATACAATCTCCAAAGCAAATATTTCAAATATATTACAAAAAATCAGTTTCTGGTTAACCAAAGCCTTGCTGTTAACTGCTATATTTCTGGTCGTGAACAGAATAACTTTGCAGTGAATATTTAGGGAGCCATTCACTTCATCTCGGCCAACATTAAAGAGAAACTATAGTAATAATTTTTTTTAAAGGGGGCATAAATTGATTGAACTTGAACAGGACCTTTGCCCCAACTGGACTGTATCCAATAAGGCTTTTTTTTCACTGTGTTCCTCAAGTTACTGGAATGTAAATATTTTCAGGCCTTCTGATTTTTATTTTGTAGAGAAGAGCAAGTTCAACACAGTACTGAAAATTCTCCCAGGATTAATGCCCACAAAACAACCAGTAATGTAGAATTCTATAAATTATGTCACTAAAATTAAAGTCTAGACGTGGTGATTTCCATAATCTTGACAACAGCAAGGCATACAATACTAATTCCCAGAGGTACCAGGGACTAAATATAAAAATAAAAATAAAAATAAATAGAAATAGAAATAGAGAAAGGGTTGAGTTTTTGAAATTGGATATTTCATAGGTTACCTAATAGCATGCAAATTAAACAAACAAAAAACCAGATCATGATGATAGCAAACTAATCTCTACGCTGATCTTGGCCAGTGTCAACTGATTTCCAGTCTTAACTCTTATTAACATGCATAGTCCAGTTGTGACTATTAACCATCTATATTCCTGGATCAGAAACAAACTCAACACCCCAGAGAAGAGTCCTGGGTTTGTTCTCAGTATCATACCTCTTCTCCCTCCTCCTTCACCAATTATTTGTTTCTTCCTAGGTTTTCTCATGTATACCAGGTGAGACAGAGGATGGAAAGCATTATATTTTGTGTCAGGGAATCAAGAAATGTTACCTTCCTTTTCCTCTTTCTAATCCTGAAAATTTCCACCTTCACTTTCTCAGTCCTTCTATTTAATACTTTCTAAAGGAAAATCACCTCTCAGTTGGTTCCTGAGTGTTTCTCCTCACATCTGACCACATCCAAAACTGGGACTTAGATTATTGCACCTTTTATATAATGTGCTATAGCAGTGCCAGTTACTTTTCAGACCATGTTTGTCTCCAGGGAATTAATCTCTGCTAAATCCCAAGTCATTTATCACAAGCCTTGCATTGATGAGTACCCAGAAAACCTTGCATCTAATTTATAGTGTAAGGGTTGTTAAATCCTGCCTATTAATTAAAACCAGAAATCATATTTTATATACTTTAAGCTATTTTGTATCATAAACATTTTAAATATTTCTAACATGATTCTGTGTGCATCAGGTAATATGTGTGGTTCCATTATTATGGTCCTCTAATGCAGTATTTATCAAATTTTAATGTGCATATGAATAATTGGAGATCTTGTTAAAATGTAGGTTCTGATTCAGTAGGACTGGGGTGGGCCAGAGAATCTGCATTTTTAGCAAGCACCCAAGAGATGCCAATGCTATTAGTCCATGGCTCCCACTTTAAGTAGTAAGACTCTTGGGGACAAAAGTCGTCAAGGTGATATCATGTAAGGCAGTAGTTTTCAAGCCTAGGGGTGCATAAGAAACACTTGGCAGCTTTTTAAAGTGGAAGGTCTGATTTAGTGGAGAGTCTGATTTAGTATGGGGTGGGGTTTAGTTATACCTACTCCTCCAATTCCCCCGAATAATTTTTATGTCCAATAGAGTTGAGAAGTGATAAAATAAATCCTAAAGAATTTTTATTTGCCCTGATTGTCTTTTCTAGAGCTTCTAGAACATCACATACAAAGTTCAGGAGAATGATAATCACTAATTGTGGTGATGATGAAATGTAAACTTGCCTGGAGTACATTCTCCTTAAGGGCAGTGACTCTTTAGCTCATTTTAGTATTCCTCACCTCACTTTGTGATGTTTTTTGAGAAAAACAGAAGTTCAATAAGACTTGAAACCTGATTGAAAATGGAGCCTGATCTACAAATGACATTTTATTCAATGATCTCTTTTTTTTCTTGAAGAAATGTTTGTCAGTATAATGCCTTTTGATGTCTGAAAACTATAGACAGTTGTTGGTGGACAGTGGGGGAAAATAAATTGTCTTATGACATCTGCAATTTTGGGCAAGTCTACAGCCAATTTTGATGGATAATTTTATTAACTTTAAAAGATTTCATCCCAGTTTCATTCTATGATTGTGAACTGAGGAATAAGTAGATGGATGTTGAAGAATTCCACTGGGGTCAGTGATATATGCAATTTCTGAAGAAAAGGTGATCCATGTGGCATCAAAAAGCTCAGCTTGGCTCATCAGGTTTATTCTTACTATTTCAATGCACTGGGATATGATAGATTGAGGTCAGTTATGCGAGAAAAGAGAGCGTAAAACTCAAGGAATAACAATCCTCATGGTAGCAACGATAAAAGACTTTCAGGACCTAGAGCTTTAGGAAGGCTTCAGTAGTGGGATGCGTGGAATTGAAGCAAGAGCCCTATTATCAGAATCAAAATAACTGGGAGGTTTGACTTATAATGGAGTCATTCTGAGGTATCAAGTTGAAGGTTAAGCTAACTAGGGGAAGCTTCCACACTTAGCTTCTAAAATCTCAGCTCAGAATTGGTGGGAACTAAGTGTTAGCGGGGCTGCAAGGACTGGGGAGCCTGGCAGTGATAGCTGTTTTGTGATGATCTGTTTAGATTGAAAATCTGCCTGAATACAAAAAAGTGTCACTACATGATCTAGGCCCCTTTTCCATGTCTATGATTTCATCCATTTGTTTATGCACATGTATTTGCTATGATTCATACCAATTAATTTAATTAAATTCTAGTTTTTACTGGCAATGCTCCCACATATAAAAAAGATGATCAGTTATCTTAGGAATTTTTTGTTCCTTCAATTTAGTACGACTGTAATTAAGTACAACTTTTATCTCTGATGTCTCAGTAATGATTTGGGTAGACCATCGGCATTATTTTCTTTGTAAATGTGTATAAGTGTGTTATATTTCCATATTAACTTCTTGGTTTTTTTAAAGGAAAAGGAATGCTTAATTATGTTCAAAAGTTTATATATATATATGTCCATCTTTTACTATTCATATTATACTTTACTCAAAAGTCTTTTTGAAATTAAACACAGGTTTATGATGTATTTAGAATTTTTAGAACCCCTTTAAGATCTGCAATTTTGTAAATTTTGCATTAATAGGGAATAATTATATATGTTTTGAATGAGTAGGCTTTTCTCTTACTAACAGAAAATGAGTAAAAAATGTGCTAGTTATCAATGTAACTAATCTTTAAAGGCACAGAAAAGAATGTCACAGTTAATATTTGGATTGTCAAGATACTAATTAATATCTAAAAGCACATCGTGATTTACATAAATCATTTTGACTTATAAGTTTTGAAAGAAGTTTTATTACAAAGAAGAATGAATATGTATAGTTCTTTGGATTTCTGAATTTGCAGTCTAAAATGAAAGCTGTGGAAAATTTGGCCACATATTACCCATGAATGCATTAAATAAATAATATAAGTCAGTCCTGCTTTCTAATCTATACTGACCTTGGCCTTTGCCTGTGGAAAGACATCTATAAATGATCATTTGCATATCCAGTCCCTCCTGCAGCCAAATGTTGTCCATCACTTGAATAATCTGCAGAACAAGCATATCCTGGCGAAGATCATCTCCTGTCTGTTAAAGACAAAATTATAGTCTCCAGATTTCTCCTTGAATACCATTAAAAGCATTCAAATATGGTATAAGTCATTTCCTTCCTGGGATGAGAAGTCCCTTCCACCCTGACTTTAGGTGTTAACAATTGTTTTATTAGTACTAGGGGTACCTTGTATTTCTCAAAGAAGATAAAAGAAAATGAGATCTTTCCTTTTAATGATTACAGAAGCTTCAGCCATCTAATTAAAAGTGCTGCTTGGAATGTTTTTCTCTGATAATAATCTTCCAATTTATTACCCATGTGCAATTTCTTAGATTCAAAGTCTAGTGGAGAGGTTGAATGAATGTTTACCCAGATTTCAAACTCAGCCAAGAGAGTTCTCTTTCTAAGTAAAACATTACTTAGCATGCCATAAGCTTATGCACCGATATGCAGTTAGAATACCAAAAGCTTCTTAACTAGGAGTCTAAATAGCACACATAGGATTCATCAGACTTTGAATCAGTGACTTCTCTTATTACGAAGGTAGTAAAAAGTTTTCAGAGAAAATAACCTTTCATAATAATAAGAAATGATAATGGGGTGATTTTCTAGCACGTGTAGGAAATAGAGTATGTCCAAAGGAGAAGGATAGTTTTATACATTACACTAATAAGCTGTTTGGATTTTAAAATACTTTCCAGGTTATATATAGAAAATTCTGCTAAGCTTGAGATTTTGAGTTTATCCCCCCACCAAAAATGCAGTATTGCAAGATCAGTTATGCTTGAGATAACACAGGGCAAAGCAAACGTAGATGGGTAATAATCATTATCCTCCAAAACAGACAGTAAGAACAGACCAAAAAAACCCACCCTGGCCCCTTATTGCATGGCTTAGCTGAACAACTGATAGACAGAATGATTGGCAAATCCTGACTTTTCACTGACAGCTCCATCTTTAGTCCCCTTTTCCTACTTTTCTTACAACCCTGTTCCTCGCTATCCTATCTTTCCCATGGGATTTATGATAAAGACTGAAAGGGCCCATATTTACTTTTTATTTAAAAGAAGCAAACAATCTAAATTACTAAAATAAGCATCTGTTTGTAGACAAGAATTTTATGTTGAATTAACATGTGATATTTGCATGCACAGTAATCTGGAGCCTAATTCAGTATCTAGGCCAAAAGAAAACTCTCCTCCCAGAGGCTTAGCAGATTCAGCTTTTAATGCCACTCAAATGTGATCATTTAATTTCATTTATTGAAACATATCCTCTTAAGTTTTGTATTGAGGGTTCACTGGCTTTGAGCCAGTAATGTCTGATTTACTGCCAATCATAGTTTGGCATGTACCATAATCGTGTAAAGATGCAGAATCTAAAATAATTGGGAAACTTTTGTCTTGCTGCCAGAGGAAAATAGCTAAAATAATTTCTTTTCATGAGTAAGAAATCAATAGTTCTGCCTACGGAATCAATGTGATATTCTAGCAGGGCTTACCATACCTTAAAAATAACGCTGATTTTTTTGCCCACTGGATTAGCATTGATGAAAGTAATCTTCAGTGGCAACGCATTAGATGTGAAATATGAACATGCCTATAGGAAGAGAAGAAGAGAAAAAACAGTGAACAAAATAAAGCAAAAAGAACACTTTCCCTTGACCCTGACAGAATTTGTTATATGAGCAAATGTAACACATGAATAATTTTTACACTCTGGAACAAAGAAGCATATTTATTAAAAATCTTTAGTCTACCAACCAAAGCCTTTGCTTTGAAATGGAAAAACCAGCTCTTTGGCAGGTTGTAAATATTCAACTACATTTTTCCTTACTGAACAGTGGTGATATGTTTGAAGTTTAAATAAACTAAGCAGCACGTATGATACTGTGCTTATGCTAGTTGAATGATGGTGAAGTTAAAATCACTAGTTTAAAAAATGTATTTCCTTTCAATGATTTTGGCCCTGAAGCATCTTAAGGAAACATGGATATAGAGTTGAGAGGTCTTGAGTTCAGACTTGAGCTCTGTAACTTATTAACTGTGAGGCCTTGGGCAGGTTTCTTATTCTGTCTGGATCCCACTGTAAAGTAGGAATAATAACCCCTACCTCACACATTTTGCAATAGATACATGTGCTAATATATATAAAATGCCTTTTACAGTGCCTGGTCCCAATAAGCTACTTAAAAAATTAATACATTTCTCTTTCCCTTCTTGTTAACATTCTTTCACCTCTAGGAATAACAGTATGGCACATAATTCCTCTTCTTATTTCTTTCAGTTATATTTTGAGTTTCCATTTTTGGCTTTATGATATCGACTTCTTTCCATTGTACTTTCCTTGATGCTTATTTTCCTTTTATTTTCTTAGGATTGTTTGAGTGTTAAGAGGCTGTCTCTCTTCAAACTACCAGAGAGTTCATGTTGAAAGTGAAGAGTTAAATCGATGCTAAAGAAAGGAAAAGGACTTGCTACTTCAATTTATCAACTTAGTAAAATATGACATCAATACATGTTGAAGGATCCATTTGAATGCCATTTTTTGCTGAGAGGTCTGAAATAGGTAGAAGCTGAGAGGAAAGGATATATTTTTTAACTTACCTATCAACATAAATCTAACCTAATTCCTAAGCAAACACAAAGCCTACCTTAATCAATTTGAGTTTTGTAGTAAATGGGTGAGACTGCTTGTTAAGTAATGATTCCCTGCTACAAGAATCAATCAGGGATCATCTAATTTCTGTCATGGATATTAAATTAGAAAATTCTGTATTAGGCAAGAAATGAATCTAGATCAGGTGATTTTCAAATTCTGCTCATCCAATTTCTAGAGGTCTCTTTGAGTCACCCCAATCCCAGGGCAAAGACAAAGGAATAAGGGAGGTTGAAGGCAAGACTTAGGCTCTCTTTGTAACCACATCACCCAGCCCTGCTCTGCTTTCATTGTTTCATAGTTTGGTTTTCACATGCAATATATTTTTCAGAGTCAAGTGTATTAGTCAGCCAAAGTGATGCTGATGCAAAATATCAGAAATCTGTTGGCTTTTATAAAGGGTATTTATTTGGGGTAGAAGCTTACAGTTACCAGGCCATAAAGCGTAAGTTACTTCCCTCACCAAAGTCTATTGCCACAAGTTGGAGCCAGACGTCTGCCAGGGTTCAGGCTTCCTGAGTTCCTCTCTTCCCAGGGTTCATTTCTCCCCGGGCTCAGCTCTTCTGTTTTCTCCACAAGGCCAGCTGTAGACTATTAGGTGAATGGCTTGTTTCTCTTCCCTGGGCCTTCTCTCTTTCCTCACGACCAAGCTCCTCTTGTGTACTCACTTCCAGGGGCTCCAGCTCAAGACTCCGCATCAAAAAACTCCACCTCTGTTCTTTGCCATGTCTTTTTTCTGTGCGTCCCCACCTACGAAGGGGCGGGAACTCAACACTCTACTGATGTGGCCCAACCAAAGCCCTAATCATAATTTAATCACGCCCAGGTTCAGACCAGTTTATAAACATAATCCAATATCTAATTTTGGAATTCATGAACCATATCAAACTGCTACATCAAGTAAAAAATATATTCAACAACTAGTATGTGCAAACCATTATCTATATACTAACAGGTAGATACCCTACCTATCCTCAAAAATCCTGCAGAAAGTTCAAATAAAAGCATATACATATGCATTAAGTTGAGAATAACTTACAAGGCAATCAATCCTCAGCGGGCCAGCTCACCCCAGCACCCATGACAACCACCCCTCAGTCTGACACCCCACACAAGCCAAAATTACTCTACTCCTAAAACAAAACAAAACACCTCCCAAACCTCTAGTGAAATCTATTGTTCTTTCTACCTTAAGGTAGTCTTTGAAAGGCTGTTTCCATATATCTTCAGCATTAATCAGTGACTACTGCTAATAATAAGTAATATTAGTATTGACTGGATTTTTTTTTATTAAAGAAGTGAATTTACAAAACAATCATGTATAGCATACAGGATTCCAATATACCACCCACCACCAACACCTTGTGTATTGTACATTGTTGTGGAACATTTGTTACAATTGATAAAAGAATATACAAATATTACTACTAAATATGGTCTATAGCTTACATTAGGTATATTTTTCCATAAACCACCCAATATTAACACCATGTATTAGTATTGCACATTTGTTATAGTTCATGTAAGAACATTCTCATATTTGTACTGTTAACCACAGTCCATCATCCACCACAGGATCCACTATGTTATACTGTCCCACGCCTCGTACAATCCATCCAAAGTCGACACTTGGTGACTCTCAGTTTCATCACAGGGTTGTGTTGTCAACACCGCAGTCAATTTTAGAATATTTTCATTACTCCAGAAAGAAAAATCCATTACCCCAATATACACCCCTATTGTTGACCCTTAGCATTGATATAGTACATCCGCTGCATTGATGCAAAAATATAACAATATTACTGTCAATTATAGTCCATAGGTTACATTAGTTGCATTTTTCCCATGTATCACCATATACCTAACACTTCGTAATAATGACGTACATTTGTTCTAGATCATAGAACATTCTTGTATTTGTACTATTATCCATAAACTTCATCTATCACCAAGCTCACTATGTTATGCAATCCCAGGTTATCCTTCTAACTTTCTTTCTACGTCCCTAGACTACCCCTTTCAGCTGCATTCACATTTATAAATCAGCAGCATTAGTTATACTCACTATAATGCATTACCATCAACTGTTTCAATTTCCTAACATTTACAATCAACTTTATTAAAATTTCTACATACATTAAGCATCAATCCCTCCATCTTAATACTCATTCTATCCCCTAATGACATTGACCTGTACTTTAGATTTTAATTTCATGAGTTTATCATTTTTTTTTTGTTCATATTAGACTATACAATATTTGTCCTTTTGTGTCTGGCTTATTTCAGTCAACCTAATGTCCTTAAGATTCAACCATGTTGTCCTATGCGCCCAGATTTTATTTCTTCTTACGGCTTAATAGTACACCATTGTATGTATATACCACATTGTATTTATCATTGGTTGATGGACAGTTGAGTTGTTTCCATCTTTTGGCAATTGTGAATAATGCTGCTGTGAACATTGGTGTGCAAATGTTAGTTTGCGTCCTTGCTTTTAGTTCTTTTGAATATATTCATAGTAGTGGAATTGCTGGATCATATGGTAGTTCTATATTTAGCTACCTAAATTGCAGAAATGTCTTCCACAGAGGGTGCACCACTCTACATTCTCACCAACAGTGAAGAAGTGTTCCTATTTCTTTCTCCACATTTCCTCTAGCTCTTGTTGTTTTCTGTTTTTTTTTTAAAATAATGTCCATTCTATAAGGGGTGAAATGGTATCTCATTGTAGATTTGATTTGCATTTCCTTAACAGCTAGTGATGTTGAGCATCTTTTCATGTGCTTTTTGGCAAATATCTAAGTCTTTTGCCCATTCTATAATTGGGTTGCTTGTCTTTTTGTCTTTGAGATGTATGATCTCTTTATATAACATGAAAATCAAACTCTTACCCGATATGTGGTTTCCAACTATTTTCTCCCTTGCGTAGGCTGCCTTTCACCTTCTTGATAGTCATTTGAAGCTCAAAAGCATTTAATTTTGACGAGGTCCCATTTATCCATATTTTCTTTCATTGCCTGTTCTTTGGGTGTAAAGTTTAAGAAACCACCACCTACCACAAATCTTGAAGATGTTTTCTTACATTTTCTTCTAGGACTTTGATGGACCTAGCTTTTATATTTAGGTCCTTGATTCATTTTGAGTTAATTTTTGTATGAGGTGTGAGATAGAGGGACCTTTTTCTTTCTTTTGGATATGGATATCCAGTTCTCCCAGCACCAATTGTTGAATAGATTGTTCTGTCTTCGTTCTACTTTTTCACAATATTGCTGGCTATTTGGGCCTTTACCCCTTCCAAATAAATTTGGTAATTGCCTTTTCCATTTCTGCAAAAAAAAAATAGGGCTATTTGAATTTTTATCCAGATTGCACTGAATCTGTAAATCAGTTGGGGTAGAACTGACATCTTACTGATATTTAGTCTTCTAATCAATGAACACGGAATGTCCTTCCATTCATTTGGGTCATCTTTGATTTCATCTAGCAATGTTTGGTAGTTTTCTGAATACAGGTCCTTTATGTCCTTGGTTAAGTTTATTTCTAAATATTTGATTATTGCACAGATCACAGACCCTGTCATCTGAGATCTCTAATTAACCACTTCAAACTGCACTGGGCCTTGCCCCCCTCCCTTTCTTGGGAAAGAGCTGCCCTTTAACAAGCTGTTTCACTGCTGCTGCAAGAAGGCAGTGTTTCTCCAAATTAGTCACAGTCTTCCCCATCTCCTTCCGGAGGCAGGGTTGGGACAGAGACTACCGATTGCTCTCTGAGTGGACCGGGCTGATACTACCCGTGTAGTCTCAAGACACTGAAAAAACCCGGTTTACGCCTCTCACCCCCGCTGGGGGCGCGGGTGGAGTCCAGCGTGCAGGCAGTAATTTAAACTGTGCAGGCTGAAACTGTCTGCGGTTATCTGAGGAGACTGATGAAGTTCTTCTCGCCTTCTTCCCCTGCTATATGTGAGGATGGAGCCAAGGGTGCTGGCAGTAATCTATGCCACGCAGGCTAACACCTCCTGCAATTGCCCAGAGAGACTGATGAAGCTCCGCCCACCTTCCGCCCCTCCAGGGGCAGGGTTGTAGCCCCAGGCTTGGGCAGCAACCTGACCTGGGAGAAAAGGAGATTCCTACTATCCGAGAGGTCACTGTGATATTGTCAGCCCTGCTTCCACTTCTGGGGGCAGCTTTAAAATGGAGACTGCTGGTTCTTTCTAACTCGGATGGGTTCAATCTTTAGCTGAACTTAGAAACTGGAAACTAGCTAGCTTAATTTCCTCATCAATAGCCATAATTGGTGCCTGGCTGTCTCCTCCTCTCCTGTTATTGGGAAGTGGAGCTTCCAATTTAAGTCAGGGGGTGGCTCCCAAAGGGACCCGCCCAATCAGTGGGGGATGGGCATCATCCTGTGCTATGTGGAGGGATCTATTCACGAATCTTCACCACAGATGGCCAGTCTTTTCCTTTTGTTCTCCCCTGGATGGTGTACAGTGTTCTTCTGGTCTCTGCCAGGGAACAGGTGATTTAGATAGATTCTGGCTGATTACTGACTACCCCATAGGATTCGCTAACTCAGAGATCCCTACTCTGCTGCCATCTTGCCCTCCAGTTCCAGTGACTGGATTTTAATTCAGATAGATACATCTCAAGTTTACGGGGTTTGATACCTTACTTTCTTATTCTTCAAAATATTGTTATAATGCACGTTAGGAAAGTTTTAAGGGTGTGTTTGTCATGACAAAGTCATAAAGGCGATGGTATCAAGCTTTTTATCTTTATGGTAATAATATTATAATTGTTTTCTTAACCACTGGATTTGTTTTCTTGACTATCTTTTGACTTCCGTTAAGTAACATTTATTGTGTATCCATGATAGTTTAAGCTCTTTACGTTTGAATCTTTTTCAGCTATCCTTCCTTCTATTTGTGTCTTTCTCCTCTTGAGCTTTTGAGAAGGAGTCTCTGGCTCATTGGAAACAAAGGAAAAAGAATAATTCCAGGGCTGAGATGACTACCCTGAGGCTACAAACAACTACTTTAGGATTGTACATCCCCTGACAATAGAGGAGGGAAAGAGATACCATGTGAACGAGGCTTGGGAAGCGGCTGTGGCTCAATCAGTAGGGCTCCCGTTTACCATATGGGAGGCCCCGGGTTCGGTTCCCGGGGCCTCCTGGTGAAGGCAAGCCCGCCCGCGCGGCGTGGTTAGCTGACGCAGCGAGCACAAGCAGCAAGGGGGGGATAAATGAATAAATAAAAAATAAATAAAAAAAAAATCTTAAAAAAAAAAAAGAAGAAGACTTTGTCAGTTTGACAAGGCAGGGAAGAGCTTTCCAGGCATGAGTAAAATCACAAATCATATTATGTGGCACATTGACAAATGGGCACCAGTGAATTTTAAATTGAATCAAAACTGGAGGTGTTGCAGCTAATGATTCATTATTGTACTAGGCATGGTTACACACATAGTCTAAACAAGCATGAAATTAAACCCAGCTTGCATAGAGTAGCCAAATCAGCCATTGTGATAAATCAATTCAGTGAGAAGTATCTTTATTTTTTTTCCTATTGAACTGATAGATAATTTGTCTCTAAACTAACAAATCCTGATGTGATCACATCTGGTCAAGAGTGCATTAAATAGAGCACACACATTTACATAGGATTCGATTACTCTTTTCCTAAAATAATTGCAATCACAATTTATAAATTTTTTAGCCACTTTAAAGCTTACAGTGAACTAAACAATGCAAACAAAAATACTCAATTTACTGACTGAAGAAATGGACTTACATCACGATCAACCCCTTTTATGCATAGGGCAGGGTTGAGAGGAAGATGACAAGTATTTATATCCTCAAAGAATTCCTCAAGTCTGGCAATCTCCTTCTTCAGCACGTCCTGTGAAAAATCATTACAACAAAAGCATTTAAGAAACTGTAAAGAACTTGACTTTTCCTTCAAGTTATAATTTTCTTATTTATTAAATAAACTCTTTAATGCAGAAGGTGCACACTTGGGTGACTTTGGGGTCAGGCAGATGATGTGTTCACGTGTGAGGAGACAGAGGCTAAAGGCAAGAGGGAGTATTGGGAGAAAATAGGGAACTAAAG
Organism: Tolypeutes matacus; assembly: GCA_026826555.1. NCBI lineage: Eukaryota > Metazoa > Chordata > Mammalia > Cingulata > Chlamyphoridae > Tolypeutes > Tolypeutes matacus. The sequence goes on along the minus strand of JAKSZT010054549.1, from coordinate 1,244,617 downwards.
AGTGCATGGCCTTACTAAAGTCCCTGGAATCCAATGAAAAACAAAAATAGCATTAAAAAAATACAACAAGTCATAGAACTGGACAATACAAAGAGTGAACCCTAATGTAAACTCTGGACTATAGTTAATAGTATAATTATAATATTGTTTCCTCAGTTGAATAATGTACCACACTAATATAAAATAATAGAGACAATTGTGGGGGAGGGGGTATATAGGAACTTAGTACTTTCTGTGATTTTTCTGAAAACTTACAACTGCTCTAATAAAATAAATAAATAAATAAACAACTACAAAAATCAACCCCAAAGCACTGACCTGGTAAAATAAGTCATAATAGGTTGTACTTGGCCTGTGGCCCACCACTTTGCAATCCCTGTTTTAAGTAATTATTAAGATGTTCCAGTACTGCTAATTCCCTGAAATCTGAGGAATTTTTTTTTAGCCTCCAAATACTTACTAGAAGCAGCGTATTTAAGAAAAACATTCACATGTATTAGGAACAATAATGGCAAAAATGACAATTGCACGATGTTGACATCAACCATTATGCTTACGAACAAACATTTTCTTGTGGCCAATGAGTATATCTTGATACTCAACTCACTTATTTCCACAGTTCTCAATTTCTGTGGAAGGTCGGAGACTACAAACAACTACTTTAGGATTGTGCATCCCCTGACAATAGAGGAGGGAAAGAGTAAAAACAATTCATCACAAAACAGAAAAGCTCCTTCTGAAAATTACTTTAAGCCCAAATTGGAAGGTGAAGTTATTAGATTAATAGTGTCCAATTACCTCTCCAGAGTTTTTTAGCCTTTACTCCTGGCTCATTGGCAAATAATAGAATCCACTGTTCCCAGAATCCATGAGAGGAGCATGGTGGAGGAATGAGGCAAAATTCCACCATGGCCCTCTTTCTGTGTCTGTCTGACTGACAGATTGCCTACTGAACATCATGGAAGGGAATCTCTGCTCTCCTTGTTTAACCAAAACCTACTCTCCATTTTTTATAGTTAGGCTTAATTAGTGCATTTTTTTTATGTAGGAAAAAATTGCTATAGTGACTTACATTGTGAGAAAGTATAAATGCTTCTCCCACTTCTCTCTTCTCTTCCTATTTTCATGTGAAAGATGTGTTATTACAAAAGTACCCAATCAAGATAAGACAAATATATCTGAGTAGATAGTATCAATAACACCTGAGAAGTGTTAATGGGTACATTAACATTTTCATATCATTTTGTTGAGAACCGTTGATTTTAGTTGGTGGATGGAGAGAAACGATGAGCTCCCCTGAGAACCAGATTAGTGTTTTAGTGATTTTTCTGTCCTTTACTCTTAGTGTATAGTAAGTACTGAATTGTTATTGAATGATTGTCTTGACACAATTATTGTATGCCTACTATTTCTCTTTATCTCTAATGATGAATTTAAGAGTCTACTCAGGATCTATACCAGTGAAGGGAACTAGTGAGGCACATAATTAAAAAGAGCAAATGTCCTTTCATCAAATCAAGGAAAAGAATAGTCAGTTCCATTATTATAATCATTGTGAAAGAGATACAATGTTCTGAATATAGCTCATGGATCTTAGTTTTAAACAGTGTTACAATCCATGCCTATATGGATTTGCTTCATATCATTCATTTTATTGATTCTGATGAAAATATCTTTACAAAATGTGGGTTTGGATACTGTAATGTTAGAAATATCTAGATCTAGATTTTGTACCTTGGACAAAGGTGCCCTAAAAAGTCTCTTGTATACTTCTCCCACAAGGCTGTGTTGTTCCTCCATTTTGCAGAAATTATATCAGATCTTTTTGGTCAAACTGCCTTTAAGTTGGTCTCTTCTTGTCAGGATCTCTCTGTATGTTACACGGTTACATATATATATGTATATATATATGTATATATATATATCTGTCTTCTGGTAATAGACACTATCATTAACTTTAGGATAGAAAAAAATTGACTAAAGCAATTGATTTAAATGTCATATAACTAAGTGAAGTCAAGGAATTTGCTCTAGAGCTGTGAAATTAAAACTTAATTGGACCCAAGTTTAAACAACAACAACACAAAAAATCACCACATGAAGACTGATTTCTCAACAAACCTGTCTTTCAGGGTCACTGGCACACTTGACTTTTCCCCCAATATCTCCCAGAATTTTTATAAGTTTCCTCTCCTTGGAAAACTCATCACTTAAAGCTTTTCCTGCGCAGAATTGGAGAGCAGCCAACAGCTTCTGATACCAGCTTTTAAAATAAACTTCATTTTGTGCATCCTTTAACAGCCTGAAGGAAAGAGAGAAGGAATTCTTGTCTCTAAACCTGATTTTTTAAACCACCTCCAGCAGGTACAATAAATGCATCTCAGACCAATCTGTATTTGGTGGCTTTGGGTACTTTAACAGCCTAGAGTGGGGGAAAATGTTGTTTATTTGTTGGCAGTCATCAAGTTCCATCTGATAGCTAATGAAATTCCAAGAGTGAAGGATCGATACCAGACCTACCTTTTCTCATTTCAAATCACAATGAACTTTTCTTCTTTCAAGCTTCTTAATTCTGTAATAAAACATTTATCTCAAGAACACATTTTTGAGTTTGTATTAAAATATGGATAAAGAATTTAAGAAATAGTATTTATAAATGACTACACTGTACTGCAACTCATTGTTCCCAATCTTTTCTGCTTTTCTACAAAAGATAATATCCCCACACTGTCACATACCCATATATTTTTCTTTCTTTCAGTGCCAGCCCTTTCACCTGGAGGAAGATATTGTAAAGGCAAGACCATAATTTTTTGTTTTGTTTAGTTTTCAGGTATTTCTGGATTCAAATTCCAGACCTACAACTCATAAGTAACTTAGGCCTGTAACTTAGTATCTTAGGCTAAGATTTTTTGTTTTATCTGCAAGAGGGTGCAATAATGCCAACAGTATTCTATTAACTCATTTGAAGGTGCTTTGCACCATGCACATCCTAGATACTTACAGAACAAGAATTCATCCATATTTCCTGCCCTCCCCAAGTCAATTTCAGTTTCTGCCTGGCAGGCTGCTCATGTCATGTACATGAAGGCATAGAGGATGAAGGAGCAAGAATACTTTGCAAGATAAAATAGCACTGAAAAATATTTGATTACTTTTTTTTTTACATGTGACCATTTTTATTGCCTTAAAACCAATTCCAACATGCTAAAACTTTGCTTTCTATTATTCCCTAAAGTAGTGAAATGGAATAAAAAAGACTAATTCCTTTGAATCTTAACATCACCCTGACTGCTTTTTTTAAAAAAATTTTATCTAGTTTCTAATCTTCTCCTCCTCTGAAAAATAATTAGCAGTCAAGGAACTAGAAGAAAATTATTATGACAATGGAATATTATAAAAAAGGATTACATGCACAGCAGCCAAGAAATATATAGGTGAGTTTCATTCTGCATTCCTAACTCTATGTCTCTGCCCAAAATGTATTATGGTACAAAGATGATAACAAACACATTATTTTTATATGTTCTATGATCTCTATTTCTACACATTTAAGTTCAGGAAAAAATGTAATTGAATTAGTTGCCTTGTGTGTTTTTTGTTTTTTTCTAGGTGAGGGCTTGCTCCTTTATCATTGTTATGAACCAGCTTACCTTCTAGCACCTCTTTTACTTCCCCATAGGAAATAAAAACTTTGCGTGGAATACTAGTTTTTATTTGCTTGTGGAAAGCATTTAAAAAAAACCTTCAAGGGGTTAAAGATGTATCAATGGAAAAATAAAATCCACTGATATCTCGGTTAGTTTCAAAATAGGAAGTATAGTAGACAATGAAAAGTTTATCCAACTTCATGGTGAGATTTTGAAAATGTCAGGCATAATGAATCAAGTCATTACTGGAGGCTCTAAGAAAATGCAGGTTGTGTGAGTATGAAGTGGAGAGCTACAAATGCAAGCCTCGCATGTAAAACTTCAAGATATTTTATGTGTAATTGTATACCTCTCTGATTCTCACAGTATTTCTGAGGATTTTGGTAATATACCACTTTACAGTCTCCTCGGGTTTCAATGAGATAGGAAGTTGACAGGTAGAATATTTCTATATCCCATATCAATGCTTGTCAGCATTTTCATATGCTTGGAATATTGGGTTACTGTTTTAGTATATAACTATATAGCCACCTGACTGCTACATGGATGATAAAAGGAAACATTATTCTGCACAGTTGAAGTCAACACATTTTTATTAAAACAACTAAAGAAAAGATATACTTTAGGGATGAGGTCATAGGTACTGTCAGAATTGTACAGTTAGTTTGTATTCATAATATTCATTTTTATTTTATTAGAAATGCATTTTCTTCTCTCATGAGTGGTTGAGTCAAGGAGGAAAAACCAGTTGGATTCCTTGCTCAAAATAAAACAGATCAGGGGAGATTTGCAGCGAGATTGTGTGACCAAGCTCTAAAAAACATAACAGCTAAGAAAGCCCAGTGTATTCCATTGTGATTAGTTTTCTTGTAGAATATGCCTTATTCAAACCTATATCCCCGCCAAGATTACATGTTCTCCTAGTGAGATCTGGTTCAAGCTCTGTGCCTTTTGACTCAACTTGTAAGAATTTGTTATTACACATGGCAGATTTGGAAGTATCAAGCATCCAGATAACCAAGTGATGTCAATTATTCTATTCCTGGTTTAGGTACAAGTGCCTTAAGCAAGAGGAGAAATTAACATGTCCCTTAATTTTAAATAATTGCAGACAAAGTTGGACTAGGCAGTTTTGGGTGGGGGCCAGGGTTTCTCAGTTCTGTGTGAACGACCTCCTGGAGGAAGTGATAAAATTCTAAGGCTGTGGGTTTCACCCATTGCCTGTTTGAAAGACTGCGTTAAAAACAGCTGGTTGCAGTCCCTTCAGCGTCATAGTAACCCTTTTCAAAAGTTGCCAATTGGGAGAGGCAGTATTGCTTATGCAAAATGCTATGTTTAAAAAAAATGTTCAGGCCTACGGACTGAGAAGACTCAAATAAGACATGCTGTGAAGAGACTTGGCTTTGAAGATGCAGGCAATGTGACCGCGCACGACCTGTGTGCTAAGTTTCAAAATGCCAGAGAACTGTTTATTCTCGTGTCTGCAAGATCCAGGTATGACTGAATTTGATATTATTTTGTACACATGCCTTAAAAACTGCAGGGAATGACAACATTCAAATGACGGCAAAAGCATAAAATGTAGCTGGTTAAAGGGAGATTCTGACAGTGTGCAGTATGCTAGGCAGAAAGGAAAGAGGTGGGGAAACATGACCTGGGTGACTGAGGACATTCCTTAGAGGGTGCTATGACGCTATTTGCCGGTATTGAGTGGATTGTTTTGGACTCAGCGATACCACAGACAGGCACAAACACTAGCGAGCATGAAGTGGAGCTTTTCCTCAGAAATTGGAGCCTGTGTTCATTCCTTTGAGTACACAGCTGCTTCTGGTCTCTTGGTGAGTGGCCTGCTGCCGCCACAGGAAAAAACCAGAAAGCTCCCATTTCATCAGCCTACCAGCAGGACAGAGCGAGTAATCACGCCACCCTAGCCCTGAGTGCCTCAGAACTCTTAGCCCTTCAGCCCAGGTCTCAATTTTCATTCTCAGCAGCACAAGAGCCCACACGGTAGGGGCTGCCTCAGATTTTTACCACTTGTGCATTTCCTGTTCCTGAAGAAGAGAAACAACAACCAGGAGCAGAAAAGAATCGAGCTGCACAATGAAGCCAAGTAATTTCAGATTACTCCAGGACCTCGACTTCCCATTTCCTCCTGAATTTGTTACTACTCTGTGTGGGATGAGGGGTGAATCAGTAGACCAGTTTTTAGTGAGCACAGATGGATTCCAGGGTATGACTTCTGGTGTATTTAGAACCCTGGGGCAAATTAAATGCTGAAATCCAATACTTGATGATGGAATTATTAATTTTAAGACTTCAATATTGTGATTGAGAAGTAAAAACTATATATCTCTGGCATTTATGACTTTATTTTACTTCTAAGTAGCTAAGGAATTTATTTCCCTAAATTAAAGATAGTATAAATTATATACTCTTTGCAAAGCTAACTATTTTGTATTATTAGTCCATTCTTAGTATATTGATTCACTCTATTAGAAACATTAGCACTAAACCACTGTTTAGTTTTGCACGTGAGGAGCATTGCATTGGTCAAGTATGGAGAAATGTAATTTCCAATCAATAGTTCTTTTGCAATATTTATTTATCAATAAACCACTTTGTAACAACTCTTGAATATAGGGCTAACAAATTCAGGAGGTAATGAAATCAATACTGTAGAGACTGTATACATTTTTAGAACATTTAAATATCTGTGAGGAACTCACAAGGACCCATGCTGACTTGGCTTTATCGTCAGCCTGATTTATATATCTAATAAACATCACCACCACCAAAGCAGTCTCTTTGGAATGTTATATGCTAATACTTACGATGTTTTCTTCACCCACACTATGTGGTGGATTGTGTTATTGTTCCCAAATCCATGCTTTCTCCTGTGAAGAAGATTATGCATTCACACTATTCCCCACGTGCCTTCCAGTGTCTTCCTATTTAGACAGTCTATACTTCTCCATTCCACATCAGGCTTGGCCATGTGACTGGCTTGGACCAAAGGGATGTGCTTGGATGAAATGGATACCCATGTCCATCCAGAAGCTTGAAATGTGCTAACCTGGTTTGGTTTGGCCTCTTGTGTTTCTGTTTTCTGCAATGAGAGCTGAGCATTGCTGAGCAGAGTCCAATGGAGCCAGGAAGAACTATAGCCAGTCTACAGCCTATGTGCTACATGAGCAAGAAATATTTTTTGTTATAAGCCACTGAAATTTTGGGGTTATTTGGTGCTCTGGTAAAAACTTATGGATATAACATATTTCATATTTTCTCTCTTTTCTTTCTTTTGATTTTGCTTTCATTTATTTGTTTGTATTGTCTTTAGTACATGGAGCACATTTTTAAAACATTCTCATTGGTGGCCCTGAGGATATTTTGGGGTAAGCTTAATTATGAAAAATAAAAGGCATCTGAACCAAGTCTTGAGATGTGAGTACACTATTTGAGTAGTTTGAGTATACTATTTCACCTTTTTTTTTTTTAAGCTTTAAAAGTAATAAAAAATGTCTTTCTTTTATGGATCATAAAAAGTTCCAAAGTATATTTTAAAAATGATTTGATCAGGCTAATTTAGACATGTATCTTCTAGTATGTTTTCAGAAACTTTATTGTTATTTTATCACTGCTAACATACTTTTCGACTCATTTAAAAGTGTGAATAGGCCTATGTACCATCTGTTGCTTTGTCCAGTCAAATGTTTGAAATTCTAATAGGAGATTCTCTGTAAAACTGTTGTACTATTGCAGTCACTGGAATTTTTAGAGCCTACATAACACAGGGTTAGACAAAGGGCCTGGGAGCTGTGGTCAGTGAAAGGGGCAGTATAGGTAGATGCTATGGGTAAGCTAAGAGCTCTGCTTTGATGGCAACAGCTAGAAGAATGAAATGTTTGAGTAGGGCAGAAGTGGCTTTAGAGGAAGCAGATGTATCGAAAGTTGAGTGGGAATTCCCTGTTGCTCTGGAGTTGGCTACTAAGACCCAGGATGGAAGAAAAGAGATAATAGGTATCCCATATTCTAAAAGTATTCCCCATACTCACCCCCCCCTCACCCCAAACAAACAAACTGGAGGTCAGATATTCAAGGCTTATTAAGAGGTAGCCTAAATCATATGGTACACCAAGCATTATCTTTCCCGCTAGGTTCAAATATTTATTTGCAGTGGGGGTAAGTGAAAATGGGTGTTTGAGAGTATTCATTGTCAGCCTAGCGAGGGCTAAGTGACTCCACTAACCCCACCTATCCCTGCAAAATCCAGTGAGGAGGGAAGCTCAAAGAGAGTCATTCATAGTGCTTTGGGTGTCTGCAAGAATAGGAGAATGTTACCTCATTCCCAGGATAGATTTCGGCTCTGGAAGAGGGCGTGTCGATCTTCCCTTATGTGAGCAGAAAAACATAATGGGGGGATTGAGAGAAAGGTAGCAAAGGAGCAGCTTGCACTCTTGTGCCCCAACTATTTGTCAAAGCAAGAATGTGGGAATTTCCCAAGGTTCAGACAGACACATGGAATGTAATTAGAGGTGATAACCCTAAGCCAGATCTCCTGGTGAGGAGGTCTTCCAGACCTGCCCAAGGGACTTACCCATGGGAACCAGGAGGTGGCTGGCCTTGGGAGTAGACCCACAGAAGACCCTGAAGGAAAAGTCGAGACCACAGATAGAAGCTTGCCGCTGCAGGCCCTACTGAGTGCAAGCCTCGGTTTGCTCTTTCTCCTTTCTCCCTACCCCAAAGCCAAGAGAGGGTAGATCCAGAAGAGAGAAGAAGAAGACACAAACAGCAGATTCCATCCTCTACACACTGCAAGTGCCCCAAGGCAAAGGCTGGCTGGTGCTGGAGAATGGGGAGGAGATACATGTCAAATTGGACACGAAAATGGTGTTTTAAATTAAATTGGACAAGGCTGGTGGGAGTTTTTTCATATTTAGAAATGACCAGGAAGCTATGGGACATATGCTGGTTTTAATTAGTGAACGTGAAAGGACAAAGATAGTATTTTAAAAATAATAAAGATAATAAAAACCTTTATTTGAGACCTATCATGCTCAGCCAGTTAAAAAATCTAGAGAGAGAGTGCAGGAAGAAACACAGAGCCAGGAAATCCACTGATTGCACTGCATTAGAAGAAAAGAGAAGAGTCCTGAAATGCGGGATACAGGCTGAGGGATCCTGACCCAAACTCTTAAGGGAGTTCATGAGTCTTTGGGATTTTTCCTGTCCCTTTCTTTATTCCTTGTCTAACATTCATAGCTCTTAAAAGAGCTGTGGCCATTTTGCCTTCATTTGTAGACGATCACTGTGAAGCTCAGAATTGTGTTCATGAGAGCAAACCTGTTTCTTCAGCTGTAGGTTAACATTGCATATGTGTGGATATATGAACATATGTTTACTAGTATCATTCATATTTTATCCTCTTATTTAAATTAAATCGTCAGCAGATCTGGCCAATTACATATTTAATTATAAGCTAAAATGATATTTTTCTGAATAAGAGGTAGTCGTAGATGGTATCCAGCTCATGTAAACGACTGTAATCAAGATTAATGTTACACAGATCCTATAGTGATGAAAGACACAATGTCTAAAAAAATTTTTTTATTTCAAATTGTTTTAAAATTTTTTGTATTTTATTGGTTATTTTTAAAATTATTATTTCATTTTCTTGTTAATTTTATTTGGTTATTTTGTTGGCTTCATTTCTGGAGAGGTTTTAGACCACAGAAGGGTCACAGCAGTGGCGGGGGAGGATCACTGGTGTGGGGTGTTGGTGATGGGGGGATACATGGGGAGGGGTTTACGTGGGCATGCCTCTAAGACATATGAATATGTTTAAGTGTTCATGGGACATTGTCTTGATGGGTAGAGAGCTGCACAATAACCAAAAGAATATTGAATTCCCATCCTGGGGAGTTCTACTACATTCTTTACTGGGACAGCAAGAATTCCCCAAGTGCAAGGGCAATGTCTAGTGAAGGAAGACAGACCATTAAGCTAGGTCCTTGGTACTGATGATTATGCTTAGGAACCTTTTCTTTTGAAATTGATACTTAGCCTAGTATTATATACTGCCGGAGTTACCTCCTGAAAGCCTCGTTGTTGCTCAAATGTGGCCTCTCTCTAAGCCAAATTCAGCATATAAACACACTATCTTCCCCCACCCCCGCATGGGACATGACTCCCAGGTATGAACCTCCCTGGCACCAAGGAATTATTATCAAGCATCAACTAGCAATGCATCTGGAAAAAGACCAAAAGGGGGAAATGGTAAATACAAATGTGTTTTTTATAGCTAAGAGATTTCAAAGTGAGTTCAGAGGTCATTCCAGAAGTTATGCTTATGCAAGTCTCAGCAGGATCTCCTTGACTGCCACAGTAAACAGTGCCTCAAATAGTGGGGGGTCCTGAGGACTCTAGAGATATCCAGGCACTATAAGCAGGGCAGACAAGCTCAGAAATTTGGCACACTGCCAGTGGGCCTTACTTTGTAATTTATGCTCCCCTGTGTAACAGAGTTAGACTCAGTTATAGGTTCCCTACACATGGCTCTTCTGCCCTTTTTATTTGAACCAATAATTAGCACTATACTTCATCAATATATGTCCCAGACACTTAAATCTTTGGTCCATCCATGTGCCAGTTGAGCCCTGAATTTCAGCAGAGTTCCAACACCTACTCTCCAGTTCATTGGGCTCATCCAGGACAACTAACGAGAAGATGATGATGGATAATGCCCATCCCAAGGAACAGAGAATGTCTGCAACTACGAGCAAGATACCTCCATCCATCTGCCCCATGGGATCTAAGCCCTCAGTCAATTAGAAGCAGAGTGGGCATAACCATCCCCAAATACTCAAGATAGGGGAATGAACAATGGACTAAAATAGACATTATTATTCTACTATAGACTTATTATTATTCTAGCAATGGAAGAACTCTTATCACTGATGGAAAGGCAGTGGCCACCAGAGGTTCTGAGGAATGGGAGAGGGATGAATAGGTGTAACATGGGGGCATTTTCAGGTCATTGGATTTGTCCTGCATGACATTGCAGTGATGGATACAGGCCATTGTATATTTTGTCATAACTTACCAAACTGTATGGGACAGAGTGTAAACTATAATGTCAACTGTAGTCCATGCTTAGTAGCAATGCTTCAATATGGGTTCATCAATTGGGATGGAGAGGGAGTGGGGTATATGGGAATCCCTTATACTTTTTGTGTAACATTTATGTAATCTAAAGCTTCTTTTAAAAATTTTTTTTAATAAAAAAAAAAAAAAAAGATTAACATTACATCGCAATGTCTTGAACACTTAGGATCAGGTGGGAGCTGTGATGGAAAAAAACAAAACAAAACACATCTAAAAGGTTAAGTTCCCCCTGAAGACTCCTGAATCCATAATAGATATCAGAGCCCTTTCTACTTACTTTGGTGAGGGGCAAGATCAGTCTGGGAGCTATAGGTAAAGAAATAAAAATCCTTCCAACCCAATCAAATGCATTCCTGTGCTCACAAGTTAAATGCACTGAATACTGTGATTTAATAGCAGAAACTCTGGCCTTCTCCTCCCCTTCAATTACACACTTATTTCTTTCAAGTAAGTTATTTCATCCAAACAATTTTCCTAAGTCAAGCACTAACTACGACTAGCTGGTAGTGAGCCCTCTCAGCCCTGCCATTTCCATATACGCTTGTCAACGCTGAAAGAAACAAAACAAACAGGTGGAATTTTAGCCCTGGGCACAGTTTGGAAAGGGAAGAGGTTTTCTGGGAGGCCCTGCATATTTTGTCTCCTTTTTTCACATTTTGGTTTTCTCCTTTCCCTGATCTCCAAGAATCCCTCTGTCTGCCCAAAACTCCTCCTAGTTGTGCTCTCTCCGGTTGTGCACTGGGCACTCAATTCCTCCTTGCCATCTCACTCCAGTTGTCAAATGTTTTCCTACACAGTCAGTTACATTCATATACTCAGGGTACAACATTCCATGATCATGGAGGTGAAAGATGCATTTTATACAGGGGAAAGTGAGAGATTAAATGACTTGCCCCAGAGCCTGTGGCTGGAATCCAGATTCCTAATCCCCTTTCTCCGGCCCTTTCCACAGCATTGCTCTCTGTTCTAAAACCTATTGAAACATGGTGTAGCCGTCTGGGAATTTGATGTAATTATGAATTCCAAAAACATAATTGGATCATGCTTGTAAACTGATCTGTTAATCTGGGCATGATTAAGTTATGATTAGGGCGTTAACTGGGCCAGGTCAGTAGGGCATTGAGTCCCACCCTTGGTGGGTGGGGGAATCGTATATAAAAGGCAAGGCAAAGACAGAGGAAGTGGTTTTTGAGAAGCAGTTTTGATATTGGAAAGAAGGCCCCAGGAGAAGAGAAGCGAGCCATTCGCCTGATCATCTATAGGTGACCTTGTGGAGGAAACAGGAGTTAAGCCTGGAGAGAAATGCTGCCCTGGGAAGAGAAGAACCCAAGAAGCCTGAACCCTGGCAAACGTCAACAGCTGTCTTGCTCCAAGATGTGGCAATGGACTTTTTTTTTAAAGATTTTATTTATTTATTCATTTATCCCCCCCTTGCTGCTTGTGCTCGCTGGGTCAGCCAACCACGCCATGTGGGCGGGCCTGCCCTCACCAGGAGGCCCCGGGAACCGAACCTGGGGCCTCCCATATGGTAAACGGGAGCCCTACTGATTGAGCCACAGCCGCTTCCTGGCAATGGACTTTGATGAGAGAAGAAACTTACGCTTTCTGGCCTGGTAACTGTGGACTTCTACCCCAAATAAATACCCTTTATAAAGACCAACCCAGTTTTGGTATTTCACATTAGCACCCCTTTGGCTGACTAATACATATGGTTTGGAAGACTCTTTTCTACTTACATCACCTCTGGCAAGAAACTCAATGTTTTAGCTCTTTGCTCTCCTACTCTGTAAAAAGTCAGTGTTGATTATGTTCAGTAAGCTACTTTCCAGCTCTAGCATTCTACAATTTTAATCTTCAATGCAAGTATCAAGCAGTACTCTCTGCCAGGCACTTCCCAAGCATTTTACACAGATATGTTAGGTAATCCTCACAATATCACCAGGAAAAGATCCCTCCACTTTACAAACAAGGATATTGAGGCTGATAGACACAGTAACTTGCCCAAAGACACACAGGGATTACAATTCAAGTTCCTTTTACTCTGAAGCCCTTGTTCTTAACCATCAAGCTATATAACCGCCTCCTGATCTAGTCTGGATTAATATGCAATCTAGGAATCATTTTTCAACTTACCTACCCTGTTTTTTGGATTTCTTTCTCTTGTTTCCTAACCCTGGGAAGCCTCTGCTCTCCAGATTGCCTTCTTTGTTTCCAATATTCTTCACTTCAGTTTGTCCTGTTACCTACAAACTCACTGTTAAAATTTCAAAAAAGTGCTAATAATATTCTCCTGTCTTCTTCTAATTCCTTTTAACTTCTTAAAAGAGTCTGTTAGCCTAACTATACTTTTTGTGAAATACTTATTAACATGGATACTTTTCTCTACTTTACCTAGCTTGCAAAAGACTAGAATGTGTGGAATTGGCCCTGATGAAGCAAATCACATGCCTGACTCACTCCCTGCCCCACCAACCCTACCTCATTTCACAAGGTGGGACCAACCCCACAGGTTAGAAGGGTCTGGCCTTCATCATTTATTTGTATGGTTGAAGTGGTGGTGCAGGAGGGGGAGAGAGGCTGAAGTGAACGTAACACACCGCTGGCATCTGGGGACCTCAGAATGCTAGTGAATTGTGCACACGTGCCAGAAAACTTCCCTTGAGCTACCCACCTTAATTGGGCCTGCGGCTCCAAATGATTCCAAGTAGTGGCAGAAGAGAAATGGTGACTCTCCTACACCAGCACATGTACCATAATAAATTCTGCCTGAAATATAATTAACGCTCCAACCCATGCTCTTTGAGTTTTAAGTTCATCTAATAGATGCCTCCTTTTTCCCTTACTTACTCTTTGAAAATATAGTTCTGCACTGAGTTCCTAATTCAGCCTTTTTTTTTTTTCCTGGATACATGTACAATTTCTTTAAAAGCCATGTAAGCATCTTTTTCATAAAGTTTTCTTAACAAAATTTCTTTCACTGGCAAGGCAATCCCTTTGCTATATGAATGTTTCATAAGAATAGCAACCTAATAATAAAAATCTTCTTTACTTCTCAGCCTTTTGTTCTTTCATAGCTTTCTGGTGAAAGCTAGATAATCATCATTTTATGCAGTGAACAATTCATGTGTTTGAACACAGCTGGAGGGGCAGGTTTATAGAAGTCAGGAAAAGCTGGCTTGGAAATCCTTAGTTCCCCTGGAACCTCTGCTTCAAATCACAGCTGGGGAGGCTGCTTCACCCTTCCTCCTTCAGAGTCACAAACATTGTGAGGATATTAAAGATTCCCTGGCATATTATCCATAAGATTTGGAGCTGTGCTTGATGTCCTGAGAAAATTTCTGGAATATTCTTGCTTGCCTTCATGAAATAACTTGCCCTCTGAAGTCATCCTTTTCATTTTAGAAATTCAAAAAAAGCTTACCAGTGTTCTGTGAGGTCTCACTGGCTAATTTTCTGTTCACTTAGGTCATGTTGTTTTTGAGGTTGGACTTTCCAGACAGAGATGACTGCCCTGTCCACTATCATGTGATTGTAGAAAGAGTCCTGGCACATTCCAGTTCAACTGCTTGTTGTACGACTACTAAACCTCTTGAGAGTTCCAACCTCAGTCTCTCCATTTGTAAAACAATAATCATGTCTGTCTTGCCATCAAATCTATGTTTCCAACCTAGATCTCCTTTCTGTGATCCAGGCCTATATGTTCATCTGTCTACAAACATCACTCTTGGATTTTCCTAAGGCATTTTAAACTTAACATGACTAATTTCATCTCATTCCCCCCCAATAGCTCCTTCTTCACCTGAATTGCTTATCTCCATGAATAAATGACAGCTTCCATCACCCTAGCTAATATGAAGTTTTTACCCCTGATTCTTTTCTCACCTTCATCCCCAATATCAAATTTGCTACCATGCCCTATTGCTTTTACCTTCTAAATAGTTCTCAAATCTAATTTCTTCTCTCCTGGCAGGACTTAATCAAGGCCTTCATCATTTCTTGGATGTATTTACTGGAATCATCTGGTACTTGATTTTCCCACCACCTGTCTCCTCCACCTCCCCAAATGAGCTCTCCCCACTTAGTTTAATGAAATCCAAGTCTAGTGATTAAAATATCATAGTCTTCAGAGTAAACAACAACAACAAAAAATTCCTAGTTTAACATACAGGTTCTTCATGATTTGGCTCCTCCACGTCTGTAGGGCTTGTCTCTTATTCCCACTCATGTTCTCCCTTTCCAATCAAAGTACTACTTACAGTAACTGGAAGTTTCTCCACTTCCTCAGGCTAGAGTGTTTTTGCATTGTCCCATTCCCTGCATCTGAAATGATGTTTCATTATGCCAAGACCTGTTTATTCCTTAGGTGTCAACTTAATCAGCACTTTTTCCAAAATGCCTTTGTTGGAGTTCCCCAGACTTGGATAGGTGTGTGCTGTCCCTCCTGTAATGTTCAGTACTTCCCTGTATCCATTGCTCTTATAAGAATTACTTTAATTGTGGTCTTTTTTTTTTTCCTATTTCCAATATCTCCCTTATTAGACTTTAATTTTTTTAAGGCCAGGACAATGACTGTTCATCTTTAAACCCTTGTGACTTAACAGTTTCTGTCAGTGACAGAGTAGGCACTTAATATTTGTTGAATAAATACATTAATGAAAACTAAATAAGAGAATGCAGTCTTCCTTAAATTGGTTTCTTCTATTTATTAAAAGTTTTGTTTATGCACCTAAACTAATTTGCTAATAATTCTGGAATTATAAAATCCTATTAAATTTTCTCATGAAATTTACTCGAATTACCAAAAGATTGCAAATTATACATATGTGTATGTATTTAAAAGATGTTTTAAGTTCTACATTAAGATGACATATTAAAATTAATTTCTGTTTGAGAAGTTTGAAACATCCCAAGAGATTACGAGAGATTTTCAATCATCTTACGATTTGAGGACTCAGAGAATGGGAAAAATCATTGGGGCAATTATTACTAAAAAAATGTAATATACTATTAGATGAACTTTGAAAATAATCATACTGAAACCTCATCATGGGCAAAGGTACATTAGCTAAGGTTTAGATAACTGCAATATAATCAAACCTACAAAGCACTATTCTATCAGATAAGCTATCATTTTAGAATCAGAATTTTTTTGCATCTGGGGGAAAAATTACAAAATACATTTTTAAAATGATGTATATGTGAAAGATAATGTTGGTTATACTTTCCTATGGTTTTATTTAGGTAAATAATGTATATATAATATATAATGATAAAAATATAATAATCAGAGCATTTATTTCCAAAGAAGTTTTCTAAAAGCACATTGTGAGATGTGCAGGCTGTTGATTGATACTGATTCTCCCACTATGTTGCTAAGATTTGAGAAGAACAATGTTGGTGTAAAAAAAATGCCAGACTAAAAAATCTAGTCTTACTTAAAATATGAGCTACTATAATGAAAAAAAAAAAAAAAAAAAAAAGGAAAAAAGGTTATGTACCCAAATTAAAATAGCCTGTATCATCCTAGAGGTGGTTTTTACTCCTATTATTATTTTCTTTCATGGTTCTCTCTAGAAACAAGTCGTTTCCACTGTGGACCACCAAATCATTAGTCCTTCATGGAACTCTCCCTTTATAATTTTCCTTTAAGAAAAGTTTCAGGAACTTTGTTTTAAAAAAATTATTTCTTTGCCTCTGTCTCTGAAATCATCAGTAGAGTTTAGGGGTAGAGCTCAAGGGCAGAAAACTGAAATTGCTTTGGAATTAATTGGCTACCAATTTTCTTTTAATCTGACAGGAAAAAGGAAGATAATTTGTAGTTCACATTTCTTAGAAATTGCATTTACTGTTAGCAGGTATTTGATTATTAACTTGAAATATGACTCAAATATTTACATGTTCTACCTTTGGAGGTTTTTTTCCCTTTTTCCTTTTGGCAAATCTAAAAATGCTTAATTCATTTTCTATTTTTTGTGCTTTTAACTTTTTTCTGCTCCCACCTTTATTTCAATTAACAATAGGATAAAAATAGCTCACTTGTTTTTAATGCTTTTCTGATTATAGTGTAGTGATTTTCATTTTTCACATACGGGAAGAAGAGGATGATGAGACGGTAAGTTGTTGATGAATTTTACTCATTTTATTTCTCACGAATTCCAGAATGGTCTAAATGAACAGAGAATGTAGCAGGAGAGAGGCTTTTGCTTTTGCGTGGTAAATTCTGCTTTAGGGGCGCCTCATTCGTGGTCCCATTTCTCTCTCTTTGTGGCTATTACTCTGGACTGGCAATACCTACATCAATAATGAGGTGCTGACATCAGTTTGGGGGCCATGGAATAAAGGAGAAAGAACAGGCTAAGAAGTCAGATATATCTGAGTTTGAAACATAATTGGGCCATTTAGTGGCTGTGTGACTTTTTACAGCTGACTTAACCTCTCTGAACCTCAATAGTATCTAATCATATCTAAAAGTGAAAATATTGCTGCAAGGATTAAATGATATAATTTAAGAAAGTACTCGGCCAAAGGCTGCCATTAATACTTACTAAATAATGATAGTCGTTGTGTTCTTGCTGTTCTTAGGAATATCAGTTGGAATGCTACCTCATGTTCCTCAAAGATTTCATACATGGCAGTCATTTAACTATACATGTTCTGCACAGACATGACTTAATGGAAAATTTATTCCTTTTTCAATCAGAATAACTGCTAAGTTACAAAGATATTTCCTATATGAATGCCATTTAGCCCACACTCAGTTTGATTAAAGCAAATAAGAAAAATGGAAAAAGCTTTCTCAATGGTTTAAGGCAAGTCTGGTTTTAGGTATAGTCAAGTTCAGTAATGAATTCGGAATCTCTTTGAAGAAAAGGCATGATGTTCTCAAGTGCTTATATCTGAGTAAACTTGAAGTTCAGAGCAAAAAGTGAAACAGAGCTTCAGATTATTTTACATCTTTGTCAAAAGCATTGACAAAACCACCACTTTGGTAACAATTATAACAAACATGCAATAACAACAATGAAAGTCAAGAAGTCAATGTAAGACCAGTAATTTAATTCAGAGGATGCTCTAAGGTGGCCATGACTGTAACTGATAAGACTGAATATATCTGAGCATCCTTCTTAGTTTCTAAACTTATACTGAATAGTTGCTTTAGCTATAGTATTTCTACTTGACCCACACAGCTGAGCTTGTTTTAAAGATTCAATATGAATTGGGTGGGCAGAGAAAGAAGTAGCAGGCATGAAATGGGCACTAGAGATTTAAACCAGGTAAATGACCAGACTGGCCCAGATACACAAGCACACTTTGTCTTCTGATAAGAGATATGGGCCATCATTTCTAGGTAAAGTTTGCACAGTACTGAATAGAATAACTATATCTTTCAGTGTTTCCCCAAGCATGTGAATATTAAAAAAAAAAAAGAACAGAAACATAAGCTGTAAAAATCAGAGCTAGACTCTAGAAAGATTTATGGAAGTAATCTAATTTAGAAGTTGTAAAAGCATTTCTTAAAGCAATATATATTTTAAAAGCAAATGTTATTTAGAAACTCCCTTGAGAAGCGGCTATGGCTCAATCAGTGGGGCTCCCGTTTACCATATGGGAGGCCCCGGGTTCGGTTCCCGGGGCCTCCTGGTGAAGGCAGGCCCGCCCGCACGGCGTGGTTAGCTGACCAAGTGAGCACAAGCAGCAAGGGGGGGATAAATGAATAAATAAATAAAAATCTTTAAAAAAAAAAAAAAAAAGAAACTCCCTTAACCCTACCCCATGAAAAGTAGATGAAGAAAACATTGCCCTATTGAAAGTGAGGTGGGCAGACCAGAGCTTGGCTCATTTTTGTCTCTCCTTGTATACTCCAAGATAGCTCCAGGAAACTTTGGGCTAAGAGAGAAAAACTGAGTGGCTCTAGCTCATGCAAATATCTTACTCATTTATTTAACACAGACCCTGACAATACCATGTTGATCATGATTATCAAAGTCCAGGTGGTCATGGAGCTTACTTGATAGTAGAGGGAGACAGATGAAAAAGAAATACAAAAATGAATAAGATAATTTTGAGATGTGATACAAAGTGGCTGGTGGGGAGACCTTTGGATAGCTAATAAGAGCAGCCAGTAAAAGAACATCTCTGGACCCCAGCACAGAGTCCAAAAAAGTACAATTAAATATTCATTATAGATGTTTAATTTCTAAGATGTAGATACATTTTAAAAGGAAGATACTTTAAGCAAAAGTGAAAATATTATAAACTTATAACTATAAATAAATGAGTGCTTAATCTGTTTCTCATTTTTATGTTTTGCACAATTTGTTTACCCATGTAGTTCTTTTTTTTTTTTTTTTTTTCTTTTTACCAGGAGGTCCCGGGGAACGAACCCGGGTCCCTCCATATGGGAGACGGCCGCCCAACCAGTTGAGCCACATCTGACCCCCATGTTTTGCACAATTTGATATAAATAGGCTCTATTATGGATTTACATATCTTCTGTGATTAATTTACTCCCATATACTCATAAATATTGACTGGTTACTATGGGTAAAGTATTTTATTGGGATTTATGAGAAAGCCATTGAAATATAAGAATTCCTCACCCCAGAGGCACATATGCCCTAATGGAGGAAATGAGATATATTTAAATACACAGAACATTACATTACAAAGATCAAATAATACCATGTAAGTTTTTGTTATAGAAAGTTGATTAGGAAAAAGTTATTGCCAGAACATGACCGATTCTGGGAGAAAGCAAGCAATACCAATATCAAGACGCTGGACTTGTACCCTCCAAAAATCATGAGACAATAAATTCCCATTGTTTAAGGGAATCAGTGGTATTTGTCATAGCAGCTCTGGCAAACTAAGACTGAACATAACATTCAGCTCTGCGAATTTACTTGACCTCTGAGCCTTAACTGCATGGGACTGTGGGTCCATGGAAGACACTTTTAGGATATGCACTTCCAAGTTATTAGACAGTCTCTATGTGAAAGCTCTCTCTGACCAAGTGGCTGAGGCCCTGCACCATGCACCTGCAGCTTCCTACCTGGACTTGTGTCCCAATTTTAACACTTTCTACCAGCCAGCAATTTTGACAACTATCTTGCCTGGACCTGATTAACTCCCAACTCAAATGTGGATCTGGATCTATGTCTATAATGATCTCAGTTGCTGCTGTGACAGCCACCTTCCTTCGCTCATGCCCAAATAATAATCCCAAATAATAATAATAACCCTAAATAATAGTATTAATAATAATTATCCCAAACTGCCTCCTACCCTAATTATGCTGTAAATTGGCAGCCCACTTTCCACTGTGGTCAGATACAGAAGGATGGGTGGAGTAAAAAATGAGAAATAATAGCAGAAAGTGATAAAGAAAGCAGGTACATCGGGCTATAACTCTCAAGTCAAATTTATATATGACTCCAAAACTTATAACAAAGTCAGTACTGCCAAGTTTTATAAAGCTTAAATGTAAAAAGGAAATTATCTAGCATGTGGCTACTCTTTGTTTCTCCACCCTAAGTTTTCATCACATAGGGAAGATAACTAGAAAGGACAAAGTGCTGATATCTAATATTATAATAACCAGTTTGACTAATATGTTTTTTTAAAAGAGACTCCATAGGGGAGTAAAACATGCTCCTCTGAAGAGAAAAATAAACGAAGTATCAGAAGATAATATAAGAAACCAACTCTGGGGGGGAGAGGCATGGAGGGGAGAGAGTGAGAATAATTTGAGGAGTGGGAGAAGATGGGTTACTAGAAAATACTTGGGCTAAAATGTACAAATAAGAAATGATCATATATAGGCTAAAAGACAGAATAATACATTTAATAGTTGGTTTAAACAAACCTCAACTACAATACACAATGTGATCAAAAGTACAGTATAATTTGAGCATATTCTGCGCATCTTTGAAAAGTTTGTATTATAAATAAGGAATTTACTGTCATTAATTACCAAGCTTATGAAAATATTTCTAAGGAGGCATTTTACCCCAGTGGCAGTTCACTTCTTTATGTCCCATTAGACATGAGCAGCATCAAAAGCTTTGTTGCACAGATATCAAAGAGTCTACAAACTACTCTGAAGGTAAAAGCCTCTTTCTTGACCAGGAAAGGGCCTCTCGGGCAGCTGCAAATTAGCAGGAATAGTTTAGGGATTGAGGGGGATAGAGGAGTTACTAGTTACAACTCCATATGAAACAAATTTAGCACTGATTTGGAAGTAAAGATTGAAAATACAATACAAAGGCTTTACCTGAATAACTGATTGAAACAATCTGGGTGTGTGATCAAAGAACATTTTCAACAATGTCTAGAGATCCTTTTCTGCAAAGATGGATTATTTATCTTATGATGTTTAAATTTCAGTGAAATAAAACAATATTGTTGTTTTTTTCCCTTTTCCCTAGGATACGTTTTCAGTCATTGGTTTATCTTGTGCATTATTCACCTTTAACCAATAAAATTAAGCAGCTCAGTTTCACAGTAATAGATTGATTCATTTTCTGACTTTTAAGCACACCTGTCTTCCTGCAGTCTTTTGTTCACAGCAACAAAGGAAGGATTAAAATAATTTTAAAGTAATCCACAATACTTATATTCATTATATTTTATGAAATTCATTCCTTAAGAAACCAATTTTGAATAATAAATGGAAGGAAATTGTTTATTAATCACAGAATATTATTGCTCAAAAATCATTAGGCACAAAAATTAATCAAAATATATTATTTATAGTCAATAAAGGGAGACAATATCATAAAAGCAACTTGTTCCCTGTAGTATCAGAGGAAGAGTCAATGACTTGTGACATCAGGTCGAATTTAAAGAAAACATGTCAGTAAGATCGATTGAATAATAAAACATAAGTATGTCTAAGACTTCCCTTTTAGACATTTAAAAATAGTTCAATGTAGTTAAAGATGAAGCATTTCAGAGAGGAAGAAAAGGAATAGTTAGCATTTGTGAGAGCGTGAGTAGAGCCTGGCAGAAATATTGTAAAGAAAATAATCAGGGCAGCAATCCTTGTGAGAGAGTGACAACCCAAACATTAGCTCAAGTAAAGTGAGGCATGTGTTTCTCTAGATACCAAGGAAAGGAACTTACTTATCACAAGTGAAATGTTTATCAGAATCCTTGTCAGGTAAATATTGTCTTACACATTTTGGATTAGGTATTCTGAAAAATTATCTATAAATGAAATTTTATAAAACAAATAATATTTTAAACGCACTGGTTGTAGAGAGCATTCCAAGATGCAATGACAAGGATGCCAATCAAGGATAAATTTTGAAATGAGAAATATTACTCCTGTGTTCTCTTGCTTGTTGGTTTTGGAAGTTAGCATTTTGTGTGTTAACACACAGAATAATACAACTATATGCTGAGGGTAGAGGAAGGAAAGAGGAGGAAGAAAATCAATTCTCTGAAGCAATGTCTATATACTTAACATCCATTTGCCAGTTTTGAGCAAATTGACTTACTTGTAACTTGTTTGAGGGAATTTTTGAGTTGGCAAACAGTTAAAAAGATCAAATAAGTTGTGGATTGTTTCCTATCATTCAAGATTTCAAAAACAGTACATCATGAATGACAAAAATAAAGTCATACAGTACTTGTTCTTCTAAATGAGGTTAAGCTCCAAAAGCAAGCTAAAAAAAATTACATTTGAAGGTGAAAATGAAGAGTCCTATTGATTGTTTTGATTTTAAGAATTGTGCTTTTGCATTATAATATTAGTTCTATTAAATTAGGAACATACAAAGTGAAAAGAGAGGTTATTAATTCTATTTGTGTCAAATGATGGTACTCTGTTCATGTGTGATTGAATTACAAATTTCCAAGAGATGAAGGTTAAGGAAGGGTAATGGTGATTAACTGACCCTGGGGTCAATTCTTAGCAGAGCTTTCCCCTTTCAAGGCTAAAGGAAAGTAGTTTGTTATTGACTTTTCCCCATGTGCTATTTCTTGAACCTTTCAAACTTCTCTAAAAAAATCATCCATCCCACCATCCAGTTATCATGCCATCCAACAAATATTTAAGCTTCTTGAAGGTACTAATATTTTGATGTTATTTAAAATTGGCTTATTTAACTGATTACATTTATAATAAATGTTACAAATGTGGCTTGGTAAAACATTCCTATGAATAAAATACAACTTTGCATTTCTAATATTGTAGCATAGTATAAGATTTCATTAAAAAAAAAAAAAGATTGATTAAATAAAGAAGTTGGAAAACTAATGCTCTGATATAAAACCTGAAGGTGTTAGGGGTTGAAAACAGGAAACTGAATATCTCGAAACAGAATGTGACCATGATTAAGGATATTATTCCAATTTTGATTAACATTTTTGTTTTTTCAAAAAACCTCATGAATCCAGTTATTTCTTCCTATTTCACATGGTCTTCTGTTCACATGAGGAATCCACATTGGCACATTGTATTATTTCTACCTTTAATGTAGATCCTGAACCTGTTGCTTTACACCACTTTCATGACTATTCTTACTCCAAACTTGGACTATTTCAACTGCTCTGCCTATTTTCATCCTGACATTTCCACTGCTTCCTCCAACCATGCATGTGTGTACACACACACACACACACAAATACTCACAGACATATGTACAATCTACTCACCAAACAGCAGCTGTGAACCTTTTAAATTATAAGTCATCAGCTCATAGCCCTTCCCTGCTCAAAACCTTCCAGTGGCTTTCCATCACAATCAGAATTAAACATAGAGTCCTAATCCGGGCCTTGCTTCCAAAGCCCTGTGCACTGCAGCACTCCCCTGGCCCTTTCCAGCAGGACATGTGTGGTACATCCAAGCCGGCTGGGCTGGCTTCCCTCAGTCTGGGAAGCGCTTCCTCCAGACATTAGCAGAACACTCCTTCCCCTCGTCCAGGTGTTCATAGACACGGCACTTGCTCTTCTGACCAACAGCATCCTGAACACTGTTCTATTTGTCATCATAACACTTGTCACCACTTGGCATCACATATTTATCTGTATGTTTTCTTTTCTCCTTCCAGAGTGTAAGCCCCCAAGAGCACGAACTTGGTTTTGTTCTGATATATCCCCAGCAACGAGGAAGCACTTGATAAAGAACATGCATGCCCTTTCTCCTATTTGCTGATGTGAGATAACACCAGAGTTAGCCATAGAAATACTCTTCCACATTATTTACTCCTGGAATGTCTTCACAACTCTGACATAGTGATTTTCTTTATATGTTAACCCAAGGTTAAAACAATTAGAAAACAAGATTTTAGAAAAGTTAGTCCATCTCAGAGTATTTTCAGTTTATGTCCATGATAGGTCATTTTAAAATTGTATAATTCTTAAAATACAGTCAATAACAGGACCCAAGCAGCCACAGTCTTTATCATACCTTATCCTGTTTCAGTTGAGCCTTCATTTTCTGAGCCTATTATACCAAAGAGAAACACAGTAGATAGGAGTGTATGGAATCGCTGTGTTCAAATCCCAGGTTTATCACGTATTAGCTGAATAACTTTGGGAAAGTTATTTAACTTCTTTAAATCTAATTTTCCTTATTTTGAAAATGAAAACATTAATACAGTCTGCTCTGCAATAACACATTTCTGTACTGTGAGTCAGCTCATATGAGACTAGGAAAACATCATATGATGTTGGCATAATGCAGAACTCATATTGGTTCATAAGCATTTTTTTCCAGTACATTCATATTTTGTACCATCAAGCATAAGCAGGTGAATGCAAAGCATAACAAAAGAGTTGAATACTACAGACCATGGAAGAATAACAGTAGTGTTCTAGTAGTATCCAGTAATACACAAGTTTTCCTTCTTGGCTCATGGTAGGCACATGCTCTCTCATGAAAGATTCTTATACTTGCTTCCATCATTAACTTTATTTTATACTTTTAATTTAACATGTTATAATTACTTTATTATTCTTTATTTCTTAGGAATTTAATGTGTATTAAAAAGTCTTCTGGTATTTATTATTAAGGTTATTATTGTTTTGGTTAGTGCTTTGATAAAAATATTCATGTAAATTTTGAATAGTCAGCCTTAACACCTTTTCCCCATAATCCTCGTTCTTTTTAATAGATGATTTTGCAAAATGTGAGATTTTTTAATTTTTGTTTTGTTTTTTAGAAATGCATAGGGTTGTGGTGGGAATTATGTGAAAAAATCCATGTGAAACTTAACAGAGTATATGGAACCCAGTAAATATTCAAAAAACGATCCCAAATTAAGTAAGCTCATCGAATACTACAAATTATTATTGTTTCTTACCTCTTAGCAATTAAATATGTATGTATAATGTTTATTGAGCGACTGTGAAGTTCTAGATGCAGTGTTAAGCACTGGAGATCTACAGATAAAAATTAATGAGTGTGGTATTGTTTTCTTGTAACAGCTGTTACATATAATTAGAGATCTCCAGACAAATCTAGGAGCCCAAAGGGATAGGCCGTTAGTACAAGGGTGAACTAAAATCAGCACAGCAAGGAAAATTAACTTTCTGAAACATTGTTGCTGCATGAAGAGTTCTGGCTCCAACCTGGTTTATATCCCACACATAGTGCTCCAGTGGTCAGAAAATCCTCAAGCAAATAATTTTGGTTAAATTGGCTCTGGATTGAGAGAGCTCTCTGATACATAGCAGAAGCAAATGCAAATCCTCCTTGAAGGAGCCTGCCTTCTATCCAGGAAGGCCTCATATCCAGAGATAAGTGTCCAGAGAAAATGAACTCTCAATCAAATATCAAAATATACATAAGGAAACAAGGCACCATGGATCAGTGTCAGCAGAAACAACAGACAGAAAGTTGAGACCCACAAAGACTTCAGTTGCTGGAATCATCAGACATACTATATAAAATAGTGATATCTACTATATTGAAAGAACTAAAAGAGAAACTCAAAAGATGAACAAGGAGCAAGACACTAGGAGAATACGATAAAAATGAAACTAATTTTCAGAAATAAAAATGTGATTGAAATAGATTTTAAATATGTATATATGTGTATTTTGTTTTATTTTAATGTTTAAAATTTAAATATAGAATAAATTTGTGTGCATCTATATATATACAGATATACACACAAAACATATACACATTGCATGATAATAGAAATAAACGAAGAGAGAATTACTGAACAGGAAGACTTGAAGAAATTATTTATAATCCATTACAGGGAGATAAAGAGATAGAAAATGTGGGGACGCAATAAAAAAAGATAGATACAATAGAGTCTAGTCTAATTGGATTCCAAGAGAAGAGAAAGAATGGGGGAAAGGCAATATCTGAAGGAATAAAAGTTGTGAAATTTCCAGAACTGATGAAAGACATTAATCATTAATGTCAAAATTCCAAGTAGGATAAATAAAAACAAATCCACATCTAGATGCATCATAGTAAAATGAAAGACAAAGGGAAGGCCTTAGAATTGGCAAGAAAGAATACCTACAAAGATACAAGAAGTAGAATGATGAATGGTTAGTTCTCAATAGTAACAGTTGAAGTATAAAGAAATTGCTCAAAGAAAACAGTCAACTTGTATATTCAGCTTATTTCACTTTCAAAAATGAGAGTGAAATGAATTATTTTGGGAAATAAAACTGCCAGAGGTTGCATCAACAGACAAAAATTAAGGTCAAAGGAAAGTGATTCCAGATAAAAGTCTAAAACAAAAAAGGAATGATGAATGAAGTAAAAAAATACATAAATATTCAATGAAAAACCAATAGCAATACATTGTAGAGCTAAATATACAGCAGTAGCATACAAATGGAAGGTGAGTTTTTTGGAGATGAAATGTGCTAAGGTAACTGTATTAGTCAGCCAAAGGGGCGCTAATGTAAAATACCAAAAATGGGTTGGTCTTTATAAAGGGTATTTATTTGGGGTAGACGTCCACAGATACCAGGCCATAAAGCATTAAGTTTCTTCTCTCACCACAGTCCATTGCCACGTGTTAGAGCAAGACAGCTCCTGGCGTTTGCCAGGGTTCAGGCTTCTGGGGTTCCTCTCTTCCCGGGGCTGCGTTTCTCTCTGGGCTTAGCTCCTGTTTCCTCCACAAGGTCAGCTGTAGATGATTAGGCGAACGGCTTGCTTCTCTTCCCCTGGGGCCTTCTTTCCAACATCAAAACTGCTTCTCAAAAGACTGCTTCAACTGTCCTTTGCCTTGCCTTTTATATTCAATTCCCCACCCACCAAGGGGTGGGGCTCAACGCCCTAATCCTAACCTAATCATGCCCAGATTAACAGATCAGTTTACAAGCATGATTCAATAACATTTTTGGAATTCATAATTACATCAAACTGCCACAGTAACTAAGATGTAAGTTTTCACTAGAATGTAGTTCCAGAAGGGCAGGGTATTTGTTTGTTTGCTTTTTTGTTGTTTTGTTTTGTTTTGTTTTTACTGATGTATCCCAAGAGCTGTAACAACGCTTTGAATGTACGGATAAATGAAGTTTCTTATTTTTCAATCTTAGACTCTGATAAGTTAACTATGGTTGTTATAATTTCTAAAGCAGTTATTCTAAGACTAGGCAGTGCATAAATATCTCAAACTAGTAAGGATGGAATAATGCAGGGGTTCTTAACAACGGGTCTTTGAGCTTGAATTGAAATTCAAAAAAACATTATTCTTGTGGGGATATGTTGGTGTGGGCGTGATATATTTATTAAATAATACACGGTATAGTGTGTACTCAGTAAGGGATCTGTGGTTTTCACCTGATTGACAAAGGGGTCCATGGAACAAAAAAGGTTAAGAACCCCTGAAATAATGGAATATTAAAAATCATTCAAAAGAAGGCAAGAAATGAGAGAAAAAAGTAAATGAAGGTAATTAGAAAGCACAAAATAAGATGATAGAAATATATCCCCATGTATTAATACTTAACATAAATATTCATGGCAACCAAAGTAGAATAGATAAATAAATTGTAGTACCTTTATGTTATGGAGTACTATACAGCAGTGAAATGGAAGGAACTAGAGTTACAAAGGCATGTATAACTTTCAAAGCAATAATATTGCACAAAAATGCAATTTGAAGAAGAGGACATACACAATTATTTCATCTATATTAGGGTTAACATCACACGATAATGAGCTTATTATTTTGTCACAGAAGCATAAGTGGTAAAATGATAAAGAAAAGCAAGTTAATATGAATCATTAATTGAAAGTCATTCCTTTCTCTGACAGGAATGTTTAAGTGGATGTGATTGGAATGGGTCCCACAGGAGGCGTCAAATGCAATATTATCATATATCTTAAACTTGGTGTTCTTTGAGGCAACCTTTTATTTAATATTTTTTATAATGTTGCTGAGGGGCATATGGGGCCAGTTTTATATTTAGACAGCCAATTTTCAGGTTTTGTTGCCTCATTCATCCACCAATGTCAGTTCTTCACTCCACAAATCCATGATTTATGATTGGTTAATGCAAATAATTCTGGGTAAGGTGATAATGGAATTAAGTGCATAACACAGGTTACAGGTCTGAAACTAGGGCCTTGGCGGGCTTTGAGATTAGGAAGAGGAAAAGAACTGAACACCTGCTGGTGGGAGGAAGTGAGAACAAGTAAAGGGCAGAGTGGTGAGAGTGGAGAAGAAAGGGCGTTTAGGGTGTTGTAGACTTGCCTATGCCACCCTTAAGATCATCAACAAACTCATTTAGAGTTAACACAAAGGAGTCTGGGTTAAAGAACCATTGAGCCTTGCTGGGCCTCAGTGCCCTCATTTACTAAACGAGAGAAAAGGTCATGAAGTCATATACAGTCTCCTCCATTTCTAAGGTCTTAGGTGTCTGTGATTCCATGAACACAAAATTGTTAAGTTGCCTTGGTTTGCACCAGAGCATAATTGTTGCTAAACCACCTGTGCTCATTAAATTCCATTCAAATTATGAACACCTGCATTAGAAACACAACTTCCACATAATTACCAGTGTAGTCCACTGGTGAGTAACGAAGTAGCATTTTCTCCTCATGTAAATATTTAACAGGAATCCTCCAGGTTACCTATCTATGCCTCTGTGAGAGGGGAGCATCTTGAACTTAGGTGTTAAAGAGGAAGAAAGCACCAATGCTGATGACAATAACTGTAACAAATTAAGAGTCAAAATCATACATAACTTTATTACGAATTATTGAACTTTCCTATATTTTATAGAAAAACTGTATTTTCAGACATACTTGATAGTGTTTGTGGTATTCTTGTACAAGTGGTGATACCATGTCAAAAGGCTGCTATATTTTATAAATGGCTGCATTTAATTTTTTTAAAGCTTGTTTGCAAACCATTGAAAAATGCAATTCTGGATAATTTTATTTTATTAGTAATAGAGAGAATAGATTCTATTTTTCTTAAGCAAGTTGGTCTTTATAAACAGCCAAGATTATGTGTTGAAATGAGGCCAATTTAATCAGCGTGACAAAATTCCTGAGCCAGAACTTCAACTTAAAAAAAAGATAAAAACTGACATTACTTGGAATAAACCCAGAGTGTCCACATTAAAACTTCCTCTCTTGTAAACTTGACCCAAACTTTTTAGATTCTCTCACAGTTAAAAAGATTCATTTGTCTCATTCAGCTTTCCCATGCACATCGGCCCACATTTCAGAATCACTATGCCTGTTGACTTATCTTTTGTCACTGATGTACAAAAATAGGCCCGAACTAATATAGTCAATATAATGCAAGCAGAAGGGAATGAAAGTGAAAAGTCCTGCTTACTTGATTTCACTCTGTATTTCACACAATATCCATAAGGGAAAGACATATATTTTTGTCTGTGATGCTACCAAATTTCCTTATATAGACATACATACTTTCAAAAGGATTGTACTCCAGTTTGAGTAGTTATCTTTGCTTCTAGGGCCCAATATTTTGTAAAGCATTCATGAAGTTTAATTTCAATATTAGAATTCATCTCTTCAGCCTTTTCTGAGGGTTTGCGAATATATTCTGGATTAAATTGAAGGCTATGTGGGAAGAAATGAAGGGAATTTACTGTGGAGGCTAAATAATGGCCCCTCCAAAGCTGTCTGCATCCTACTCTCCAGAACCTGTAAATGTTACCCTACATAGTAAAAGGGTTTGCAGATGTGGTTAAGTTAAAGATTTCCAGATGGGAGAGTATCCTGGCTTGTCCAAGTGGGTTCAATGCAATCACAAGGGTCTTTAGAAGAGGGTCAGAGTGCAGAGAAGATAGGTCAATGGAAGCAGAGGTCCTAGTGATGTCATTGCTCGAAGAGAACCAGGAGCCAAAAACTATGGCTAGCCTTCTAGAAGCTGGAAAGGTAAGGGAACAGATATGCCCCTGGGGCCTCCAGAAGGAATTCAGCCTTTCCAATAGCTTGATTTTAGCCCCATGAGACCTATTTTTGGACTTCTGATCTCCAGAATTAAGTTAGTGGTAATGTGTTACAGCAGCAATAGAAAATTAATACACTTACTGTTGGGTCTTACTGAGAAATGGGACTGTTCCTAACCACTGTGTCCTGCTGCCTTCCTAAATCCAATGCTTTAGAAAGATTCCTGAAAAGAAAAGAAACCCACCCTTTCTGGCCTTGGTTGTGAGAGTTTCAGCATGGCATTTGATGTAGCTTAATAACAGCAATTCTCTATAGATCATAAACTTGGTTAATACTGAGTACATTTCATTAAAGAGTTCAATTTGGGCATAGGTTAGGCTCTCAACAGACTAGATATGAATTTCATTACAACTAATGCATTTCCAAGTAGTGAGATTTGAATTTAAGTGTTTCTAACAGGAATGATACTATCTACATAATAAAAATGAGTAAAGCTGTCTACACATGAATAGGCATCAAGATCTAAACAGTGGAAATGAAAACGAACATTTCCCATGAACACTTCTTTGAGGATTTTGTTGTAGTTTCAACGAAAATAATTGTTTCCTTATGTAGGCTAGTCTATTGGTTCCTCACGTAGGCCAGTCTAGGCTCTCTTTTCTATTTTTCTAAATGCCTGAGTATTATTTGAGTGGCAAAAATAAATCATATTGGACTCACTTGTACCAGATACTTGCTCTTCTATATATAATTATCTAATACTATTTGGGGGTGTTCAAGGAGCAGTTATACACTTTAAAAAATTTTTAGCTGAAGGTTTTCAGTAAGCTCTTTTTCCCCCTAAGGAATTCTTTTACATAGAATTTAATAAGAATACGAGCTAATAGGCCACAAACTTAGAAGCTTAAAACAATGCCCATTTCTTAGCTCACAGTTCTGTAGATCAGAATCCAAGGCTTGTTGTGGCTGGGTTCTCCTCTCAGGAGATCTTAACACTGAAATCAAGGTGCTAGCCAGACTGAGGTCTTGTCTGGAGGCTCTGGGGAAAAATGCCCTTCAAAGCTCATTCTGATTGTTGGCTGAGTTTGGTTTCTTGTGATTATAGGACTGAAGCTTCCATTCCCTTGCTGGCTGAGACAACAGTCACACAGTAGTTGGAGGCCAGCAGTATTCTTTGGCTACGTATACCCCTCCATTTTCAAAGCCAGACACAGAACATGTCCTCACATTGATCCCTCTCAAACATCTAATCTCTTTTGACTGCTTCCTCTTCTGCCAGCAGGAGAAAACTCCCTGCTTTTAAAGGGTTTACCTGGTTAGTCAGGCCCACTCAAGATAATCTCCCTCTTGTCATACAATGGAACAGTCATGGAAATATCTCACCAGAATCACATGGAAGGGCAGGGGATCTAACAAAGACGAGATTATTGGAGGTCAATCTTAGAATTTTGCCTACTACACAACTTATGTCACTAATCTTTTTGAAAAGTACACATTTATATATAAAAGATGTATTCATGTGTATAACGAGCATCTCAAATTGCTAAGCACAGTGCTAAACATTAGATTAACAAGACTAACAACTTCTTGGTTTACTTCCTGACTCATCATATAGGTAAGTTCTTTGGGATATGGATATAAAGTTTGTTTTTTCCTAAGCAATATATATCTGGAAAGTTACTGATTCATGATAACATTTCTTTCAATTCTTAAAAAGAAGTAATATATTAAAAATTCAATACAGTCTGAGTTAAAAGCAGTTGAAAGATCTCACAGACCTATCCCTAACATTTTCCCATCCTTCCTTGTATGTAAAAGCTAGATTATGGTGGATGTGACGAAGGTAGTTAAAAAAAAACAGGAGGGGCTAGCCCATAAAAATTTAAGATGTTTAAATCTCATCTTTTGAACACTAACATAAAATGAGTTGTTAACATTAAACAGAAAGGATTGTGAAAGTAAAGGATTGTGTAGTTTTGAAATCTTGACTTAAAAAAAAGCGACATCACATATTTAGATTTTAGTTAAATAATTCTAAGCTTTTGATTAGGTTTTACTTACTATAAAAATGATTAGCCCAATTCTAGATCCATGCAGAGTCTACATTATCATTATCCATGTTGACTTTGTATAGAAAGTCTACTAATTGACAGAAAACTTGTCCATGACAGTTACTAGATTCATTCTTATTGAAACAGACTATAGGATAAAAGATGCAGCCTTTCATTAAAAAAAAAAAAAAAATC
Source organism: Tolypeutes matacus (assembly GCA_026826555.1). Lineage (NCBI taxonomy): Eukaryota > Metazoa > Chordata > Mammalia > Cingulata > Chlamyphoridae > Tolypeutes > Tolypeutes matacus. The sequence continues at coordinate 1,212,206 of JAKSZT010054549.1, read as the reverse complement.
AGTGCACCTGATTCTTATTTTATAGAGATTGAAATGTTTAAGAATCAGCACAGATAATTACAAAGGAGAGTTTTGGGGATGTGTACTTGCTAGAAAATTGCAACATAATGTTCTAGGGATGTTTCTGGAGCGCTATGAATAAGCTTTCATCTATCTTCCAAAATCATTGATGTGGTTTAGACAGGTATAAACAGGCTCACACAGTGACCAGTGCTAAGGACACTGAGGAATGGGATATTTTATTGGTAGTCCACATTTTTTTTTTTAAAGTGTAATTTCCTGATGGCTGAAAGCCCTTAAGGAAGGATTGTTAAATTATTTTTCTCTATCGAACGGATTATGTAGGAATACTCTGTGTGCATATTCATTTTTCTACTTTCACAATTGGCATCATAAATAAAAGGAATTTCAGAAAGAAATAGGAAGGTAATTTGTAACTTTACAGAATCAGAGGAACACATTTAAACATTCTTTGCTAACATCAATCTTAAAACCGTAATTAACAGCACTGAAACACAAATCTGAAAGTGATTAAAAGAGGGAAATGCTAGGTTGTATATATGGTAATAGAATACAATTTTTTAAATAATCCAAAGAATTGCACTATGAAAACAGTGAACCCTAAGTTAAATCATGAACTATAGTTAATAGTATAATTATTAAAATGTGCTTTCATCAATTGTAACAAATATACCACACCAATGCAAGGAGTTAATAATACGGTGGTGTAAGAGAATTCTGTATTTTACGCATGATTGTTCTGTAAACCCAAAACTTCTCTAATTAAAAAAGTGCATAATAAAAAATTATATATGGGGTAAAACTCTCTGTCAAGAAAAATGGAGAAAGAAATTACTTTTGAAATTTAAACAAAAATCTGAATCACTTTACCAGCAGCAGACCTTCACCAAGGAACTTTTAAAGAATGTGCCTAGTCCAGGAATAAGAAAAGAACAAAAAAGGAATAAATGAGATTCCAGATGTTCTGGGTGAGTGAAAATATGGTAAACATATGGAAAAATCTAAATAAAAATTAAATAAATAATTCAATAACTACATGTCTAATATATGAGACCACTTCCAAAATATATAGGTAGAGGTTAAGGAAAGGACAAAACTAGCAAACAAGAAAATAAAATGGTATTATTTGGGAAGGAAATTTAAAATGCTTATTAAATTTAGATTTGAGTTACATATGTAAATTAACACTTAAAGAGTAACCTCTTGGGGGAGGGGGAATTAAAAAGCCTAGCTTCCACAATAGATAATGAAAAAAAAGTTAGCCATTCAATGTAAGCAAAACAAAAAGAAGTTTGACAAATGAAAAAAAAAAAATCACATTTATTAAAAAATTTCCTATGCATAAACCACAAAATGCAATATAATGTATACATCCTTATCCTATCCATTCTTCCTGACTCCACTTTGGTGTTGCCTCCTTCCAGCCAGTTCTCTACTCCAGTCCACCCTGATTGCTCCTTTCTCTAGGTTTCAATTTTATTTTCACTTCATATTACACAGTTGTCCAAGTAATCATTTCTTAATGGTTTCAAGGATGTCAGTTTTGTCTCTTAGAGGTTTACAAAGCTCTTAAAAACTGAAACTTAAAAAACTATAAAGAGGATGGACTAATAGGCACAGGTTAAAATTCAGCCACTTGCAGTATGAACTTGGAAAATTAGTTAACCTTTTAAAAACAATTTTCTTCTAAACTTGTATCTATATTTATTTAAATCTCTTAGCAAATTGATTAACAATAGCCTTCACTGCATTCTTCTTGAGGGCATGGACTCTATGTATTACTGACCTATAATCCAATACTGGGAACATTCGAAATCTCAATAAACATTTCTTGGTCACTTTTGGGAACTCCAGAATGGTGAAGAAAACAAGAAGAGATGGCACGAGGAAAATGGCATTAATAGATTATGAATGGAGGCAGAAATTCTAAAAAAAAAATCTTAAAATTAAGACTTGGGTCTTAAAGTCTATTGCAATTCAAGGAATATAATAAAATTTCAAACATCAAAAGAGATGTTATCAAAGAAGTCGTCTTGACCCTTAATTTTCCTCATACCTCATACCTCAGGTGGGAGGTGGCTACTGACATGGCTGCCAACGACCCCCACCTCCTGTGCTCACCCCTTGTGTAACTACCTCACCCGAGTGTGGTCTGGACCTACTGACTTGCTTCTAAACAACACAATATGAAAAAGTGACAGGATATCATTTCTGTGATTACATTGCAAAAGACTCTGACTCTCATCTTAGTGGTATTTTTTCTGGCTCTTCTTGCATGCTGGCTCTGATGGAGAGAGGCAGCCTCCGTCCAACAACCTTCAAGGAACTCATACCGACAAGGATCGCTGAGAGAGCTTGAAAGCCAATCCTGTTCCAGTTGAACACTGAGATGTCTGTGGACCTGGGGTTGACACCTTGATTACAGCCTCGAGAAAAAGACTCCAAAGCGGGGGACCCAGCAAAGCTGTGCCCAAATTCCTGACCCACAGAAACGCTGAGATAATAAATGTATGTTGTTTTAAGCCAGTACAGTTTTGGGGTAATTTGCTATGCAACAAGAGATAGCTTATATACCTTACATCATCTAATTCATCAGTTAATTCTGTTAGCTCTACCTTCAAATTTTATATAGAATCTTGCCACCTCACTGCTATCATCTTCATCTGCTTAACACAATGTGATTTCGCACCTGATTCTTGCAATCACCTAAGAATATGTGACTTTTCTGCTTTCATCCTTGCCTTGTAATTCCATTCTCAGAAGAGCAGGTGAAGCTATCCTGTTAATGGATTCCATAGTCATTCAGCCCATCCAGCCACCTTACAAAAACCTGTATGGCTCTGAATGATGTTTCTTCTCTCCATGTTTACCTAGCTCAGGCACACTGGTTTCCCACATTTCTTCTAACAGGCCAAGCACACTTTAATGACTTAGCACTCTCTCTTTTCTCTGGGTAGGATGCTCTTCACCCCAAATCTTCATGGATCATCTCTCAAATATCTTTACACAAATGTCTTCTCAGAGGGACAACCCCATCTAAAGTTGCTCCCCCTTCTCTCCAACACATTTCCTTGCTTTATTGTCCTACTAAAAGGAAAATGCTAATATTTATCACAATTGAACATTTTACATACCTTATTTATTTATCTTGCTTATTGTTTGTGTCTCCCAGTAAAATGAAAGCTCCATGAGGGCACGGAGTTTTAAAATATTTTATATATCTAGCCTGTGAGACAATGCTTAACAAATAGTAAGCACTCAGTATATATTTGCTGAATTAATTGAATGAACAACTGAATATTACTAATCTCCACTTGCTAGAAGAAATGGGAGGGAAAACTCTGTTTTAAAAAGAGGATGTGTAACACATAGGTATGCAATAGCATTTGAATGGCACTTAAAGTCACAAGGAGCTGTACATTAACAATATACTAAGCAGTGGGGTGGAATTAAGCCATTCTTGGCTCCTCTTAAACAATCAAGAATAAACTTTGGCATTAAATACTCTAAACTACAGATAACCAGCAACATTCAAATTAGGCACTGAGTTAGAACACTAATTAAAATTTACATTTAAAAACTAATTGAGCTGCGTTCACTTGCACAAATTATTTCAATGGCAAATTACTTTCTTTCTCTTTTTTTAATTAAGAAGAATAGAACAAAGCTGACAGAGGGTCTCTTTTTGTTGCTTCAAAATTACCATTCAGAACCAACACCTGTAAGAGAATTCCTATGGGTATTTTCCAATGCATTCTGTATTGCCATTAACCTCGAGATAAGAGCGTTCTCTTTAACTTTGATATTGAACTTGATCTCTAACTCATCAACACTCAGATTCTACAAGTCAATTATTTAAAAAACAGGTTACCAAACTTTTTTCATCATACACTCCTACCAGTAAAAGATTGTTGAGCAACTCTAAGATATATTCATTCAAGAATTATATGGATAATATTCTGTTCCAATATATTAATTATAAAACATATGCAAAATAGAAATAAAAAAGGATAAGGATGAAATAACATTTAAAAATAATTTTAATTTAATTGTATATATTAAGCAAAACATTTTTGTAAACAATATTATTAATGCAATTTAGTGAAAATAATACTATTGAGAATTCTGAATTATATTTTAAGATCTTGGTTTAAAACTTTATGGTACTGAGGTCTTGTTTCAATATTTGTTTTCCTTGGCTTCATTGCTGGGAACATTCCATCACAAAGATACAAGATCCAAATATCAAAGTACCATTGGCTGTGCTAATGTCATCCATTTTATATTTAATAATAATAATTTTAATAGTACCATCCAATAATTAAACTTTTAAAAAAATTTGCTAAAGTTTAAAAATAGTACTTAATAATTATTAGTTGTTATTGAAATCAAGTAGAAGCTGTTGTACATTTATATTTTTAAATCTTTATCTGGAAGATTTTATAGCAGGTTAGAAAATTGTTTCTCCAAATTTTAAAAGTACATGGATATGAGAGAGAGTGTAGTTAATGTATTTACATAATTTTTGGCAACAAGACCATTTTAGTGATGAGACCTATCCAAACAAACATTTTCAAAATAATCTCTTTGTAGCACATTAAAAAAAAAATTTTTTTTTTTGGTTTTCAATTACTGTTAAAAATTATTAAGATATGCTCTAAAACACTTCAAGTTTACCTGGAAGGGGCAGGTGAAATGTGCATGTGTTTAAGAGCATATCTTCCAGATAGCATACTACTAGACATTATAGGAAAGGCTGCAAATTTGGAACTTTTATGTTTTGAAAAAGAAAATCCAGAAATGATTTGCATGTTTCATAACCTTTGAAAGGGTTGTGTCATAAGATAACCATTGAATATCTGTTTGAGCAAAAATTCCTCCTGATCATTTCCCATATCATTACAAAGTATCTTAATCATGCAAAAAGTGCCACAGTCAATTTCTCTGTGTTTTGGAATTCCCACTCTTCTTTCATGAGGTCATGTGGCCATAAATGCAAAATGATCATGTGATATAGAAACAAAGTGATGGCACCAATAAACAGTTTGAAGTGCTTTTATGAATTCCTAAAAGAAAAAAAGCGAAAATAATACATTCCTGTGGGTGTGGGACCTTTTGATTGGACTATGTCAGTGAGGTGTGAGCCAGCTTTTGTCTCCTCCCTCTTGCTGGGTCTGAAATAAAAAGACACAGAGGGAAAGGAAGCCGGCACATGGATCCTGCCATGGATTCTGCCAATTCTCAAGACTGAGATTGTTCAAGCAAGACCTCATACTTGTGGAGGGTCAAGGAAGAATATGACTCAGAAGGAAAAGCTTGGGCTGGTCATTCCAGGAAGGGGGATGGAATGGCAAACACAACTCTATAGAGGAAGGATGGCTTGTAATATTTTTGGAGGAAAACAGATGTATAGATTTTACTGGTATGGGGAACTTTCATAGTTATTGATTCACTTATGCCTTCCTTTTGTAAGAGTGCTTTGGCACTCTCTGATGGATGAGAAGAAAGCTGTTTGTTGTCAAATGGTATACATTTAATACAAATAAGAGCCCTAGAATAATTACTTACACAGTTATATAATGCTTCACAAAGTGGCAACTGTGTAAATCGCTTTTGGTTGGCAAGGAGAAGGTGGCTACTCTCAAATGCTTTTATAAAAATACTTAGCATCCAATCTTAAGGGAATCCTTGGATCCTTCTGATGTCTAAATGATTACAGATGGCATATAAACAATGATTAGCATTATTGGATAGTAAAATATCAGGAATGAATGTTAGTGGTTATAAATTTTGATTTAGCAATTCTCTATTCTCTTACTGTGATCATATCACTTTTGCCATGAAGTGATTTTCTGTTCCTTCTGCCCATTTTTCTTTTCCTTTTTTAAGTCAAAATTCAACTTCAAACAATAGCATTTCCACCTAAATACATATAGAAGGATTTTCCAATAATTATAGAAACAGAAGAGTAAACATTTTATTTTTCAGAAATTCCTTTGATTAAACAGGGAAATAACAAAAGAAATGGCTTTTCATTTTCCTACATGGTATGACATGAAGAGAAAATTTTTTTTTTTTTTTTTTTTTTTAAGATTTTATTTATTTATTCATTTATCCCCCCCCTTGCTGCTTGTGCTTGCTGGGTCAGCTAACCACGCCGTGCGGGCGGGCTTGCCTTCACCAGGAGGCCCCGGGAACCGAACCCGGGGCCTCCCATATGGCAAACGGAAGCCCTACTTATTGAGCCACAGCTGCTTCCCGAAACTTTTTTTCCAAACCATAATAGCATGTGAAATAAAAGTAAAATATATGCATGACACTGAACAAAAGTAAACATCATTACATAAATATATATACATGTATATATTTACTTTTAAAAGTAAAAATATATATGTACATATGTGTGTGTGTACACACGCTCATATAGATTAAGCACCATATCAGAGTGGTACTCTGTTGATCTCTGAGTGCTAATTCTATTTCTTAATTTGTAAGATCAGTCCAGGTTCCAGGTGGTCATTACAGTATAAACAATATTATTGAATATTGACTGTACAGAGCAAATTGCAGGCTGAATGATTCAGATCTAACTCATGTTATGTTTGAAAATGGCAGAACAACAAGATGTGCAGCTTCTCTCATTATTTAAAAGAAGTACCCCTAGATGGTTTAATCAATTAGGAATATAGTTGATACTCTCTCTCATTCTTTCTTACAAGCCCTGCTTCAGAAACTTAATCTGGTCATTCCCTTTCTCATTTCTGCCAACTTGTCACTATATGACAGTTATTGGAATGTTCTCAATTTACCCATATTCATTGATTTCTGGAAACTTTGTCTCAAAATCTCTCCTCTCAGATTCACAACTATTCTCACCTAACCCTGAACACACTTTCATTTTCCAGTCTCTTGAGGGTTATTGCAATTGTGTTGCAATGATATTGTCTTATAAATGTCCTTTGTTCAAGATTTAGCTGCTTGTTTATATATTTCTTTTCTTTTAAGAAAGAAAGTTTTTCGAGGACAGGCAATATCACTTCTAAAGTTTTAAAAATAGATGCACTGCATACATAACAATAGTCCACATTTAATAAATATCATTAAATGTCTCTGAGTGAGACAGATACAATTGTTTCCCATAGTTTGGGGGTCCAAACTCAGTCAAAGCAAGGCAATGGTGAGCATTCATTTCAATATACCTTCACTTGATATAATATTATGTAATAAATACGTCATAAACTAAATTTTAATCTTATGTTCCTAAACTACTATAGTAGAAATCTTAAGTGTTGCTGATACTTGGTCAATTTTTTTTCCCTCTTAAATAGAAACTGGTACTCAGTTCCACTACTGAATTAAAATTTAGTTTATTTAAAATTTTACATTTTTATAGCTTCATTTGAATAATAAAATGCATAGATAGAAGATGGAGATTAAAAGAAAACAAAGCTTAACAGGGTTTTAAGTAGAACAATTCTGCATTACTGCACCTGGCACTTGTTTCTCTAGAAAGTGCTTCTCTTTAGCAAACTGTTCTCCTAATTTGCTATTGTCTTTATAACCTACTCCTGTGCCGTTTGCCTTTTGCTGTATCAGTAGAAAATATTGGACTTCTCCATTATGGGAAATGATTTTTTATTTTGTTACATAGCCAAAGTAAACAGGCCCAGACACAGTGTGTTTTGCTAATAAATTTTTGAATGAATGAACAACACAGCTAGGCATTCTGGGGAAATAAAAATTATGAACTCAATCCTTAAATATAGGTGGTTATTAAATATATAGGTCAGAGCTTGAATAAAGAAACAGTAGTGTAATTGGAAGATTGTACACTCATATATATTCAAATACATGTATCAGATAGACATTCATAATCCTACCCTCTAAGCTTTGACCCTTGAACAAGATATTTAGCTTTTTGAGGCTTAATGCTTCCATGCATAAAAAAATAACACTTATTTTGTAGATAGGGAATCCACTAGGTTGTTAGATTTTGCAAATAAAAATAAAGGACACCCAGTTAAATTCAAATTTCAGATAAACAATGAATTTTTTTTTAGCATAAGTATGTCCTAAATATTGTATGGGATATACTTCTACTAAAGATTGTTCATTGTTTATTTGAAATTCAAATTTAACTTTGCATCTTGTATCTTATCTGGCAACCTATTTGCAGATGCTACGTGAGGTGCCTGGTACCTAATAAATACATGGTAAGTGGCGGTGAAGATATCACTCTTGCTCAGGATGCTGTTAGCACTGATGAGATATGTGACTCTCCTGTGGTGGTCAGAGGCCACACAGTGTAGCTGTGAGCAGCCAGAGCTCTGGAGCCAGCCTGCCTGAGTCCAAGCTCATTCTCCCACTAACAGTTTTGTGACCTTGAGCGTGTTACTTAAGATCTCAGTTTTCTATTCTGTATAATGGGGATAACAATAGTACTTGGAGGTGGAGTTGTTACACGGATTAGGTGAGATACTGCCGGTAAAGTACTGAGCATAGTGCCAGGCACCAAGTCAGCCTTTGGTACATGCTAGTTATGATGGTGGTTTCAGCTAGCAACAGTCACAATTCACCTGGGACTGAGGAGTTGCCTGTGACATAATACTCTGATATGTAAACCTGGAAAGTCTAGGACAAACCAGATCATGGAATTTATGATTTTAGCTAGTGAAACAGAACTCACAGATATGAGAATGCACAGCAGTTAGTGCTAAATAATAACAGAAATCAAATGCTAAAGGGATTATACTCTTCATCTGCCAGCTCCTGACAAAAATAATTCAATGAAATGATATTGAACTGTTCAAAAAGCTCAATTAGGGGGACAAACTTTACACAATTAATTCCCATTTTTTTAACTATTAGAAATGAAAAACCCTTTGGGAATCCAGAGGAAGGTTTAACTGACTCTAGCAAATAACGGAGAGGATTTAGAGAAGATACTTAAACTGGGTATTAAAAGGCACCTAGGAGCTTTCTAGGTACAGCGGAAGAAGCATACTGAAGTGCCCGCAGACAGCCTGGAGCAGGAGGTCAGGGGACCTCCAGGCAGCAGCAAGGATGTTAGCGTGGTCTGACCACGGGCGCATCTAGGGAAGGGCAGAAAATGAGATTGGAAAGAAGAGAGGGACCGAGTGTGAAGGGCTTGCATGCAGTTATCACAATTCATTTTCAGTTTGAACACGCATATTTAATACTGTTTCATTATGTAAATAATAGGAAAGAAAGCGCAAAAGTGGGGAAGCACACAAGAGTGAGAGCATTGTAGGGAGCAAAGTTTCTAAGTGTGAAGACCAAGGGAGGCCCTGAGTAAGGCTGAAGGTCACGGTCACGGCCACCACGCTAATCTGCGATGAACCCACAGTCCTGGCCACAGCTGCTGGTCAGGGCACCTGGCCCAACTTGGTAAATAAGAAATTTCCAAGGAATCTGGGACTAGTTCAGTTCTATCAGGTCTTTTAAATGGACATGAAAATACTAGCGAGATTAAATGCCTTTTTATTTGTTATTTATGTATATAACATGAAAAGATAAAATTTAAACTTACTATGAGAAATGAGCAAAGGGAAGATATCGATGGGAAAGGTGGTACTAGCAGTCAGGCTGGTATTCAGAATTCATGCTGTGAGATTGTGTTAAAAATAAACTGCTGACCCCAAGTGATTAAGCAGCCACCGAGAGAAGCAATGACATGTGATGAACGTTTTCTATGTGTCAGGAATCGTTCTTAACCAGCGCTGTCCTCTGGTATCTTCAAACAGCTTTGAGTGTAGAGAAGATTTTCCAGAAATTATTTTCGCTTTAAAAATTACTTAAAATTAAATAAATTTAAATATTTAGAATATATTTTATTAAACTTTCAAGTAAAAGTTTTTCTTAAGCATTTAAGCTCAACTTACATATCATATAATTTATAAATGTAGCAAATTTTAAGTATCACTTTCAGGGTGGGGAGATCATTTAGAAACTTAAGCTCTTAAACTTTTTTTTTAAAACTTTATTTTGTACCTTTAATAATTGAAAATATAAACAATTAAAAACTAAAAAGTAAACACAGATGAATAAATATATACCTTTCTCAATTAAATGTAATGGATACATATAAAATTTTTTTTGAATCGAACAATATGTTACACAATATATTTGGTTCATAGTAACGCATTCATATAGTATTTGTCCTTTTATGTCTGGCTTGCTTCACTCAACATAATGTCCTCCAGGTTCATCCATGTTGCTATATGCTTTACGACTTCATTTCTTCTTACAGCTGCATAATATTCCATCGTGTGAATAGACCACAGTTTGTTTATCCATTCATCTGTTGATGGACACCTGGGTTGTTTCCAACTTTTGGCAATGGTGAATAATGTTGCTATGAACATCGGTGTGCAGATGTCTGTTCGTGTCACTGTTCTCAGTTCTTCTGGGTATATACCCAGTAGTGGTATTGCCAGATCACATGGCAAGTCTATATTCAACTTCTTTAGGAACTGCCAAACAGTCCTCCATAGTGGCTTTACCATTCTGAGTCCCACCAACAGTGAAGAAACACTTGTAGTTCTCTGTCTTTTTAATAGTGGCCATTCTGACAGGTGTGAAATGATATCTCATTGTAGTTTTGATTTGCATTTCCCTAATCATGAGTGATGTTGAGCATTTCTTCATGTGTTTTTTTTGCCATTTGTATTTCTTCTTTGGAGAAATGACTATTCAAGTCTTTTGCCCATTTTTTAAATTGGGTCATTTGTCTTTTTATTGTTGAGTTGTAACATCTCTTTATATATCCTGGATATTAAACCCTTATCAGATATGTGATTTCCAAATATTTTTTCCCATTGAGTTGGCTACCTTTTCACCCTTTTGACAAAGTCCTGTGAGGTGCAAAAGTGTTTAATTTTGAGGAGGTCCCATTTATCTATTTTTCCTTTTGTTACACATGCTTTGGGTGTAAGGTCCAAGAAACCACCACCTACTACAAGGTCTTGAAGAAATTTCCCTACATTTCCTTCTAGTAGTTTTATGGTCCTGGCTTTTATATTTAGATCTTTGATCCATTTTGAGTTGATTCTTGTACAGGGGGTGAGATAAGGGTCCTCTTTCATTCTTTTGGTTATAGATATCCAGTTCTCCCAACACCATTTGTTGAAGAGACTGTTTTTTCCCATTAGCGTGGGCTTGGTAGGTTTGTCAAAAACAGCTGACTGTATAGGTGAGGGTATAAGTTCTTAATTCTATTCCACTGATTGATGTACCATGATTTGCCAGTACCATGCTGTTTTGACTACTGTAGCTTTGTAATATGTTTCAAAGTCAGGCAGTGAAATTCCCCTCACATTGCTCTTCTTTTTTAGAATGCTTTTGGTATTCCGGTGCACTTGCCCTTCCAGATGAATTTGGTAATTGCTTTCTCTAATTCTGTAAAGTAAGCTATTGGGATTTTGATTGGTATTGCATTGAATCTATAAATCAGTTTTGGCAAGATTGACATCTTCACGATATTTATTCTTCCAATCCATGAACACAGAATGTCTTTCCATTTGTTTAGGTCTTTTTAAATTTCTTTTAGCATTGTTTTGAAGTTTTCTGCATATAGGTCCTGTACTTCTTTGGTTAAATTAACTCCTAGGTATTTGAGTCTTTTTGTTGCTATTGAAAATGGAATTTTCCTCCTGATTTCCTCCTCAGGTTGTTCAGTACTAGTGTACAAAAACATTACTGATTTTTGCGTGTTGATCTTGTATCCTGCCACAATGCTGAACTCATTTATTAGCTCAAGTAGCTTTGTTGTGGATACTTCAGGATTTTCTAAATACAGGATCATGCCATCCGCAAACAGTGATAGTTTTACTTCCTCTTTTCCTATTTGGACGCCCTTAATTTTTTTGTCTTGTCTAATTGCCCTAGCTAGTACTTCTAGTACAATGTTGAATAACAATGGTGACAGTGGGCATCCTTGTCTTGTTCCTGATCTTAGAGGGAAAGTTTTCAACCTTTCCCCATTGAGTATGATGTTGGCTGTGGGTTTTTCATATATGCCTTTTACCATATTGAGGAATTTTCCTTTTATTCCCATCTTTTGAAGTATTTTTATCAAAAAAGGATGTTGGATTTTGTCGAATGCCTTTTCTGCATCTATTGAGATCATCATGTGGTTTTTTTCCTTCAATTTGTTAATGTGGTGTATTACATTGATTGATTTTCTTATGTTGAACCAGCCTTGCATACCAGGAATAAATCCCATTTGGTCGTGATGTATAAATCTTTTGATATGCTGTTGGATTCGATTTGCAAATATTTTGTTGAGAATTTTTGCATCTATGTTCATTAGAGATTGGTCTGTAATTTTCTTTTTTTGTGGAATCTTTATCTGGCTTTGGTATTAGGGTGATGTTGGCTTCATAAAATGTGTTGGGCAATTTTCCCTCCTCTTCAATTTTTTGGAAGAGTTTAAACAGGATTGGTGTTAATTCTTTTTGAAATGCTTGGTAGAATTCACCTGTGAAGCCATCTGGTCCTGGACTTTTCTTTGCTGGGAGATTCTTGATGACGGATTCAATCTCCTTAATTGTGATTGGTTTGTTAAGTTCTTGTATTTTTTGTAGCATCAGTGTAGATTGGTTCTGCATTTCTAGAAATTTGTCCATTTCATCTAGGTTGTCTATTTTGTTGGCATATAGTTTCTCATAATATCCTTTTATGATTCTTTTTATTTCTGTGAGGTCATTTGTAATTTCCCCCCTATCATTTCTGATTGTATTTATTTGCATCTTCTCTCTTTTTTTCTTTGTTAGTCTAGCGAGGAGTTTGTCAATTTTATTGATCTTCTCAAAGAACCAGCTTTTGGTTTTGTTGATTTTCTCTATTTTTTTGTTGTTGTTGTTCTCATTTTCGTTTATTTCTGCTCTAATCTTTATTATTTCTTTCCTTTTGCTTGCTTTGGGATTGGTTTGCTGTTCTTTTTCTAGTTTCTCTAGTTGTTCAGTTAAATCTTTGAGTTTAGCTCTTTCTTGTTTTTTAATATAGGCATTTAGGGCTATAAATTTTCCTCTCAAGACTGCCTTTGCTGTATCCCATAAGTTTTGATACTTTGTGTTCTCATTTTCATTTGTCTCGATATATTTACTGATTTCACTTGCAATTTCTTCTTTGACCCACTGATTATTTAGGAGTGAGTTGTTCAGTCTCCACACATTTGCAAATTTACTTTTTTCCTGTCTGTTATTGGATTCTGGTTTCATTCCATTATGATCTGAGAAGGTGCTTTGTATAATTTCAGACTTTTTATATTTATTGAGAGCTGAATTGTGACCTAACATGTGGTCTATCCTGGAGAAAGATCCATCGGCACTTGAGAAGAATGTATAACCCACTGAGTTTGGATGCAGTGCTCTGTATATGTCTGTTAGGTCTAACTTGTTTATCATATTGTTCAAGTTCTCTGTTTCCTTGTTGATCTTCTGTCTAGTTGCTCTATCTAATGATGTGAGAGGGTTGTTGAAGTCTCCAATGATTATTGTAGAAATGTCTATTTCTCCCTTCAGTTTTGCCAGAGTTTGTCTCATATATTTTGAGGCACCCTGGTTAGGTGCGTAGATATTTGTGACTGCTATATCTTCCTGGAGGATCATCCCTTTTATTAATATATAATGGCCTTCTGTATCTCTTATAACTTTTTTGCATTTAAAGTCTGTTCTGTCTGATATTAGTATAGCTACCCCTGCTCTTTTCTGGTTACTATTCGTGTGGAGTATCTTTTTCCAACCTTTCACTTTCAGTTGGTTTGTATCCCTGGGTCTGAGGTGAGTTTCTTGTAAGCAGCATATGGATGGCTCATGTGTTTTTATCCATTCTGTCAGCCTGTATCTTTTGATTGAGGAATTTAATCCATTCACATTCAATGATATTACTGAAAATGCACTATTTATTTCCTCCATTTTATTATTTGGTTTTCATATGTCATCTTATTTTAGTCTCTTTTTTTACTCTTTTGGTTATCCTTTCTGCTTTTCTTTCTTCTATACTCTACTCCAAGCCTCTCTCTCCTGTCTTTTTCTTTCCGGTTCTAAGGCTTCCTTTAATATATCCTGCAAAGGTAGATTCTTTTTTGCAAACTCTCTTAGTTTCTGTTTGTTTGTGAATACTTTACACTCACCTTCATAGTTGAAGGACAGTTTTGCTGGATAAAGAATTCTTGGCTGGCAGTTTTTCTCTTTCAGTTTCCTAATTGTATCATACCACTGTCTCTCTCGCCTCCATGGTTTCTGAAGAGAAATCTGCACTAAGTTTTATTGGATGTCCTTTGTACGTGATTGTTTGCTTCTCTCTTGCTGCTCTGAGAATTTTCTCTTTATCTTTGACATTTGACATTCTGAATAGTATATGTCTTGGCGTAGGGCTATTTGGATTTATTCTCATTGGGGTACAGTGTGCTTCTTGGACATGTAAGTTAATTTCTTTTGTGAGAGTTGGGAAATTTTCAGCTATTATTTCCTCAAATACTCTTTCTGCCCCTTTTCCTTTCTCTTCCCCTTCTGGAACTCCCATGACATATATGTTGTTGCATTTTGTGTTGTCATTCAACTCTCTGAGCCCCTGCTCAATTTTTTTTCCATTCTTTGCTCTCTCTGTTCTTTTCTCTCTTCAATTTTAGCTGCTCTGTCTTCGGTATCACTTATTCTTTCTTCTATCATTTCGAGTCTGCTGTTGAATGCCTCAAATATGTTTTTGACTTCACCTATTGTGTCTTTCATTCCCATGAACTCTGTTCCTTTTCTGTTCAGGATTCAAATTCTTCTTTGCGTTTGCTCAATAGTCTTCTTGATGTCATTTATCTCCTTAACTATATTGTCTTTCATCTCATTAATTTGATTTTGGAAACTTGTGCTCATCTCACTGATTAGTTCTCTCAAATTCTGCATCTCTTCTGGGACTTGGATGTATTCCTTTTCTTGGACCATGTCTCCTATTTTTTTTAGTATGGCTTGTAATTTTTTGCTAGTGTTTAGGCATCTGGTTAGGATGTATTTTACTCAGATGCTCGATCTCTTTCTCTTTTATAGGGATTTAGTGGCAGGAGGTGAGTTACCACAGCTCTTTGATTTTTGGCTCAACCTTGATTGTTAGTATTGTCCTGCTGGTTGCTCAAAACTGGGCACTGGACTCAGTAACTGATTGTAGAGTCATTTCCTAGGGCCTTGGGCAGGGAGGCTATAGAGGCCAGGAAAAGCCTTTCCTATTTATTTATTTATTTTTTATTTTTATTTTTTTAATTAATTTATTTTTTATTGTGGGTAAAAATCAAAATTTTCACAATACATACCAATATTTGTAAAATGATATATAAATATATATGCATATATGTGCATTTGCTTACAAAAATGTTATTTCCTATTTATTTTTAATTTTCTTATGTGGACTTCCTTGGTCTTACAGGAGATGGCACTCATTGGCAGCTCTCAATTCAATGCCTGGTTGGAGTGTATTTGTTGTGACACAGACCAGGTCAATGTGATAGAGCTTCCTGTCTGGGGGCTAAGAGCCTTGTAATTCAAACTTTATGAGACAGTTCTCCAGTCTTCTCTGGCAGCCCCCTCCCTTTTCCCAGCTAGGAAATATTTCACTCCCCTCTGAATCTTCAACAATCAGTCCCTGTTAGTAGAGGAGGAGATTGGGAGGTTTGTATATCTTTATCCCCTTGCAGGCTCCAAGGCAAACAGTCGTGCAGCTCCTCCTGGCCTGGAATGGCTCTTGGGACAGAAGAGAGGGAGATTGCGAGGGTCGGATTTCTCCAGTCCCTCGTAGGTTCCCAGGGCAAACCACGGTGTGGAAGGGTCTGTGGGGCTCCGCAGCTCAAGTTTGCGGGTCAGAATCTGAGTCAGACTTAGGCCGTGTCCCTCTCTCTCCCCTTTCTGGGAGTGGTAGATCCCTGGAGCCCCCTTTGTCTGTAGTTGCAGGCCCAGAGGCCCGAGAATTCTAAAGATTTTGGGGGAGGGTGCCGGCAGCAGCAGCCGCTGCTGGTTCCAACTCATGGTTTTGTCGTCGCAATTTTTCTCTTTTGTCCCTCTCTCCTCTGGGTGGTGTGCAGCCTTCACCTGCTGTCCTAAACCCTAGAAGATCTTTTTCGGGACTCTCTTAAACATTTTGAAGTGCATTTATAAATTTAATATACTTAATTTTCCTTTCAGGTAGCTCAGTGGTCTGTTTTGATAGACAAAACTGGATTGTTTGAGAAGTACAAACTTTCCTGATATTGATAATGGAAGAAAAATTTTCCTTTGGGCCATTAAATACAGGACAAGATTAATGAGATTGATCTTTATTCTGTAGGTATTGTGGAATCACTGTTCCATTTTAAAGCAATATGAGGGAAAAGTGGTATGGATAGAGGTGAACTGGGAAGACCCAATAATAAACAATAACACTTTCAGGAAGGAAATGATAATGTGCTAAACCAAGGATTTAGTGGAGATAGAAAATGAGGGTACTGGTTCATAGATATTTTATAAATGACTTGCTAGATATAGAGGGTAGTGGAGGAAGTTAGCCTAGATACCCAAATGAATGGCTAGGAATATTGGTAGGAATATAAGTCAAACTATGAGTGTTCAGATGAGCTTGAGAACAGGGATAAATCAGGAGAGTCAAGGTTCTGCTGACACAACTCCAGGTTTAATGAGAGTAGTGAAGTCAATATATGAAAGTGTTATATATTAAATTTCTGAGTTTCAAACTTCAGATGAGGGGTCACTTCTGGTGATGGCAAGATTTAATATGTGGCCATTGAAATAAGTTGCTTAAGTGGGAAGAAGCTAAAATTTATTGGCAAAAAAATCATGTCAGGGACTATTGAGGATAGGATTATTAGCTGAATCATCCATTTAGGGATGAATGACTCCGTCCAGAATGGTGGCAACATGTGGATGATAAGAAACATTAGAAACAATGCTCTGGAAGTTTTCCTGCTTACATGGTTTTCCTCCTTACACCCAGATGCCATGCAAAGTAAGAGAATTAGACCATGAATTTACAGATTTATGCCCGCTTATTTAATAATACGCTTGGGTTGAAGAGAACAAATTAAAGTATTCCCAACCTATCTCCCACAAAGGAAGTATCAAAATTTGATTTAAAAAGGAGGTGTGGGGGGCAGATATCAGAAGAAGAAAAGATATTTGTTAAGACTAGGAGCTCTATAAGGCATAGTACATAATTTTATATCATTTCATCCTCATAAAATCTCAATTCTTTTAATTATTCATTTATTCAACCTATATATTTTGAGTAACTGTAGGCATCACATCCTATACTAGCTATGTTTGGTAGGTATTCTTACTCTTGTTTTGTCAATGAAGAAATGGCTCAGACTGTTTAATACCAAAAAAATTTAAGTGTCCAACTTAGTTCACCATTGCTTCAATATAAAACTCCAGGAATGTTGGGTACAGGGCCATCCAGAGGCTGGAGCACCAATTGGACCTAACTTTGTACAAAAAAATTGGACCTAACTATGTACAAAAAAAATGAGCCTCTTTGTAAGGGCAATCATTCCTAGGTATCCGAGGTAAAGGAAAGAGGAAAGAGAATTATCCAATCTTCATTTGTCATCACTCAACTATCAAATTGAGAAGGATTCCTAATGATGATTTTGAAAGTAAAACCTGGATAATGGCATTGTTATTATCTCCCTGTAGTCACATGCTCAATAAATGGATAAATCATTCAGGGTTTTAAAATCTGGCTACAGGAATGGAAAAATCCAAGATGACTGCCGATCATGTTTTCTTCCCCATTTCATGAGCTCTCCCAGCGATTTCCTATCTCTTCTCAGTCTTTGCTACAATGCTTTCCTAGCCTGGTAGGTTTAGCAACGCTTTAGTGAGCCACATTTTGTGTGTGTGTGTGAGTTTAAAGGGTTCTTTAAGTTTTCTGCCTTTTATGTTTCCAACTTCTTGACGAGTACAATTTTGCATTTGCAGTTCACAGTTGTAAACCTTCAAAAGAACCAAAAAACTGATGACATTTTTGCTCACATTTCCTTCTTCTGTATTGTGCTGGCAGGCAGATGAGTGATATGAGTGAGGTAGATATTGGCTGTTGAGATGTAAAAACATGTAACAACAGGCAATTTGTGAATATTGCTAGATTTCTCTGAGTCTGTAAAATGTCTCTGAAACCAAATAATGTACATATTCCCAACTTTTTCTAAAACTTGGAATATTTCAAGATACTTTTCTTAATTGGTCTATAATCTAGTTTGTTTATATAAAATTTTTCTAATTCTTCTTCTATCCATTTCAAAGATAATTATTAACCTTTAATTCTCAATTGGGATCAGACAAAGTAAGAACAGTGGTAGGAGTAATGAGGCAAATGTCAAGAATCCTAAGTCTAAATTCCATGCAATTATTAATTTGTGAAATAACCTTGGAAACTGGAAATTTGAGAATATTTCTTATGCTTTCGAAATGACTCCAAATATAAATACTTTGTATGTATTGGAGATATGTAAAGGCTCTTGATATATATTATCGCAATTAATTTTAACAATAGCTGTGTTAGGCACAATGATCTTTCTTTTAGAGATAATGAAATTGATGTTCAGAGAAATTAAGTAATTTTTCCAAGGCAATACGACTATTAGGGATCTGAGTTAGAGTTTCTATTCAAGTATGTTTTTCTTCAAATCCTATACTCTTGCAGTTACATCATTTTGCCTTTCATTGTTATTATTACATATTTAAAAATTTTAAGCAGGTCAGGAGGTCATAATGGATACAGCACAAGATGAAACGTTGGCTCTTCTACTTAATAGCTGTGTACACTTATTCTCTCTGAGTATTAATTTCTTCATCTGCTACATGGAGATAATAGACTTGTTGCAAGTTAATGAAATGATACTTGAGGTGACTCACATATATCTTGTATTAATCATACTATGTCTGTCACAGAGCAATGTCACGACAAGAAAAGGCATATAAAAAACATAGTTAGGTTATTAGAATTTTTTAGTAGCACTTTCCAAGTCAGAGCCACCCTAGAGTTGATGAGCCTTATATTAGTCTTCATGGCAGAGAAAGAGCAGTAAAATATTCCAGAAGATTACACAAGTCACCGCTTGACAACTAATCCAGTTCTTGAGGTTCACTGACCCTGGAAAGTGGTTCTCAACACTTGAAATAACTATATTCAAGAATCAATAACTGTTTATGATACATCAAGTTTTGGACTATAAACCAGTCACAGAGTACTGATAATAACTGAATGAACTATTTAGAATTCATTTGTTGAGACAGTAGAGTTGAGAATAGACTCTAGAACCTGTGGTAACTGCCTGAAGTAGCTAGGAGGCTTTTAAAACCCACATTACTTAACCATGTTTATTGTAATTTGTATATATTTCCTATCTCCTCCACAAAAGAGCTATCAGTTTTGTACATACTAGATACTCAGTAAAAGCTTGAGAGCAGATGGATGAGCAACAGAACACTCCCTCATTCCTCAACCTACTTCCTGTGTACTCTCCTGCCTCTGCTCACTGAAGCCTACTCATGCAGCCACCCCCACAACATCTACGTATTAAAGCTCTGGATTAATTCTTATGAGATCTTCAGAGGCATCAGTCAATTTATGTTAACAGCGTTCTGAGTAGCAACTTCTCTAAAAAGTGATGGTAAATTTTACTTGCAAGAAAACAGTAGAAATTCCCCCTTTTGATAAATTAGTGATAGTTACACCACCTAGGAAACATATGTACACAGTGCCCAATTTGAAAAGAAAAGTGACAGGTGGCATTTTGATTAAGAGTCCTCTGGTAAACAATTTCAGATGGCTGAACCCAACCAAGAGTCACCGATTATTTGATATTCTATCAAAAGTGATTAGTGCATTAGGCAGGCTGTCAACTTTGAAAGCAAGTCACTATTTGCGTGAGCTGATCCTTCTTCATTGGTCAAAAGTGAATCATACATGCCAAGACAAGCATAAGGATTCTAAGTTATTAAACATGACACACACTGGATTGAAATAGACAAGTCTGGGTTTTGTCACAATAAAAGCAATACATATGAAGTTCTTTAGACAAAGAATGAGAAAGCAATTGCCTGTCTCTTGCAACTATAATAATTGTACACAAATGGAATAGAAAATTGAATTAGAAGAAAAGCAAGAAAAATCTCCATCCAACCGTCTCAAAGAATGAAATGATCCTTTGATGAACAATGATAGAAAGTAAAACAAAGCCTGAAAATAAAGAGCTTACTCGTTAACTCATACAAAGCACACAGAACTCTGAACCTCCATAGCCCAGGAAAAAACTGAGGAATAGAAAGCTCAGAAAAATTCTGAAACTGTCCAGTAGTTCCAAAATTCTCATAGAGAGTTTCAATACAGAAAATTAGATTCTAAATGTTAGTAAGTGGGAAGCGGCTGTGGCTCAATCAGTAGGGCTCCCGTTTACCATATGGGAGGCCCCGGGTTCGGTTCCCAGGGCCTCCTGGTGAAGGCAGGCCCGCCTGCACGGCGTGGTTAGCTGACCCAGAGAGCACAAGCAGCAAGGGGGGGATAAATGAATAAATAAATAAAATCTTAAAAAAAAAAAAAAAAAAAAAATGTTAGTAAGTGCCTACTTGGCAAAGCCATCCCATAAAACACTTCTTGCCTAACCACCAGATGTAGCCTTTCATTTTCAATCAGGGTTTAAGATATGCCATAGTTAAGTCAGTAAAAAGCACTCACATTGTTGACCCTATCAGTGTATCATACCAGAGCAGAATATTATTCTGTAAGTTATTTAACTTAACTTTCACCAATTCCACAGAGCTAGAGAGTATATTTTCTAAAAAGAGCAAAATGACTGTCAGAAAGCGAAGGGCCTATCCATCTAGTATGATATACCTTGTTCTGATTGCCTGCTGTAGTCAAGGTGAGTTACCCTGTAGGCGGTACAAGTGTATGTTGTGTGATCATTTGTTTTATTCACTCAAAATGTATTTTTTGAGCACTATGTACCATGCACTATGAACACATTCGTATACTATGTGCCATGTTCTGTACTAAGGATGGATGGTAAGGTAAGGCCAGTCCTCACAGTCTTGTGGGGGAATACAGGGTTTACCTAGTCCATATTTATTTTACCCTCACATCTGCAAAAAGTTCTGATTTTGTTCAGACATCAAACCTTCAGGAAGATGAACAGTTTAGGGGTAAATTCTGAATCTTCTAAACCAATCAGAGTAATCCATTTCACGTGACTGCCATCTGGTCAGGTGATTGGTTTGGGATGACATGTGACTCAATTCTAGCAAATGATATGGGATTTACAGGCAATTTTTTCTTTTGCTTGGAAAGGGACAGTCTCTGTTTGCTGTGATGCCAGCTGTGGCAGCTTATCAACATCATGTGAACTAGACTAAGGATGAGTCAACACACTGAGGATAACAAGCAGAAAGATGGAAAGAGCCTGGGTTTATGATAGAAAAAACAAAACCAAAAACAATAAGCTACTGTATTAATAAACTCTTTAACCACTCTACTAAAGAACTTCTTCTTATGTGAGATAATTAATTTTTCATTAAACCATTAAACCAACTGGTTCTCATTTAAACCAATTGAACAAGATTATCTGTTACATGCGGTACAAAGCATCTTAAAGGAAAATGTTTACATATTTACATATATACATGTTTACATAAATAAATAACTTGAATATGCTAATAACTATATGAGAAGTGTGTACAAGTGTGTATAAGGGCTGAGGTCAGAGACATCTCCAAGGAAGAGAAAAGTTTTGAGCTGAGTCCTAAAAGGTGGTGTATAGTCAAAGGGACAACTATATTTTAGGCAGAGGGAAATGCCATGTGCAAGGCATCAGGGCCTGAAGAGATCTGAAAACTTGAGAACAGCAAAATATTATGTCTGGATATGAAAAGACATACAAGATGAGGGGACAGATAGGTAGAGCTGAGATCATGATGCTCAATGCAAAGTCATATTTAGGGAGAATAGATTTCATTTCGTAGGATAACAATTCTTATCCCTGTCAGCAGGAAAGATGGGGGGGACGACTGGAATTTTGGAATTATGCCAACCAGCTGAGATTACCCAGTATCCAGAGCCCAGTTTATGAGTTGAATATCAAGTTGTATTAAGTCAAGATTATTCTGATAGGGAAGCGAATGTGGCTCAAGTGATTGGGCTCCCGCCTACCACATGGGAGGTCTCTGGTTTGGTTCCAGGTGCCTCCGAAAGAAGATAGTGAGCTGACACAACGGGCAGGCACAGCAAGCTGATGCAACAAGATGACACAACAAGAGACACAAGAAGAAAAACATAACGAGAGATACAACAAAAGCAGGGAGCAGAGATTCCCGGTGCCTACTAAAAGAAGACGAGCAAGATAGTGAGCTGATGCTACTCAACAATATGATGCAACAAGAGACACAGGGAGGGAAACATGATGAGAGACACAACAAAGCAGGGAGCAGAGGTGGCTCAAGTGATTAGGCACCTCCCTCCCACAGCAGAGGTTCCGGGTTTGGTTCCCGGTGCCTCCCAAAGAAACAAGGAAGAACAAACACAACAAGTGCAAACAACAAGGAGGTGGGGAGAAATAAATAAAATAAATCTTAAAAAAAAAAAAAAGATTATACTGATAGAGTGGAGGATAGATGGACTGGAGTGGGTCAGAATGGAAGCTTAGCAAAACGGTTAGGAGGCTATTGCCATAGTTCACATAGGTGATAATGAAGACTCGAGCTAAGGTACTAGCAGTGGAAATATAAAGAAAGGGACAAATCCAAAACATATTTACGAAGAACAACAGTGAGGACTTAAAGACTGATCGAACAAGAGGGTTATGGCTTAAAAATAATGTCTTCCATATTTTCTTTCTAGAGTAACTTGGTCGTGGCTGTAAACCAGGGCAGTGCACATAAAAAAAGAAGGTTTGGGAGTGATGGGGGCAGGGATTGAAAGGGAAGAGGGTAGGAATATTGAATTCAAGTTTTTAAATCTTATGCTGAGACACAGTTACACATCAATCATGGCCACATAACTATCACAATAAAAGAGTTCTTTAGGGGAAAAAATGGTTACAAAATGTACCTATAGGTTAAACCTGTTGGAATGATTTATAAAATTGTTGGATAAAAGCTAAAGACATTTTAGAGGATGTCTGTCAAAATAATGATTCTCAGTGAGTAGTCAGGTAGTTGTTGGTTTGGTTTTTTGATCATTGAAGACATTTTTAGTGTTTGAAAAGAAAACTATTCATATATGTAAAGGTGGGTACTACTTTTCCTGCATCTGAGCACTCCCGTGTCCTCTTTCTCTACTACTTAGTCAAATTTCTTGAGTCATAAACATTGCTTTACCTCTGTAGCAGAGACTACTATGAGCTCACAATATTAAACTGCCTTTTGCTTCTGAATATATAGCCGGACCATTTTCCAACAGTTCCTTAGAGTTAGGAGGGGCAACGCGACCAACTTCTAGCCTATGGAATATAGACAAAGGTGATGTGTGCTACTTCTAGGCCTGGCACCTAAAAACACCTTCTCTGTGAGCCTATGCTTCTCCCTCCTCTATTTATCTGTGTCCAGCTTCAGGGAATTCAGGAGATAACTCCAAACCTGGAGGATGACTGAGTCTAAGAAAGAAGGCCTGTGGGCAAGTACCACCTATGTGCTGATATCTCCCAGCACTCCATCACCAACCTAGACCTTGCCCTTGTCTTCCAAACTTCTATATCCAATGGCTCACTGGCTATTTTTACTTAGAAGGGAACCAAAGACTGATTTTGTTTGATTATTGCCAAGTTCTGACCTGGGCTGAAGGAATTTATTTTCTAACTCATTTAACTTGGTGAAATGGGCTGACTTGAATTGCATTTAGCATATTACTAGTGACTTAATGAAATACTGTTTTTGAGAAAATACTGAGAAGATCTTGGCTTTATCTAACGTGTACTGAAAAATAAGTTCCAACTGAGCCTATTAAGTAAATTACTCAGTAATTGTTTTTAATCAAATATGGTTTACAGTAAAACTAAGAGAGCAGATGTAGGGTTTTAAGTATGAATCAGGCACTACAAATAAAGATTCTGTAAAGAACCCAATTTCTATTTCAAAACTTCTTCAAGTACACATTTTTTAAGCTTATTACATATCTCTATTAATTAACAATTACAACTAGCAGCACTTTTGGGTCATACAAACAACTAAGAGCAAAAATTTTGAGCTATTAGATTTAAGGATTTCAAATTGGGATCTGGTTATAGTTTTCATTTTGCTTTCAAATTAAGGTAAAACCAGTACTTACATAAGCTCCTAATTTTTGGTAGAAAAAATTTTGAATTCTTCAGTTTGTACTTTTTGGAGGTAGATATTGAATCGAAAAAGAGACCTGAATTAGGAATGAAATTCATGAAAAATAGATTCTAAACCTGATTCTTTATCCAGCTAGATGCTTGTCATTGGATGAATCATTTAACCTTCTGAAATCACTTTCTGGAAAAGAAAAAGTATAATAACATTTCATACTATGTCCCATTTGGCTCCATGAATATCTGTTAGTATATTCATTTTGGAAGTCAAATCCAGATATTATTAGAAGACAGGGACACTTTCTAAACAGAATGACTTTTTGTTGACCACATTGTTTTTGTTGTTATTGGCTGATTGATGAAAAAAATGAATAATTAAACAGCATAAGATGGTTCTTCAGGGCCGTAACCCAAATCCCTAACATAATCTATGCCAATGGAGGACTAATATTATTATAAGGAAACCAGATTACTATCTAAGGAAGCAGCGATGTAATCACATGTGGCTATTATAATGAAAAATTACTGGAGCACAGATTAGGAAATTCAGTTCCCAAAGGCCAGCTGAGGTCCAGGTGCCAGCACTTGCGCTCAGTGTTTATACACAAAATGTTCTTCTTTATAACTCTTCACTTCCCTTACAAAAGAAAAGAATTTGAAGGGAAAAGATTTAAGCAAGGAGTAAATTTAAAGTGGAGCTCTGTTTCTGACTTTGCATTGATTTGTGGTAGAACTTTATATAAGATTCTACTTTTATATATATATAATAAGAGGAATAAGACTTATATGCCATTATGATTAATTTTAAAATTGTATGGTGTTTTAAAATAATTTTATTAAAGCAGCTATATAAAATCTCTTAACACATAGAAGAGACATAATGCAGGCAAAAACAATTGTCCTTTTTTATGCCTTATTTAGAAAACCATGCTAAAGGATTTCACAGATTATTATGTAAAATGAAAACTCTCATAAATATCCATAAATTTTTCTTCAGGTTGGTTGGGGTAGAGAAAAGCTATTGTTATGGAATGGCTTATGGTAGGGTTTTGAGCTGGTGTACATTTTCCTAAGAACAACAGGGTGAAACATCATTATAGCAGATCAATATACAATGACAGACACATCTTTCCCTTACAACCAAAGTGAGGCAATAATTTATTATTTATTACACTGTGAAAGTAAAAAGGTGAATTAGTAGCAATATAATGATTCAAGAAGGTGAAGGATTGAGGCTTTAAAACCTCCTATTGATTCTCCATCATGTCTGCTCTATTACAGCTCTTTTACTCTCACTTTAGGGAGTGTTTCAGACATCAGAGCAGAAAGTGAGCTTTTATCTCCTTTGTGTATTCATTTGTATGCCTTTATCAGGATGTAGAACTGACAGAGTAGGAGCCCACGTTTAGGCTCCTTTTTTTTCCTTGCTGTCCAGCCTCACTGCTCTGTAGCTGTATTTGGAACAGGTCATAAGCAAGACTGTAAAATGGACAGATTTTTTTGCCGTCAGTTCCTTCTTCTACCCTTTCCTGGCAGATAACCAGTGAGCTCTTTCCTGCTGCCTAGATGCTAATATGTTAGCCCATGAGCTTCTTTATGGCAAGGGCTGTTCTTTGTTGTATCCTTACTAGTGCAACAGTGACAGTTTGTCACATAAATGGGAAAATGATAACTGTTTCATCATAATCATTATGTTGAGGAAAAAAAAAAAATTTATATCAGAAGAGGACTGTGGGGAGGGAACCATACTTAACCTAAAGAAGAAAGTCACAAATGGACAATTTCAGGGAAGGGGAGAGAGGGACATGTGTGACTTCAAATCACATGATGCAAAATTTCCACATTATTTTGCTATATTTATAGTAGCCACTGACTTGAGAAATTGCAACAAATTTCCAGATAAAAAGAAATTTACAACAGACTGTTTGGAAAATAAACGGGCTTATTTTGTGAGTAGCATATTATTAAAGCTCAAAAAATAAGACCCTTTAATACCATGTGCCACCTTGAAAAGGTTTTGTGGTTACAGAGACACCACAAGCTTAATTCACTCCATGGCTCTCCCAAATGTTTCAGCAGATACTTTGCATGAACTTGCTTTACAGGCCCTGATTCCTGACTCAGGTTAGTCACTAGTTTCTTCTTACATTATTCTTCCACTCCAGTTTCGATTTCACTCCTGATGTCTATTGCCCAGTTCTTGATTGGGTCAAACTCCTAAAATTGGTCTAGCCCTGCCAGCTCTGGTTTTGCATTTAGTCCAAGTGACCACTGAAGCAGCTCTCTTCTGCCCTCTTCTGCCACAAATCTGCATGTGCATAGCTGGGCCTGGCAATTTAATCCTATTCATCCATTGCATAATAACTTATTAAATATCTGTAAAGGGCCAAGTATTGTTCTAGGTGCTTGGGATATATCAGTAAATGACACAGAAGCAAAATCGCTGCACTGATAGGGCTTGCAAACAGGAGCTTCATCTCAGGCTGCACCTAGTACTCACACTCTGAAGGGAACATTTGGAGATTTTTGTAGCACATGCTTTAAGTAGTATAATTTATAAAGGAGCTTTGTTCTAAAATAGCTCCTACCATACTGGTTTTGATGCTGTTTTTTCCTTTCCTGGAGGCTGTTCGAGACAGCAATGAGAAAGCCTTCAGCATTGCTCTTCCACCTATGACACAGCCCCACGGCATACTCATGCGCCCACTGATGCCCCATGTTTTCTCACACATAGTTAAATTATTTACTTCAATCAATAAGTGCCACTCTTAGGTCAGATTCCTCAGGACAGAGGTGGAGACAGGAATTCAGGGGCATGTACTTAACTTGGGTATTGCTCTCAGGAAAAATCCTACAAGGTAACAAGGGAAGCACTATAGGGAAGGGGAAGGAGGAAAAAGGACGTGGCCTCAGGTCAAGCCTAGCCTTGATCTGATCCAAGGAGAGGCTTTAAGTTGTACCTTAGAGATTTCCCACCTATCGTTCCCAGTAAGTGGTTCTGATGGCAGAGGATAATTCCAAGAAGGGGGTACTTGTCAATATGTGGCCAATAATCACAGAAGTGGGGGATAGACGCACCAGCCAGGTAAAGGGGATCTGAGTGGGACACCAAAGTGCCTTTTACAGTGCATCAGGCAGATGAGTAATTTCTTATTCCATGAGGGTCACGAGAATTCCACCATGTGAAAATATTGATGCTCTTAAAGAAATTTCTATAGCTGAATGATTAAAGATTCTTTTTTTTTTTTTTTTTTTTTGAGTATCTGTTGAGTTCCAGACATCATTGTGGGATTAGCACACTGAAGAGTATGACACAATTGCTACCATTACTCAGCATAGAGTGAAGGGAATGAGACAAAGGAATAGAGAGGTCAAGGCAGTGCGACATGACTCTGGCAGAGCTATGTACAGTCCACTGCAGGAGCCCATGTGGAAGAAATAATTCAACCCCAGCTGATGACAGAGGAGAGGCTCAGGAAAACAGAGCTTCCTGGATGGTGTGGTATCCCAGTCAAATCAGCTGCCCCCAGCCCCAAGGCAAAGTCTTCCTCACTATCAGCTAAATTGTTTCCTATACAAAATGGAAAGAGGCACTGAGTTTAAGCTTCTATTTCATTGTTTAATCACGGACAGAGACATGAGCCCAAAATGTTGTCGTTCCTATATACAGCCACATACTAGGGGCAAACTGGGACCTAAAGCTTTTCAAACATCCAAACCCAAAGCTTTTGTGTTAACTCCTTCCCTGAAAAAAATAGGGGCCACTCATCCTACATTTACCTTTCTAGTGAGGGACTTTCACAGTAAGTCCAAGTCAATTTCCTGTCTAAGGAAGTCTACCCACAGTGATGCCATGAGGTCACGATGGTTATCTGTCCAAGCTTATTTATTCATAGTTCAAGATCTGGTGAGGCATCCTTCTTATGGTCAGAGGCAGTGGGAGGTGGAAGGTAGGGTGAAAGCCATGGGTAGAAGGAGAGCTATTCAGGAGGGCAAAGTTACAGGGTTTAGCAAATATTTGAGTGTGTCAGCGAGAAACAGGGAAGATCCAGAGAAGAATCCAAGTCTTGTGTGATCAGGGCAGGCTGTTGAGTTTAGTGTTGAATAAGTTGAATTTGAGGAAGAGGTTGCTTATCCAAGTGAAAAAATTCATTAAGCTGATGAATGACAGCTCTCTAGGTTTTTTTCTTTTTTAATTTTAAGGGCACTACATGTTTGTTTTTACTTAAGAGGAGATAACTAAGTATTTTTTTTTTTATTGGATTATAAAGGGTATGAGCTGAATCTTTAACATTTTTCATCATTCTATACACAAATACTTCCTAAGCATGATGCTAGCCACCATCTATTCCTTAACTCCAAGCCATGTTTTAAATATAAATAATGTTTACGCTATTTCATGCTTAGTACATTCTGCCCAATTCTTAAGTTTTCTTTACACTTTAAAGAGACAGAAGTATTTTTAAATCTCCCTCATTTCCATTCTTTTTTTTCCCATATCCACACAAAATAAGCCCTCTAAAACAAGCAATCCATTTTTAATTTATATCCTTTTCTATTTCTTATATAATACTCACTCTCTTGAATCAGTGAGAGGAGAAATGGTCTCTGTTATTGGCCTTTTTCTTTTTAATAAGGTTGAGAATTACATATAGAAAGATTTTTCTCCCAACCCCTTAGGAAACAGTGAAATAACTGTATTTATTCTGAAGTTGTAAGTATGACATTAATTCACAACTTTGCACTCATTTTTGCCTTTCAAATGACTTCACTTCACACCACTTTAGCAGATGAAGAAGTTACTAACATGGCACAGTATAACCATTTATTTATTGGATAAGTCTTGGTTATTTTATTCCATTTTAAAGATGTCTTTTTAAAAAAATCATGGGTCTAAGAAAGTTGTATTTTTATATATATTTATATTATATTTTGGTTTGACTATTTAAATCAAGATTGTTGTGTGATAATGCTATATTTTAATATGCTTTGACTTTAATGAATGAATCCTAAAAATGAAAGTTTTAATGGAAGCAAACATTGGGTTTAATGAAGTCCTAGTTGTATATGACAGCAGAACAACACAAAGCATATCCACTTAACTTCCTTAGCACCAAAGTAGCTGACTGAAAAACTGAAGAAAACGCTTCATTCAGAGCTTTGATAAGAGAATCCATTCAGTGAAGGGCCCAGTGCTAGTCAATACAACTAATGTCTCATTATACTGACTTATTAGAGAAATGTTCTGCTTTTTAGACTAGGCATTTAATATGAAAAAGAGAAGCAAGTCAAACATTGGTTCCTAACAAGATCCCTGTTTCTCTATTTTGTTACAGAATGACTGAATTATTTTTCCATATATGCACGGAACAAAGACTGTTTCTTGAAGCATTAAACATGATACCCAAAAATGTTACTGACTTGCTGTTTTTCTATCAAAGTTCTAAACTAACAATTTGGGTCTTTAAATAATGCCTGTCATCAACGTATATCACAAAAAAATACATCCAATTTTATCCTTAAGTCGCTGATGCTTGTAATTGTTAAAATTCTGTGCTATGAAATTGAGACTACAAGGTTAGTAACAGAAGAAAAGTAGGGAGAAAAGCAAGCAAAGGACATCATGATCAATAGGATCAAGTAGGTGAGGATGGGAGAAATTCGGTTATCTCTTAAATAAGTCTTATTTCTCTGCTAATAACTTGCCAAAATTATGCTTTGGGAAAAATTTAGTACACTAAGAAGGATTTTCAAAAAAATTACATATATTGGCCTTTTGATTCCACCCTTTAAAACTAATATTGCACAAAAGTCACTTTTACAGCACACATACGTCCCAGACATCCACGGTCTTGTAACTAGATTTCATAATTGAAATCGCCAAGTAGCTATGACCACAAATAGCACTTTATACTTTTCTTGTTATTTAAAGCTATGGAAAAGCAACTGCCAGATCTAAGATTCCAAGTAGACTTAAATAGCAACAATTATTCAAAAGGAAGATTTTGAAATCTATGACAGTTAAATTATACTCATAAAAAAAAAATAACCTTGACAAAGACTCAAACTTGGCAGAATTTTAAGTGGAGGTTTATATCATTTACAAAAATCATCTACTTCTGCTAAAGCTGCCCACAGAGAGAAGTTGACAATTAAAAAGGCGTCCTGACCTATTTTAGTTAATCTTACCAATAAAGACGATGAGCAACCTGGATGCTTTGCAATGAGCGGTGTAGTAGGAGTTGCACTAAAGGACTTTCAAGGTTCCATTCAAACTTGACAGCCTGAAATAAGAGATATTAGTTTACACTTTTATTTTTGCAGTATCAAAACTATAGGGAAACCTGAGTCTTGAAAAAGACCAGGGAAAAATATAATGTGCATTTTAATAAAATGTTAATAATATGTTCAATAAATTTATAAGCAGCACACACAATTCCACAGTTTGGATTTGTTTAGTTTGGTTTCCTTTCCTCATTTATGTTTCAGGATTGCAAAGACAATAAATAAGGGGGGATGTTTGGTAGAGTTCAAGTCATGCCCAGGAGAATCCTGGCACACACACACAGAAAAACAAAAAAACAAAAAGTATCATGAACAGTCTCCCTAGATTATAAAAATATGGCATTGATAAGCAACAGGTATTTCTCTGCACTGGAAGAAGATATTAATGTAGACTCAAAGCCTTAACAGAAATCAACTGGGATATTACTATCAACCTACAGAATATGAAGCTTTACATATAGGTGTCAAAATCGATTGTTGTCACCACAATCCATTCCTGTATCCTTTCCCTCATCTCCACTGTGAACAACACTTGAGGTTTTCTAGGATACCCAGGTAGCAATGTCACAGATATCCTTAGGGGTCTTCTTCAGCCCTCCACCTGCACTGTGGGGACTTTGCTTTCAGCTGTCAGTGCCTCAGCTACCATTATCTTCTCAGAGATCTTAATACGTTGTGAAAATGAAAAACAGGTTCTCCTTATAACCCCACCCCTCACACACAAACACATAAACACACACACACACAGACACATAGTTGAAGCCAGATTTTATATCACAGTACAGACAGCAGATAAAAGCGGGTACCACATTCATCAACACACTCACCTGCAGAAACATATCAATATGCTAACCACCCTCGGACAGGGGAAAGTTTATGTTCCTAAGGTGTGAGAGTGCTGAAGATGATTTCAGTGAATTTACATCAACTCTTGATGCAACCTGAATGCATAAAGACAATAAAGCATGTCGCCTTAAACTACACATCCTTCTCCTTTCACTTACTAGCTTTTGATGGACTAACTAGGTCATGGGTTTTGTTTATACCCTAAAAGTGAACATATCATATGAGCAGGAGCTACATCCAGAATTTACTTCTATGCTTATTATTTTAGATTTCTGAATCATTATTTCTTCCTGAGCCTGGTAACTATTTGTCACTCTTGAATTTCTGTGTTAGAAGTACTTGCTTGAGCACATAGGCAAGGAAAAGAAATAAAAGGCATCCAAATCGGAAAGGAAGATGTAAAAAATTCACTATTGGCAGATGACATGATTGTATACATAGAAATCCCTGAAAATTTTATAACAAAACTTCTACAGCTGATAAACAAGTTCAGTAAAGTGGCAGGAAGTAAGATCAACACACACAAATCAGCAGCAATTCACTTTGTGTGTGACAGGTACCCTTATATTTTGCTGTATCTTGTGCTTTTTCTGTGGGACCATTCTATCAGGAACAAAGAGCACTATAATTCCAATCTGCATGTATTTAACTAACCCTTCCCTGAGGTTTGTGTATGTTGGATATTGTGGTGTTTTAGATCATTGAGTGTACAGAAAAATAATTTAAACAATATTGCTGTTCTTCAGTTTTCTTTGTGGAATTTGAAATTACTCAAATTGAAAATAAATTACTGGACTGTGGACATTAAAAAAATCAGTAGCATTTCTGTACACTAACAATGAGCAATTTGAAGAGGAAATCAAGAAAAAATTCCATTTACAATAGCAACTAAAAGAATCAAATATCTAGGTATAAATTCAACTAAGATGTAAAGGACTTGCACACAGAAAACTTCACAACATTGTTAAAGGAAATCAAAGAAGACCTAAATTAATGGAAGAATATTTTATGTTCATGGATTGGAAGACTAAACATCATTAAGATGTTTAGTCCTACCCAAATTGATTTACAGATTTAACGTAATCCCAATAAAAATTAAAACAGCATTTTTTACTGACTTGGAAAAGCCAACTATGAAATTTATTTGGAAGGGCAAGGGGCCCCAAATAGTCAAAAACATATTGAAAAAGAAAAATGAGACTGGAGGAATCACACTACCTGACTTTAAAGCATACTACAAAGCTACAGTGGTCAAAATTGCATGGCATTGGCAAAAGGATAGACATACTGAACAATGGAACCTAAATGAGAGTTCTGATATAGATCCTCCCATATACAGTCAATGGATATTCAACAAGGCCACCAAACCCACTCAACTGGGACAGAATGACTTCTTCAAAAAATGGTGCTGGGAGAACTGGATATACATATTGAAAAGAATGAGGGAGAATCACCATTTCATGCCCTATAAAATTATTAACTCAAGAAGGATCAAAGTTCTACATATAAAAGCCAAGATCATAAAACTCATGGAAGATAATATAGGGAAGCATCTATGAGATCTTGTAGTAAGAAACAGTTCCCTAAACTTTTCACCCCAATTGTGAGCAATGAAAGAAAAAAAGATACACAGGACCTCCTCAAAATTAAAAACCTTTATGCTTCAAAGAAGTTTGTCAAGAAAGTGAAAAGGCAGCCTACTCAATGGGAAAAAAACATTTGGGAACTTCTTATCTGATAAAGGCCTAATACCTAGCATATATAAAGAAATCCTACACCTCGAAAATAAAAAGACAAACAACCCATTTTAAAAAATGGGCACGAGATTTGAATAGACACTTTTCCAAAGAAGAAATATAAATGGCTAAAAAGCACATGAAAAGATGCTCAACATCACCAGCTATTAGGGAAATGCAAATCAAAACTACAATGAGATATCATCTTAAACTTATTAGACTGGTGTCTATTAAAAAAACAGAGGACTACAAGTGTTGGAGAGGATGTGGAGGACAGGGAACTCTCATCCACTGCTGGTGGGACTGTGGTATGGTCCAGCCACTGTGGAGGGCAATTTGGCGGTTCCTCAGAAAACTAACAATAGATCTTCCATATGATCCAGCGATTCCACTGCTGGGTATACACCCAGAAGAATTGAAAGCAAAGACACGAACAGATATGTGCACACCAATGTTCATAGCGGCATTGTTCACAATTGCCAAAAGTTGGAGTCAGCCCCGGTGCCCATCAACAGATGAATGGATAAGCAAAATGTGGTACATACATACAATGGAATATTACTCAACTGTAAGAAGGAATGAAGTGTTGACACACGAAAACATGGACGAATCTTGAAGACCTCAGGTTGAGTGAAGCAAGCCACTCACTAAAGAACAAATACTGCATGATCTCACTGATATGACCTAAGCATATTGAGCATATTCACAGAGATAGCATCTGGAAGATAGGTTACCAGGAGACAGAAAGGGAGTAGAGAACAGTGAGCCAAACCTCAATCTGGGCAGAACCCCTGATAAGGTGGAAGGGGGTGGTTTGGCAATGGATGGGGGAGAAGTGGTGCAGGAATGCGAGTAAGGATGATGATGCCGGAATGTGAGCGTAAGCAGGGTGGAAGCGGGGTTGGTTGGACTATCCATGGAACTGTGAGAATAGCTGGAGGAAGGAACAGGTGAACTCTGGGGATTTGTAAGTCTGTGGTTAAAACTACAATGGTGGGAATGTTCTTTCGGCAAATATGGCAGGGAAGGGTCACTGGTGCAGGGCACTGGTGGTGGAGGGATATGTGGGAAAGTGTGCACCTGGGGCAGGCTTCTCTGGAATATGTATGTGTTCATATGACTCTTGTCATAGGGTGTTATCTCAGTGGGTGGAGACATACACAATAAATAAGAAAAGATCAAACTCCCTCAAATAGAGGGGCAAGAATCTCTCAAGTACATAAGCAGTGCCCAGTACAATAAAACAGACCAGTATGGTTAGCCCTCAATATATATTTTTTAATGTACTGGATACATATAAAATTTTTTTAAATCAAACAATATGTGACACAATATATTTGGTTCATAGTAATGCAATCATACAGTATTTGTCCTTTTGTGTCTGGCTTGCTTCACTCAAGATAATGTCCTCCAGGTTAAGCATGGACAACATGGCTGAAGCCCTCAATATTAATGCATGTAAATATGAACCTTATTCTTCAAAATTTGAAACTTAGTGGTTGCCATAGATTCCAAGGGGTGGGGAAGGGAAGAATGGGTGGAACATAGGGAATTGTTCTGCATGATCTTACAGTGATGGATACAGGCCATTACACATATTGTCAGAACCTATAAAAGTGCAAATGTTGGTATGTATTGTGAAAATTTTGATTTTTACCCACAATAAAAAAAAAATTAAAAAAAAAGTAAACCATAATGTAAACGACTGACCGTAGTTGGTAGCAATGCTTTGATATTTGTTCACCAATTGTTACAAATGTACCATATTCATGTAGGATTTATTGGTAGGGGAGGACAAGGGGGTAGGAAGGAGGATATGGGAATCCCCTATATTTTCTATGGGACATTTCTGTAACCTAAGGCTTCTTGGAAAAATTAAGAAACTGGGGAAACATACGAAAGAAACTGTCAATATACATAAAAGATAACAGATCTTACAGTGATGAAAGGCACAATGAAAAAACTTTTGTCATTTCATTTTATTTCATGTCATTTCATTTTATTTTATTTCATTTCATTTCAATTATTTTTTGGCTACCTTGCTCCCAAACTCCCTGCTTCACACTGTCCACTGGTATAATTTTCCTGTAGCTCCGCCTCATCATCCAGAATGTAGGCATATTTTTTGTGCACATCTCGTTTATGAACTCTCTATTCCTGGAAGCTACACACAGGGTTATGACCTGTGTCTTGCTATAACTTTTATATCTGTATTTTATTTGACTCCTAGCTATGAACCATAGCTTCTGTTTTCATTATAGTCCTAGAATTCTTTCTTATTAATCTAACATAGTCTGCAAAATTCTAATGTTATTGTGCATAACAAAATAATTAACAAAATAGGATTTTTAAATGTATCAGAAAGTAATTAAGTCAGGGTGGAATATGGAAATCTAAGTACAAACTCAACAATAATAGTTTTGAAAATTCTTTCCACTTTTTACCTATATTCTAAAGACATCCTATGTTTCCTTTATCTCAGAAATTATCATCTCCATTTGCATTTAGGGCACAGTTATAACTTTACCTAATTTTATCTTCTGGTACATGCAATATGGGATTCTGTGTACCCCTTTTCCTATGAAATTGAATTTGCAGATATATGGCTCTCAGAAATATTCCTGTTACTAAGTACTTTGACTCAGACTGAGGCTTTCAAATGGATTTAATCTTCACAAACTTTTGTATAAAACTTATTGTTATTCTTTTATGTTGGGTTAGATACAGCACATTGCCCAAACTGATGAGCCGTGAGATGAATAATGATTCTACAAGTCAGATTAAGCTTTATTTTTTTCCCCATTATACTGGGAATTCTAGGATAGTCACAACTATGAGGACTGGTAGAAGTAATTATATAGTACAGCTATTTCTTAACCAGCTCTCTCTCTTTAGCAGGCTTTCAGAGTAATGCATATTCTACAAGTATGGTAATGTGGTATTCAAGTCTAATAGTAGAGGCTTCCCCCATCAGATCCAGCATCTCCTATCAATATTCAAAAAATGGAGTTACCTATCATTTAAAAACACCTTGTGACTATATCCTGACCTTTTTGATAAGAAAACATCTGAGTTTCAAAAACAAAAACAAAAGCATACAAACCTAAAGACCTCTACTTTGGATCTATTCCAAAATCTTCTGTGCTTTGAAACTTCAGACATTTACATGATCATTTATAAAATGTATAATTTAATGTTTATCTTTGATCATATTCAGGATGCACACAACCATGTGGATGAAGTAGTAATGTTATGCAAGTTTTTGAAGTTGAGGGATCTGTGGATAAATGTAACTAACATTGCAATAATTTTTTTTTTGATAAGGAGAGGAAAATCATAAGTTCATATGTATATGATACACAGTTTCACTTCATCATATTTGTACTCTGCTCCTGAAGCTGGGGCTTTAAAACACTTTTATGTATTATATATATGTATACATACTTTTATGTATTGGATTTCTCATAGTGAAAGAAGTTTCACATACACATATAGAATGTAATGGCTGTTCCTATGTGCATTAAAGAGCAATTAATAAAATATGTTCCGTAAAAAAATAAGTGTTTTGAATTTGGGGGTTCATTATTAATATGATTGTCCAGTCCATGGGAAAGATAACAGGGTATAACAATGATGTAGAAAGTTTTTCTAGGAGTTTATATGTAAGTGAGAGTGCTTGGTGTATTTCCTTGTAGGAGTGGCAGATCTTTTTCTTCCAGATAATTCTGGAAAGTACTTCGTGGTCTCCAGGAAAGTGAATTGGAAGAAACGATTAATTAGTTTATAAAGTAATCTAATCTCTAAATAAAAGATATAGTTTGTATGTCATTTAACTTCTCTCAAATCATATTAAAAAACACAAATACCTAGCAAAGTTAGCTCCTTCTACATGTGATCAATTAAACTTATGCTGTAAAACATTTTAAACTATTATTGGTAAGCATTTTAAACATTTAAACTAAATAATCATCAAGCAAATTACATCACTTTATACCAATATAAAATAAATTAGGATATGTGCTGTAGCTTTAGACAAAGTTTTAAGCACTGATTTATCATAGCAGTATGTTCTCTCTCAGCAGTATATTCAACTTATGCTAGCACAAGTATACACTATATTTTGTTTTAGTCCCAGTCTTTGTCTTTGTTCATATTTTCAGATAATTTTATATTATTTTCTAAAATTATCCCAACATTCTGATATTTGTTGTTATCCCTAAATTCCACTATATGGTGGCAGAATTTGGGTATTAGAAATTACTTTTCTAAGACTTATCATCAATATTAGAATCCCCTTGGAAAGGCACACACACCAAAAAACCCTCATAAAATATGAAGAGATGCCTATCAAATAGTTGTTTTCTACTTAACATTTATTTAATTTTTTACTCTTTTACATATACAGTCAGATGAAAAGATTTCATTACAAACATTGTTATATTTTCCCTGTGGCAATTAATAAGCGAAGTTGGTTTAAAATATTTTCCGTT
This sequence comes from Tolypeutes matacus, assembly GCA_026826555.1. Lineage (NCBI taxonomy): Eukaryota > Metazoa > Chordata > Mammalia > Cingulata > Chlamyphoridae > Tolypeutes > Tolypeutes matacus. The sequence continues at coordinate 1,174,506 of JAKSZT010054549.1, read as the reverse complement.
TTGTCCTGTTATATACTCTTTTTTGGTAATTCTACCAATTTTGGCTTGAAATTGACTGCATTACCCATATTGACATATGAGCTATAATTTAGTCCCTTAGTTTGTCAAGTTGCAATTTAACATTTAGGTAGCCAATTGATGATTCATTGGGAATTATTTAGAGAATTATTAAAGCTCTGGAATCCTTCGGCAATTCTACTGTTCTTACCTGAACTAGCTGTGGGAGATAGTCCAGTAGTTCATCATTCAAGAGGTTATCTAATTGTTGAACTGCTGTTTTACGGATTTCTTGATCTGGAAAACTAATACAAAGAAAATATGTCTATTAAGCTGTTAATGGTATGGGATAAAGCATGAGAAATATTGGAAGAACAGAAAATGAAATCCAGCCCCACTTCATAAGGTCAAATAATGATCCTACAATCAATTAAGATGATCATGAGCACCAAATAAAATAATTTTTCCATATTCTATACGTTTATAGAAAGCCATAGAAAGCCCTTTCCACTAGGTGTTTTTCTCTTCTTTATTTGTAAAGAGGCTTTAGATTACATAAATATTACACAGAAAATATAGGGATTCCCATATACTCCACCCCTCACACACACTTTTCCCCATTAACAACATCCTTCATTAGTGTGGTACATTTGTTACAATTCATGAACACATATTAAAGCATTGCTACTAACCATGGACTACAGTTTACATTATGGTTTACACTTTGCACTGCACAATTTTATAGGTTTTGACAAAATTGTATAATGGCCTCTATCGATCATTACAATATCATGCAGAACAATTCCAATGTCCCAAAAATCCACTAGGTGTTTTTTAAACCTTAATAAATAAACAAAAATCATTGAATAAGGCTAAATATTATGAAACTGTGAAGTTTTTCAGGTAACTGTGCCTTATTCATTTTTGAACTGTATATGCCTATTGCCAGATTTAGCACCCATTAGGCACTTAATAATTGTTTGCTATCGAACTAAATTGGTAATGGTATATAGCATTTGAGACCCTATTCTATTCCAAAGACAATCTATCCTTAAGTGGGCCTCTCAGATTGCCATCATCTTACTCCATCTGAAGAGTTAGGTTTAAAGATCTCCATCCTGCTGGGAAATGCCTGGAGATAATTTTTGGCACCATACTGCTTTGACAAGCTTTTTTTTTTTAATTATATATTTTTTATTTTTTAAAAGATACTTAGATTATACAATGTCACATAAAAAATATAAGGGATTCTCACATGCCTCGCTTTCCACACTTCCCACATTAACAACATCCTTCATTAGTGAGGTACAGTCATTGCAATTGATGAACACATTTTGGAGCATTGCCACTGAGCATGGATTAAAGTTTACATTGTAGTTTACACTCTCTTCCACCAAGTTATGTAGGTTATGGCAAGATTTATAATGGCCTGTATTTGCCATTGCAATGTCATTCAGGCCAATTCCCAAGTCCCCAAAATGCCCCTGTATTATACCTGTTTTTCCCTCTCCCTGCCCTCAGAACCTCCGGTAGCCACTGCCTCCACATCAATGATATAATTTCTTCCATTGCTAGAATCACAATAATTCTATAGTAGAATACCAGTAAGTCTACTTTAGTCCATAGTTCATTCCCCAGTCCTGAGGATTCTGGGATGGTGATGTCCATTCCACCTCTAATTGAGAGGAGGCTGTGATCCCATGGGGCCAATGGATGGGACTCTCTTGCTTGCAGTTGTAGACTCTTGGTTCCTTGGTATGGCAGTTGTCCATCATCACCTCCACATTAGTTATCCTGGGTAAGACCAATGAACTGGAGAGTAGGTATCACAACTCTGTTGAGATTCAGGGCCCAGCTGGCACATGGACAGTCCAAAGATTTGAGTCTCTTGGATGTACATCTACCAACTCTAGTGGTAATTTTAGGTTCAAAAAGAATGACAGAAGAACCATATGTAGGGAAACCACAACTGAGTCCAATTCTGTTACTCTGGGGAGTATAAATTTCAAAGCAGGGCCCACTGGCAAGGCACCAAACACCTGAACTATCTGCCCTTACTATAGTGTCTGGATGTCTCCAGAGCCCTCAGGAGCCCCGCTATTTGGGGTAGCATCTACTTTGGCATTCAAAGAGATCCTGCTGACACATACATAAGCGTTACCTCTAGAATGACCTCCCGACTCACTTTGAACTCTCTTAGCCATATAAACTTATTTGTCTTTACCTTTTCCCCCTTTTGGTCAAGGTCTTTTTCCAGTTGCATTGCTAGTTGGTGCTTGGTAGTATTCCCTCAGTGCCAGAGAGGCACATCCCTAGGAGTCATGTCCCATGCTGGGGCAAAGATAATATATTCATATGTTGAGTTCGGCTTAGAGAGAGGCCACATTTGAGCAACAAGGAGGATCCCAGGAGGCAATTCTTAGGTACCCTATAATACTAGGCTAAGTTTCAATTTCAAGAGTAAAGGTTCATACACACAGTCATCAATATCCAAGGGCCTGTCAATGCTTTGACAAGCTTTTGACATGATTTTGACATACTGCTTTGGCAATCACAGAGATTTAGTAAGAACAACTAATTTTTAATTAGAGTTTTTCAGAAAAATATTAATTTTCATATTAATATTCTTTTAGTGACATTTAAAAAACAAAGAAATGAATTAAACAAATAAACAAAACCCAACCTTTTGCATGGGAATTAACTGAATGCCTTTCCTCCTCAGTCAAGAGAAAACTCTGAAAACTGGTGCAAAACACCATGGAAATCAGCAAACTTTAAAGTCTTTAATGTACAGACTCTTCAGGAAATCAGGTTACTGAGGGGTGAAATGACTCCAATGCAGCTACAGACTTATGTCAAAAATGGTATTGCTCAGTATCCCTCATCTATCCATGAGAGCAGGTTGAAATGTAAAGCTTAATCACATTGCATATTTTTCTTCATTTAAACTGAGCATTTTAATTGCACCAAGAATTTCACTTCCAACACTAGTCACTCAAAACCCTTATTTCTGACCTGCAAATACTATTCCAGTCATTTTCTCTCTTTGAACATTCTAGCAATGAGACTTAATGAGAACTGGAGTCCAGACACATCTCTCCAAGTATGCTAAGGTCAGAACATCTCAGCATAACATCAAGCACAGATTGAGAGCAGAAAGGGTAAAATAAAAATGCAAAGCTTGAAGAAGTTCAGCTGTTTTCACACTTTAAGACTTTAGATTCTCCTAACTCAATGTGATTGACTCTAATTTATTACTCTTGATTACTAAACCATTTGTCAGAAGCTTGTAGACATCAAGGTCACTTTGAGGACAGTTTGCAGTCTTAGGAGGCACAGTTATTATTACTGCTGCCTAAGTGATGATGTCTAAAGCCAATTATTAGCCACTCATGATTTCTTGTGTGCTTATTTTCATCTTATTCATATGAATGTCAATAAAGCAAACAAGCAAGCAAGAAGAAAACAAACATCACAATGAAATATGAATAATACACCTCCAATTATGTGTTTATTTGCAGCCTCTAGATTGTAAACTCCATGAAGTCAGATAATTTGTATCTGATTGTTCATGGACATTACCCCAATAACAACAGATTGGTGGGCACTCTCTGCATATTCGTTTAAAGAATGTCTAAACTGACTTACTGTTTTTCCTCCTAAATCATTTCTACTGTCAGACTTCCTCTTCTCTAGCCTCCTGTGTTATCATCTTTCCCTAATCCCATAGGCTTGGAATTTTAAGTCATATTTAGCTTCTCATTTCTCCTCTTCATTAAAATGCTCCCCCTTTCCCATCTAGTGAAATTCCATTCATCCCTGAAGTCTGACTTCAAGCAGTTGAAAGGAGCCAATTTTATTTCTTGCTGTGCCCTGAGATAATTTACACTGGTAGCAATAGGTTTAAATCCACAAATACCATCCATATAAATTCCAGTTTTGTTTTTTTCTCTTTCTCAGGCAAAAGAGAAAAAGAAAATGTAAAGGTAATACAGAAAAAGGATGTTTTTTTTTTTTTTCATTATCCTTGAGGAACAGGAGAACCAAAACCAGTAAACACCTGCATAGTGTAGTCCGAAAGGAAAAGTATGTATGCAGATTGATAAATGCAAATGCTAGGAACAATGTTTTTGTACCTTAATGGAAAGGGGTGTCTCTTGTCATTCATTGCTTGAAGTTCAGGAAGAAATTGGAGGAGAAATTGCTAAGAAACTAACCTTATGACATCCTGAGATGTGACCAAGGTCTAACTTGACATTAAAGGATATCCAAATATAACTTGCATTTGACTATTTTAGGAACATTTGGTCACATTAAAAGAGACTAGCAGTGGTGGTGAAGTTCCTGAGACATAGGCCCTTTCATGCATTGCTCAGAATAGATGACAACATATATATTGAAAAATTAAACTGTACTGATCTTTAGATTTAGCAATTTCATTTTGGGAATTTTCCCTGAATAATCAGAGATGTGTGTGTGTAAAGACATATGTATGCAAACAAAACTGGAAATAATATAAATGCCCCTCCCCCCCAAAATAGTTAATTTAAATATGTGATGACCATATGATGGAATAGAGGTAGTCATTAAAAGTGATATTGTACATTCTCCAAGGGAGCAGCAACAGTCCTCTGAGTGCAAGGACAGTGTCTGGCAAAGGAGGGTGGTCCACTGATGGGTTCTTGTTATTGATGACTAGCCTTACGAGTCTTTGCTCTTGTAATTGAAACTTAGCCTACTGTTATGGGGTGCCTAAGGGTTGCCAACTGAGAGCCTCCTTGTTGCTCAAATGTGGCCTCTCTCTAAGCCAAACTTAGCATATGAATGCATTATCTTCCCCCCAACGTGGGACATGACTCCCGGGGATGAGCCTCCCTGGCAACAAGTGATTAATTACAAGTGCCAACTGGCAATATGACTGGAAAAATACCTTGAATAAAAGGGGGAAAGAGTAAAGAGAAATGAGTTCATATGGCTAAGAGACTTCAAAGAGAGTTGGGAGGTCATCCCAGAGGTAACGTTTACACACACTTCAGTAGGATCTCATAGAACACCAAAGTAGATATCATTCCACACAGAGGGGCTCCTGAGGGCTCTGGAGACACCCAGGTCTTATATAAGGGGGGATAGCTACAGAGATTGATGCCTTATCAGTGGGCTATACTTTGGAATCTGTGCTCCTGAGAGCGATAGAGTTGGACTCAAATAAGTCCTCCCTGCACATGGTCCGTCAGCCCCTTCTATTCAAACCTATATGTGGTGCTGGAGTTTGTAGGTGTACTTCCAGAGACTGGAACCTTTGGCCTGCCCATGTGCTAGCTGTGCCTGGAATCTCGGTGGGGCTGCAACTCCTACTCTACAGCTCAAAGGACTCACCCAAGTCACCTGGCGAGGAGATGATGATGGACAACGGCCATCCCAGGGAATGGAGAGAGTCTGCAGCTGCAGGCAAGATAATCCCATCTATCTTATCCATGGGATATAAGCTCCCTCTCACTTGGAGGTGGAGTGGACATCACCATCCCAGACTCCTCAGGATTGGGGGAAGACCTATGGACTAGAGTGGACATATTGGTATTCTGTTGTAGACATATTGTGATTCAAGCAATGGAAGAAATTACAACATTGAGGTGGAGCCAGTGGCCACTAGATGCTTTTGGGGCAGGGAAAGGGAAAAGCAGTTGTAATACAGGGGCTTTTTTGGGACTTGGGAATTACCCTGAGTGACATTACACAACAACAGATATAGGTCATTTTACATCAGCATATACTATGCAGAACTGTGTGGGAGAGAGTGTGGTCTACAATGTGAACTGTGGTCCATGCTTAGTGGCAAAGCCCCAGGATGTGTATATCCATTGCAGGTGATATGCCACACTAATTGAAGATGTTTATGTGGGAGGTTGTGGGAGGTGTGGGAGGTGGCGAACATGGGAATCCCTGTAATTTTTGTGTAACATTTATGTAATCTAAGCAACTTTAAAATATAAAAATAAATAAATAAATAAATGATATTGTAAAAGAATATCTAATTACATTAAAATTTATGCATTATAATAACATTTCAAAAATATGTGAATATTTCCCTATATGCTTATGAAAATAGATGGAAAGGACCAAAATATCAACACCAAATCTTTGAATAGATGATTTTAATTTTCTATTTTTAGATGAGTTTTTAAAATTTTCCAAATTCTCTATATGTAAGTTTTATAAGTTGCTGTACCAGGTTGAATAGTGTCTCCCCCAAATTCATGTCCATCCAGGACCTATGAATGTGAACTTATTTGGAATTAGGATCTTTGCAGATGCAATTAGTTAAAACGAAGGTGTGCGGGACTAGGTTGGACCCTAAATCTAATTTGAGCAGTGTCCTTATAAGAAGAGGAGAGAGTACTCAGAGCTAGAGCACAAGGAAGGAAGAATGTGAAGACCGAGGCAGAGACGGGAGTGATGCACCTAAAAGCCACCAGCATCTAGGACAGACACGTGTTAGGATTTCCCCCCCGGGGAGCTTTCAGAGAGTGCATGGCCCTGCTGACACCTTGATTTGGGACTTCTCGCCTCCAGGATGCTAAGAGAATCACTTTCTGTTGTTTTAAACTTCCCAGTTTGTGTAGTTCTGGTCGCCCTGGAAAGCTAATATAGGTATTAAAAATTAATAAAGATTTTTTTCAAAAATTTAGACTCATCCAACTAATTAATGAATGTAGATGAATAAGGGCAAATTCATTATCAGCACTAAGAAAAAGAAAGCTCAAATCATATGCTCTTTTAAGAGTGAACATTGTTGTGTGAAAGAAAAAGCATATTATTTAAATAACTTTAAATAGTCTCTTAACATCACAGGCCCAAATAGTGTTTCTCCCTCTCTCTGGAGAATTTCTGTACAACTTAACACCTTTTCAGGGCTCTGAACTCAGGTATAGATCAATGCACAGATACATTCCACAAGTCCTTTTATTTCTCCCCTGTGATGTTGTCTGCAACTACTTAAACATTTTTGGGGGGATGCTTTTGCTGAAATTTCATGCTCAGTATAACCCTTTTTTCACTGAGGTAAGGCCTACCCATATTAGTTCTCTGGGAGTGATATTTACAGACTGAAATGTCACATATAGCAGAAGAACTGCAATCTAGTTTGAAATTTCCACAAGCTAGGTTATTGTGCTTTCTAATGACTCCATTTGCTTGAAAAATACACGTATAATACCTGCCAATCACAAATGATGAGACATTCTCTAGCAATTCTGCTAACCTTGGGACTACTAATTACTGTAGTAGTGAACATGAAATTTTGAGTCTTGGGAATGAACAAAAGTGCTGTTAGAAGATCCATCAGGCTGATGTCAGCTGGGTCCATACTTATTTACATTTATAAGAAATTTCCTTATAATCAACGAGAAAATAGATCATTTACAATGCAAAACTGGAGATCTTGTACAAAATAAAGTAAAAAAAAAAAAGATACGACATCATGAAACTCCCTTACTTGTTGGGGAAGAGAGCCAGCAAGGTGAAACAAATTTTCATTTATTATGAAAAATGTTTTCTTATTAGGCTTAACAAGAGTCCCATGTGAAATAATCACTTCTTTAAGGATGTTCATCATTTTCTAAATGTTCATTTAAGCAACTTTATGTTACCTAATTTAGTTTTCCCAGTGTGTCTGAATAAGAGAGCAAAAACAATTATGGTTAAAAGCAAAACATCACTCTGGCTTACTATTCAGTTTTGTGAGATTTTTGAGAAGTGATTCTATTTATTCAGGGCTTAGTTGCCTCTGGATTGAACTAACAATTGAATCCTTTTGAACGTTACTAGGACAAGCTCCCATAGCTAAGATAAATACACCCCTGTAAAATCATTGCTAAGGAACCACCTAAAAATGGCAGTAAAGCCCATTACCTAATATTGTAGAAGTTATAAGAAGAATCAAGGACAAATGGGTAGGAAATTTAAAATGGGAAAAAAACTAACTACAATTAAAGCAATTTCAAGATAAACAGTTTTCAAGGAACTTCAGTGAATCAACTCTATTTTGCTGACAACATTGGGTAAAGACAGTTTTAGGGTAGAAGAGAGGATTAAACTGGAATAGTAGTTGTTAGAAACTGTATCAGTGTTTAGTTAAAACTCTTTTGCTCCAAGTGGAGGTAGCAAAGATTTGCTGTACAACATCAGATCTCTATCATTTTGGTCTCAGGACCTATTTACATTCTTAAAAATTATTGAGGACTTAAAAGAGATTTAGTTTATGTGTGTTAAATCTATCAATAATTAGCACATTAGAAATAAAACCAAGACATTTAAGAACTATTTATCAATTTATTTAAAATAATAAACTCATTACATATTCACCCAAATAACCTATTTCTCTAAACAATAACTATAATTTTAGAAACAAAAAATATTTACTAAAAAGAATTACATTGTTTTACATTTTTGAAATCTCTTTAATATCTCGCTTAATAGAGCTGGATTCTCATATCCGCTTTTGTAGTAAGTTTGTTGTAATATCCTACATTATGTAGCCTCTGGAAAATGCCACTCTCATGAGAGAACTAGCGTGACAAAAGCAAATGCCATAAAGAATTATTATGGAAATAATTTCGACACTGTGGCACCTCTATTAGCATTGCTGGATCTGCAGGCCTCACTGCAGAACCTCTGATGACAACATACTTTGTGTTACTGTTGTGGGGCCACAAGCCAAGGAGTCAACACCAACGGTCTGCTTCTACGAAGCAGCACATCAACCCATATGTTCCCTGAGTGATCAATTGTCTTTGCAGTCATCTGACCAACATTCAGACCCGGTAATTATCACTCATCACCTCCTTTTCCCTCGAAAAACATTTATAATTCCTCATTGTGATGATTTATCTTATGTGCCAACCAGGCTAGGCTACAGTAGCAGTTGCTTAAACAAGCATTGATTTAGGGGTTGCTGTAAAGATATTTTGTAGATGTGACTAAAATCTATAATCAGTTAACTTTAAATAAAAGAAGTTGCCCTCGATAATGTGGGTGGGTCTCAATCAATCAATTGAAAGGACTTAGGAATAAAATTGAAGGTTTCTGGAGATGAAAAAATTCTACTGAATATTGTAGCATTAACTCCTGCCTGAGTTTCCAGCCTGGTGGCCTACCCAGCAAGTTAAGATCTTGCCAGCCGTGGTCACATGGATAAATTCTTGCTCTCTCACTAATATATATGAAATATATATATATACACACACATATACATATGCCATTGGTTCTGTTTTCCTGGAGAACCCTGACCGATATAGATTCTGATACCTGGAAGTGGGGTGCTGCTGTAGCAAATACCTAAATTTGTGGGCATGGCTTTGGTGTAATGGGTAGAGGTAGAAAGAATTTTCAGGATCCTGATAGAAAAGTCTAGATTTCCATAAAGAGAGGTTGGTAAAAATAGGGACCTTAAAGGTGATTCTGTGAGGGATGAGATAGAGGTGAGGAGCATGGTAGAGAATGCTTCTATCATCTGAGAGAGCACATATATCATCGTGAACAGAAGGCTGATAGAAATATGAACATTAAACATGCTTCTGGTGAGGTCTCAGAAGAAAATGATAAACATGTTTTTTTGACACTGGAGGAAAGGTGATCCTTGTTACAAAAGTGGAAGTAACTTAGCTGAATTGTGTTCTTATGTTGGGTGGAAAATAGAGCTTATAAGCAATGAACTCAGATATTTAGCTGAGGATATTTCCAAGCAAAGTATGTAAGATGTAGACTGATTTTTCCTTGCTTTTTATAGTAAAATTAAGAGAAAAGAGATAAATTGAGGAAGGAACTATTAAGCAAAAAGGGACCAAACTTGATGATTTGGAAACTTCTTAACTTATCTAGAAACTTGCTTTGGAAAGAGGGTCAAGAGTATGGCTGGACACACTTTTGCCAACGATATTAAGTGTGGGCCTTGTGGCTCCAATCAACCATCTTAGCAGAAGCCAGGAATAGAGATGGGAAATTCAAGTGGTGTTATTCTGTGGTGAGCCCTCTTGTGTAATGGTGTAAGTCCCCTTGACAGAACACTGACAAACTCTTTGAGATTGTTGTATCAGCAGAAACACTGCCAGCTTGCACCGAAGGGGACAGAGACAGGATGAAATGAAAGAAGGCTGTCAGACTTCTGAGATTCTACAGACAGGAAAGAGGCTAATAGAACTATTCAGCTATAAACATGGCTGTCTTTCAAGAAAAGTAAGAATGACTCTGACAGCTGAGCCACAGTGACAAAGGCAGAGGCCAGAGAAGTAAGCCCAAAGGGAGGGGCCCATGGCTCCTCCTTGGGCCCAGAAGGTAGATCAAGCCACAGAATTATTCTCACATTTTGAAACATAATGGAATTTGTCCTGCTTGGTTTTGCACTTATTAGGGATAGGTGACCCCTTTACACCGTGCAATTTCTCTTTTGAAATGGGATTGTTTATTCTATGCTATCTTACCACAGTATTTTGGAAGCAGTGAATTATTTTCAAGTTCCACAGGTACACAGGTGGAGAGGAATTTTGCCCCAGGATGGAATCATACCCAGAAATCTTACCCACATCTGATTTAGATGATCAGATTTAAAACTTAATGATTTGATGAAATTTAGGTCAGATTCTGTTTTTAGAGGTAATGCTAGAATGGATTAAGACTTTTGGGAATGTTGAAATGGGGTGAATGTATTTTGCACATGGGAATGATGTGAATATTGGGGGCCAACGGGAGAACTGTACTGGGTTGAATAGTCCTCACACTCTGCCAAATTCATGCCCACCCAGGACCTGTGCATATGACCCTATTTGGAAATAGGGTGTTTGCAGATGTGTTAGTTACATTATAATGAGGTCATCCTGGATTAGGGTGGGCCATAAATCCATTTTGGCTGGTTTCCTTATAAGAAGAGGGAAGGACACACAGATAGGGCACTGGAGGAGGGAAGAGCACCATGTTGAGACAGAGGCAGAGACTGGAGTGATGCATCTACAAACCAAGGAGTGCCAAGGATTGCGAACAACCACAAAAGCCAGGACAGACGCATGGTCTCCCTCGGACCCTCAGAGGAAGCGTGTCCCTACTGACACCTGGATTTTGGATTTCTAGCCTCCAGAACTGTGAGAAAATAGATTTCTCTTGATTAAACCATGCAGTTTGTGGTACTTTGCCACAATAGTCCTTGGAAACGAATGCACTCTCTCATCCCAGAGGGCTATAGGAATACGCCAGGGGGTCCAGGCAACCTTCAACAAAACCAGTAGAGTTATGGAATGAAATTTTAAGAGAAATATGTATCTTTCAACTTCTTCTAGTTCACTTTCTTTTTTGTCACGTCTATTCCTTTCTCCTTTCTCCTCCTATCACTGTTTCTCTTTTCTAACTATTTTTCCAGTCCGAAAATGATATAGAGATGATACCTTACTTAAAGATATCATAGTAAGTGAAAGCCAAATGCAATGAACAAGTGACGACCTTTCAAAAAAGCACTTGGAGTAAACTGAAAATCAAAGAAGTCTGAGATCAAATTTAAGTGCAACAGAAATGTCAGACTTCAGAATACATAGCAAGAATTCATGCAGACTGCCATGAGGATATTCACGTTAAAAGCCCCATTGTCAGGTTAGAATTAGAAAATCATAAGAAGTGCAGAACTATTTCTCTAACAGGTTTTGCGTCTGATGACACACTAAGCATCAGTTTGGAAGGAATATGTCAATAGGAATACTTTTGTTATTTTTCTAGTATTAAAAATGATCAAATGTGACATAAAAATTTTTTTTCTAGGCAGAGTGGTGAAGAAGGATTCTATAAGATGATTGTTAACCTCTATCTACTGAATAACTCATGTTTCTTCAAGAATTTTCACATAATTACAAAATAATAGAATTCCAGGAATCTGAGACTTAGTTATACCTCCTTACCATACAGATGATGAAACTAAAACTCAGAGAGTTAAATCGTTTGCCAAGTGGTTGGTGGCACTTACTAGAATTCAGGTTTCTAGAATACTAGGCCAATAGGCTTTTTCTAGCTACTTCTTCCTTTTGACTTTTGATGAGACTTTACCATATATGCTTATATAAACCACAAGGCTAGCTTGGGTATATTATTTATTTCATTTATTTAGTAAGCAGTGTGACTTGTCTAGCTGAACTGGGCACTGGCTCAGCCCTGAAATGAAAAGAATAGGAATGAATCATAGACCCAAGCAGTCACAGAGGCTGCACAGAGATCTTTCCTGAAGTAGACCCTACAGAAGTGCATATAGAAATTGGAAATTAATAATATAGTCATGCTATTAATTAATTATTTTAATTTATAAATAAAGTATCATTCTTGATTTTATTCTGTGAAAAGCAGAATAAATTCCTCCTATATTTTTGCTTATAGACAAACTCAGAAAGTCACTGACATAAAGCAGGTGATGTATTGAAAATGCCATGTAGATTTGGGGTTTGGCTGCATTAACCATTTCACACAAAATCCATATGAAGTGCTGAAAAAGAATAAGGGATTTTGAGTCTAAATATCGAGACTCTTTTTACTTGCTCTATGCTCTCTCCCTTTAAGCAAATTCATCTCTACCCTTGGCTTAATTCCCACCCTTATGCTAATGATTCTCAAACTGGAGGCTCTAATCCAGATTTCTCCTTTGAACCACCAGACCTCTAAATTCAGCCATCTCATGCATACCTTAGTCAACATACCCTAACCTGAACACAGGGTTCCTCCAACTTCCATTTGTCATCTCCTGTGCCCCATCCTAATACATGGTCCCATTATCCACCTACTTATATAAGACAGAAACCTAGTAGTAATATTTGACACCTCTCTTCTTCACTGCCTCCTCTATTCAATTCTATCATTTTGCTCTTACATGTTTTTTCATTCTGTCCATGTCATTATGTCACCACTACCACCTCCTTAGGTTGACCTGTCATCTTCTCTCACCTGGACTTCTTCCGTAGGTTCCTAACTGGTGTCTGGTTTTCCCTCATCCACATTTGCTCCCTTTACCATATTAATTTTCCACCCATAAACCAGAGGGCTCTCAGAAAGATACAAATCTGCTCAAAACATTCTTTCATTTAAAGCCTTCCATTGCTACTAAAAGAAAGACTAAGGAGCTTAGCATGGCTTACAATTCTTTAACATCGTCTTTTAGTTCCATCCTTTCCCTGAACTCCAGGCACACTGGCTTTCTTTCACTTTCCTAAATGCAGTTTCTGCACCGGGCCCTTTTCATACTCAGTTTTCCTATTCCCAGAAAGCCCTTCTCTTACTCTCCCCTTTCGCCAGTTCGGCCCTTTGGGTCTGAGCTCAAACAAAACCTCCTCAGGGAAGACTTTTCCCACTTTGAAGACAAGGTTTGGTTCCCTTGTTTTACAGAACCATGTGCCTTTCATTCAGGCCTGTTATAAAACCTGCCGTTTTACATTTCTCACTTGGAAATGGCCTTTTTCTCCCACCCGCAACCCCACTCGATTGCAACTCCATGAAGTCAGGGCTGTATTTCTTTTTGTTTAATATGTTAGCTTCAGAGACTAATGAAGCATATAACATGAGTGAGTCATTTAAAAAATCTGCTGAATGAACGAGTGGAACAACTGGGTTTCAATTTCTTCATCTGTAAAATGGGGAAATAATAGATGCTCATAATAATGCTTACTAAAGGGATTGTTTAATAAGTAAAGTCACATTAACATATTGTGAGAAGTGTTTTGTAAACTATAGATCATTCATTATTCAATAGCAAAATATTATTAAGAGTAACTCACCGTATACATTTTTCAAGTGAATTTAAGTCAGTGAAGCATAATAGAAAATAATGTTTTCCCATGACTTCATTGAAATTTACAATCTGGCACTGAAAGAATCTGAAAACTTTATGCTTTCTTAAAAATATAATTATGATGAAGAAACTGATGAAAATGATGACTGGTGGCACTTATTGAATGCTCTCAAAGGTATTTTGTTTCACAAGACAACCCTATAAGGTAGGTAGTGCTATTACCTCTGTATTATAGATGAGGAAAATTGTCCAAGGCCGTTTAATAACAAAAGGCAAAGCATTAATGTCTGATTTAAAATCCTAGGTTGTCACCCATGAAATCTGGAAGTAACTCAAGAAATATTCCAAAGGTGCACAAGGGCAAGATACATATCTTTGGTTTTATGCAATCCCATTTCTCTGTGTCAATATACCATCTTGGCTTTTCCTTCATGGAGAATATTGAGGCTTTCATATTTTTCCTTCCCTATCCATCCTCACCCATAATTCCCTTCATATTTTTCCTTCCTACCTACCTAAGAGGAAGAGGTTACTTTCTACCTTTCCTTAGATAAAATTTCTACTTGCATGTTTGTTCCATACTATTGGCTGTTGACACCATCTCAATTTGCTAGTTCATCCATCCCTCTGTTTTCTGATCTTCCTTTCTGCCTCCTCCTCTTAGCTTGTAAACATGCTTGAACAACCCCCAAACCTCAAAATCTTTTCCCGACCTCTTCTAACTTTAGCTTTCTTCTTATCTTTACCATCAATCCCAATCTAAGAGGCACCATTCATTTCACTCCATTTCCTCTGCAGGACTTTGAAACATGACTTCCAAATTCACTATTAAAACTGCTTTTGAGGGAAGCGGCTGTGGCTCAATCAGTAGGGCTCCCGTTTACCATATGGGAGGCCCCGGGTTCGGTTCCCAGGGCTTCCTGGTGAAAGCAAGCCCGCCCGCACGGCGTGGTTAGCTGACCCAGTGAGCACGAGCAGCAAGGGAGGGATAAATGAATAAATAAATAAAATCTTTAAAAAAAAATAAAATAAAAATAAAACTGCTTTTGTTAAGATCATCAGTGCCTTCTCTATTTCAATATCCAAGGATTTGATTTTGAGTCCTAATTCTACTTAATACTTCTCCTAGGCCTTTGAAAATATTTTTCATGAATTCTAAAATGCCACCCCTTTCCGGTTCTCCTCAAACCTTTTGACCACTTTCTCTATATTTCTTTTGCTGGCTTCCTTTGCTTTCCACTACCCTTAAAGGTTTCTGCTCCCCAGAGTGCCATCTCTTTCCCCTTTCTATTTTTCCTCTATGTATTAAAACACAGTGTCTATTTTAGCTTCTTTTTCCTGTGGCTTCAATCACTGCATTAAAACTAATAACTCCCATTTGTTTTTCAAATTTTGATTTCTCTACTAAACTTCAGATCTCTATATACATTCCCTCCAGGGTGTCCCAGAGATTTTTTTTTTTTTTTTTTTTTTAACTCAATATGTCCAAAATAGAATGCTCCATCTTTCTCTACCCAAATTTGTTCTTTCTTCTGTAATTATTTCTTGGTTAATGAGGTAGTTATCTAGCATTTCTACAAATTAGAAAGATCAGAAAGTCTTTCTTATCTCTTCTTTCTTTTTTACTTTCCTCTGAAATTCTCTCAAATCTATTCTGTGGATCTTTACTGTCACTTAGTTCAGGCTGACACCATTTTTCAAATGGACAATTGCAATACCTGCCATCTAACATCCTTGCTCTCACTTTTTTCTCTTTTCACTCCATTTTTCACCTTGATGCTAGAATTACCTTTGTATAGCATAAAATTGATTATATGACTCCCATTCCTAACACTATTCCACAAGTTTCAGGAAGAGGTCCATACCACCCAGCCTGGCTCATGAGGTACAAAGCCATCTAAATCACACCATTCTTTTAACATTATCTCCTGGTACAATTCCTTCCTAATATTATATTCACGTATTCACTAGTCCCTGCAATTCCATCATGATAAACATACTAATCTTTCTTCCTGCAATTCCATTTCCTCTCTCCTCCACTCAGCAAACTCCTGTAATATTTCAAGTCAGAATTCAATTCCTTTGTGAATCTTTCCTTACCTTCTCAAAAAGAATTCTCCTTTCTCTCCTTTGTGCCAATACAGCACTTTCTACTTATTTTGATTATACTATAAAGCACATTGTATGGAATCTTTAGCTTAAGTCTCTCTGTCTAAAGTGTATGTTTCCTTGAGACAGTTATCATTGATTATTCTTTTATATCTTTGATTAAATGCAACCAATTTCCTTGGACATATATTTTAGGTCAATAAATGAATAGAAAAGATACACCATCATCCATCACTTAGTTATTCTGTCAAATATGGAAGATTTAGCTGTGCCATGATTTCATTATGCCTATTTACAGTGCTAGTCAAGATTGGCTTTTCTCTACAATAAAGAATACAGTGCTTTTCACCCATCCCCAAAAACAGAGTATCTACAACTGCAAGCAAGACAGTTCCAGCCATCTGCCCCATGGGCTCTAAGCCCTCTCTCAATGGGAAGCAGAGTGGGCATCACCATCCCCAAACCCTTAAGATTGAGGAATGAATAAACATAAGGGGGGAATGCAACTACAGACAGAAGTAGACTTATTAGTCTAGTAATGGAAGAACTTGTAACATTGATATAAAGGCAGTGGTCACCAAAGGTTCTGAGGGAAGGGAGAGTGAAGAATAGGTGTAACATGGGACATTTTGTGACATTGGAATTGTTCTGCATGACATTGCAATGATGGATACAGACCATTACATATTTTGTCAAAACCTATAAAGTTGTGCGGTGCAAAGTGTAAACCATAACGTAAAATATAGACCACAGTTGGTAGCAATGCTTCAATATGTGTTCATGAATTGTAACAAATGTACCACACTAATGAAAGATGTTGTTAATGCGGAAAGTGTGTGGGTAGGTGGGATATATGGGGACCCCCTATATTTTCAATATAGCATGTATGTAATCTAAAGCTTCTTTAAAAATAGAATAAAAAAAGAATACAGTACTTTGATGCAAATATTTTTGTGAAACATTTTTCCAGTGAAACTGATTTGGAGGCTAATGCACTGCCTGTAAGTATTGCTTTTTTTCCTGCAAATCAATAATTCTGTATTGTGTGGGATGGCAAATCCTGGTACCTTGTCAATTTTTTAAAGTTTCTAGTGTAATCCTCTGATGCCAAGTTAGAGTTGCTATCTTTAAATGAATATTTTCCTTGAACTGCTTTTTAATTCCTTGGGTAGTTTTTGCTTGCTATTAGCAGATGAATAGTTGTGTGTGTACATTAGGGTTCAGGTAAATAGCAACCCTTTTGCCAAGAACCACAGACTGTAGCCCTTGGTCTCTTTACTCTGATAGGACTGCCTTCCCTAATAGAAGTATCAGTACCTGGTAAGAAAACTGCTCGCACTTGGGAGTGCAAATAACACCACATAGCTCTTATTAGGTAAATTAAATCTCAATGTCTTTTTCTAAAATTAATCTAAAAGAAGCTAGTGAATCTTCAGATAGTATTAATAGCAATATTAAAAACTGTACAATCTGGAAATGGAACATATCTATTATCAAGCAGTTAAGCCATTTAAAAGATAGACTATTAAAGGAGAAATAAATAGATCTCAGGAGACCTCACTCTAACAACTCACTTAACAAGCACATACTGTTCACTCTCGGGAAAGTTAGCTTTGAATTTACTGGAGTTGAAAGGTTCATTTTTGGAAACAACTTGTCCTCATGGTTTTTAATAGTTCAGTTAAACTAAGAGTGGGAGTCAAGGATGAGTACAACTGAAATATTCCAACTTTTTCAGTGACCTTATCTGGCATGTGAAAAGAAACTGTGCAGTGTGCAAATAATCCAAAATTCTACTGAGTTATATGAACGAAGATTAATTAATAGCACTCTACTTTGAAATTAGCTGCCAAAATTTCTAAATATCTGATTACTGAGAAAAAAAGAAATTACATAGTGAAGTAGAAACATCTGAACAGGATATGTAGCTAAGTAGTGATTTTTAATATTAAAAATAAAACTGTTTAAAGATTGTAAATCTAGAGAGTTTATATAGGAAGGCTGACGTGCATAATGATTACCATTACAAGCTGAGAACTCAAGACGACCTGTATTTGAATCCTAGCTCTCAACTTACTAGTGCATAGTGGACAACTCAACCTCTGTAAGCCTCATTTCTTTTTCTCTCTGTAATAGTAATTTGCCTCATGGGGTTACTGTGCATATTAAAATGAGATAGTACTAAGGGGCACTAAATAAAAATTTTATCTGCATACTTAAAATCTTAAATGAATCAAACAGATTTTCAGGATAGGTTTAGGTAGAGGAGGCTCACTCTGAGCAGAATTATACTTAGGTATCAGGAAACAGAATATTGAAGTTCATCCAGCTAGCTCCTTTATTTTATGAGTAAATTAAGGGGTGTTGCAATCTTCATTCTGATAACGATTTTTCTAAGAAATGTTCCATTTACTTTACAAAATTATTAGCTGGCACATTTAAATATCTTTAGATAAAGTACTGACCAAGATTATTTTACTAATAGAATAATAAGTTGCAAAAGGAGTAACAGTTGTCCCTTTAGAAGCTTTAGAAAGTTATACCATAGATAACAATGCCTTATAGCTATTACAGAGATTCATAGGTTCATCCATGTCATAACATATATCAGTATTCATTTCTTTTTTATTGTTGAATAATAATGTTGTATGGATATAGCAAATTTTATTCATTCATTAATTGACAGGAATTTGGGTTGTTTCTACCTTTTGGCTATTATAAATAATGCTGCTATGAACATTCATGTACAAGTTTTTGGGTAGACACATGCTTTCAATTTTCTTGGGTATCTACTTAAGAGTAGAATTGCTGGGTAGTTTGGCACTCTATTTTAAATATTTTAAGGAAACACCAAAATGGTTTCCAGAGTGGATGCATCATTTTATATTCTCACCTGCAATGAATGAAGCTTACAACTTCTCCACATTCTTGCCAGCACTTATTATCTGTCTTTTTGATTATAGACCTCCTAGTATGTGTGAAGTAGTATCACATTGTGGTTCTCATTTGCATTTCCTTAATGACTAAGGATGTTGCGTGGCTTTTTTTGTGCTTATTGGACATTTACATATTTTCTTTGGAAAAATGTCCATTCCGATCCATTGCCCATTTTTAAATTGGATTACGTTTTAAATACTGAGTTGTAAAAGCTCTTTATATACTCCTTATACAATTCCCTTATCATATATATAAGTTGCAAATAATTTTTTCTATTCTGAGTTATTACCTTCATGTTTTGAACCAACTTTCTCTTAGCTAATCATTTTGAGAATGATAAAATAATTATGTCAATGTTTCAAGTCTTACTTCAACAAATAAACCCCTAGAATTAAAAAAAAAAATTATTATAGCAGATTTTGATTGTTCTTCAATATCTGAATAAGGGTAGCACTAAGAAGGAATTGAGAACTTGTCTTTTCCAAGAGTCTTTAAAAATCAGCATTACAAACTGTGAATTATCCCAATGAAACCAATCAATTGGTAATTGAATTTCTTAGCATATCATTACTTCATTAATTCATTCAACTGTGCAAATGATGTGAGAGATGAAACAGATAATGCCCTCAAATACCTTATAATTTAAATGCTAAAATAAGATGCAAATAATCATAATTTATTTTAAAAAGTGACTGAGTCAATATTGAGGAAGTATTAAGTCCAGACATTACTAAAATCTTGGGATACAGGGACAGTAAGATAAACTATCTAGCTTTAAGGAGCTCTCAATTTATGTGGAAGAAAACACAAATATATTATATGTTCCATGAAAGCACAATGCAATAAAATGTAATTAATAAAGCAAAATGTAATTCATAAAACAATAGAGCACTGAACTAGGCAGGAGTGATCAATTCTACCTGGCAAGATCAGAGAACCCTATACAGAAGAAGTCTTATAAAAATAAAAATCTTCAAGTTCAAATGATACAAAAAAATTATATATACCAAGGAAGAAGTAGGTATCTGGGAACACATTAATTAATGGAAGACTCCATAAAACAGCAATATCTTCAATGTGAGAGGCACAAAAAATGAACAACTCTAAAATGATTTGTAAGTTTTGAGCTTAAATAAATGAGAGAAAACTAGTGACTCTTAGAAATAAAAGAATCATCTCCCCTTTCCTGCCACAGAAGTTTTAAAAAGGACACTCATTTTTAAATACACCTTAAAAAGTCAGTCTGAATAGCGCCTTTGAATGATTCCCTCCTCCCACTTTATCCTTCCCTCAGAAACTTGAAAGAAGATACAGAGCAGAGCTGGGTTTCACAATTAGTCCCCAGCTCTAGAGATTGCTGACTTTCTTCATGGCATTAGTGAGGTTATGCTATCAAACCAGACTTAAAATATCTCTTGGCTTTGAGCATAAAAGGAAGCCAAGGAAGAGCTGCTTCTCCAGAACCAGAGCCAGAGCCAGCTACCACACTTCTTCCCACGTGTTCTTCTTAACAATAAGGAATCATTACCCTGCTCTGTATTTTATTCTGAAGGCCAAGCTGTAGAAAACACATAATATAAGTTGCTTTTTAAAAATTCTTAGCATTATGATCATCATCATCGTATTACTTGTGCATCTACTATATACAGAGCATTTTGCTATACTTTGTATAATTCAATAGTAAAGTATATGGTCCCAAATTTCACAGCATTTTCCCTTTTGAGATGGGAAGGAGTACAGAATTTTATTGTATTTACTTTATTTTTTAAGGATTTATTTAATTTATTTATTTCTCCCCCTCCCTCATTGTTTGTGCTTGCTTTCTCCTCACTGCGTGTATACATTGTGTGCTTGTCTTCTTTTTAGGAGGCACCGGGAACTGAACCCAGGACATCCCATGTGTGAGGGAGGTGCCTAATAGCTTAACCCACCTCCACTCCCTGCTTGTTGTGTCTCTCATTGTTTCTTTGTTGGGTCTCCTTGTTGCATCAGCTCACTGCACCAGCTGTTGCATTGGCTCACTGTCTTGCTCGTCTTCTTTAGGAAGTACCAGGAACCAAACCGGGACCTCCCATGTGGTAGGCAGGCACTCAACTGCTTGAGCCGCATCTGCTTCTCCAGAATTTTATTTTTACTAATTTAATTTTTTGATTCTGTTTTTTTCTGTAAAAGCAACTGGACCTTTTCATTTGAGAAACCATGACCATTAATTATACTTAAAATCCAGGACAGAAGACACAAATATAGCTTAGATTTGTCTAAAATTAATATCCATAATTAACATTTATCTAAATTAGCATCTATAGCTACAGATAACAGAACACAGTAGCTATTGAATTAATTATACAGTCATATATATATATATATATATTTCTCTCTTAAAACAAGTTATTTTCAGCCAGTAGTATCAGTCTTTTTATGCAATTCTTACCTGCATGTCAAAAGCCCAAGTGCTTCCAAAGGGTGAGAAAATTTCCATGTCCTCAAAATGGCATGCATTTCTGAAACAGTCCTTTCATCCCATCCAGGGGCACTACCCAGGACCAAAGGAAGGGAGCAGTTTTCAGTATTGCAGTAGAAGCGATAAAACCATAAGTATCTTCTCTTTTCCTCAGAGAGTCTGAAAAATTAGATTGGAAACTGTAATTTACTGGAGTTTGCTGCACTAGCTAATGTTTCTGTAAGCACACAGGACAAACCGTACTCTGGTTCTTAGAATTTTATTTTACTTTATTTTGGAAAAGAAGTCCTTTATCTTCTTGGGGCAGTTTGATAGGTTATTTCATCAGCTTGTTTCCCACTAACTTTATTCTTTTATACAAAAAAATAAAAATAAACCTTTAGTTCAGATAATTCACATTTATTTTTCCTGCCTCTTAATCTGTCACTTTTTAAGACAATGTTAAAATTTGTTGTTAAAAAGTTTTGGCAAAATCTCTGCCCCCAATAGGGCATATCAAGCTTATCTGAATCCTGCAACATGTGCTATTTAAAACAGAGATAGGGAAGCGGCTGTGGCTCAATCAGTGGGGCTCCCGTTTACCATGTGGGGGGCCCCGGGTTCAGTTCCTGGTGCCTCCTGGTGGTGGCAGGCCCTCCCGCACTGCGTGGTTGGCTGGCCTGGCGAGCACGGGCAGCAAGGGGGGGATGGATGAATGAATAGGTAAAATCTTAAAAAAAAAAATAAAATAAAAAATAAAACAGAGATAATCAACTGTTTACTCTCCTACTTTAACCCGACCCAAGAGGGCCGTGTGGGGAAATGGCATATTTTAATGATGATACTCCTTTATTTTAAAGTAAGTTTCATGAAATTCAGAAAATCCTTTGCCCTAAACATCAAAAACAAAGAACTCAATACATCTCTGGATTCTGGCTTTAAACTCTGAGCTCATCAGAAGTTTGGGGTTAAAACTCAAGTAAATAGGGATTGCGTAAATGCTCTAAGTATTTCCCCCTGGAGAGTTGTCCCAAACAGAAGCTCAAAATCCAGGAATAGGGCCATTCACTAGCTGACAGTTTGTCATGTTTTGCTTACACTCCAGAAGCAGCATTAAGAACTACTGTTCAATTGGAGGACAGCGCTGCTGATGACAATGACAGCTTTTTTTTTTTTTTTTTTTTTTTTTTTGTGGGTTACATTTTATTCAATGATTTATAATTCATTACTAACATTATTTATTTTGATGCTGAAATTGTCTCTTAATGATTGAATTCTGTACCCCTTTGACATGCTCTAATCAACTTTTTAGAAAAATCAATTTTATTGATATTTATTAATAAAGCATATATTTCATCCAAAGTGTATAATAAATGGTATTTGGTATAATCACATAGTTGTGCCTTCATCACTTCAGTCATTACTAGGGCATATTAATTATTTCAATAATAATAAAAAACAACAAAAAACAAACATGAAAATTCCTCACCTCTCAATCTGTCTCTGTTTCCCCTGCTATACATAGCTACTATTTCTAGCTATTCTTGCACAATTATTTATTTGTTTATTAAGCAGTTTTTTGGAGATATATTCATATACCATATCCTCTATCAATGGCTGTCAGTAAAATCACAATGTTGTACATTCATCATCTCAAAAATTTGAGAACAATTTCTTTACTCCTAAAAGAAAGAATCCACCCTCCTTAACATTCCTTCTCTAGCCCTATATAACCACTAAACTAATTTCATCTTTATAATTGATTTTTTTAACATTTTATGACAATGACAGCTTTTAAATTTTGTCTCCTCCAAACTGACATTCTCTTGCTCAGCCTAAATCAGCTGAAATTCCTGAGAAAGTTAATGAGAAATATTAAAATATTTTAAAGGTCAATGTTTCTCTACAATTTTTTGAAACTATGTTCACCTGTAAAATGAAAAGATTAGATCGTGGATGATTTTAAAAGTATAGAGTCCTTTCTTATGTTTTGTCACCATGCCCCACAAACAGAAAGCTCTCAGAAGAAAAAATTCCATAACAAAATTACTAAAGCAAATTTTCTCCTGACTAAATTTTCCCCACAATTTTGAACAATATTTTTTTTTGTCTTTTAATTTTTTCAATGAAGTCTAATTTACTTAGAAGGAAATACATAAAAGTCAGTTCAATAATTTTGGCAAATGTAAAAACCCTTCCTATCGAAATATAAAATAGTTTCTCATGCCTTTTCTCAGTCAATCCTCACCAATACTGACCAGAGGCAAGCGCTGGTAGATTTATTCACTCTAACTTAATATTACCTATTTTCAGAACTTCATATATATGGAATCATAGAGTAACTACTCTTTCATGTTTGGCTTCTTTCACAGAGTATAATGTTTTAAATTATCCACACTGTTGACTATGTCAAAAGCTCATCCCTTTTTATTAATGAACAGTCTTCCTGTGTACAAAGATACCATAATTTGTCTTTTTGTTCTCTTATTTGATGAACATTTGTATTGCTTCCTGTTTGGGGATTTTATGAATAAAGCTGCTGTGAACGTTTATGTACAAGTTTTTTTGAATGGGTATATTTTTCATTTCTCTGAGAAAGTGTCTAGGAGGAGAATGACTGGATTGCATGCAAGGTGTTTGCTTAACTTTAGAAGGGATTGCCAAAATATTTTCCAAAATGGCTGTGAAATTGCACATTACTCTCAAAACAATATGAGGATTACAATTGCACCACATTCTTGCCAGCACTTGATTTGCCTGTCTTTGTTTGGAAATATTATAATGGGTGCATAGTGATATCTAATTGTAGTTTTAATTTGCATTTATCTGATGTGGAGACTGGTTGGGTGTTTATTAGCTTTTATCTTTCTTTTTGAAGTATCTGTTCAAGTCTTTCACCTACTTTATGTTTGATTATTGGTCTTTTTAGTCATTTATAAAATTTCTTTATATACTCTAGATACAAAAATTGTGCCATATAAATGTTTTGCTCATATTTCCTTTCAATTAGCTTGCCTGTTCATTTCCTTAATGCTGCCTTTTGATGGATACTTTTAAATAATGATTGAGCCCAATTTATATTTTTTAAAATACCTATTCTTTCTATATTTTGTCTAAGAAAACTTTATCTGTCCTAATGTTGAATCTTCTAAGTTTTCTTCTGAAAGCTTTATAGTTCTAGATATCCTACCTAAGATGATGATCAGTCCTGAATTACTTTTGTGCATGGTATGACACAGGCATCAAAGTACCTTTTTTTTTTTTTAAATCAGGAAATCTATTTGTTCAAAATACCTTTTCTTATTTAGTGCTTTGGAAACTTTGTCAAAAATACTTTGAACAAGAGAGGATTGTGTGATGATGGCAGAGTAGATTGCTCCAGAATTCAGTCCTTCCATTAGAAAAACCATTAAATGGGCAGCAACTATTTTGAAACTTCAGAGGTCATCAGAACTCTGTGCAGCATCTAGGGAAGCACGTATATTAAAGTAAAGACCAGTAAATTGCTCTCTCCACATGGTGGCTACTTGCGCCCATCCCCCACTCTCATGGGAGTCTGCCATGGAGTCCAGGCCCTGGATAGCTCACTGGTGACAGAAAGGGATGTAAGAATCCTCTTCCCCAAGACCAGGGGTAGGCCTGGCTGATCACTGATCCTGACTTTTGATTAGTGGCTTTGGATGGTTTGGCATACACCTCTGAGAGCAGCCAATGTGGCAACCCACCCGAGAACAAAGGTGGCAGAAGAGACTTTAAAATGCTTTGCTTCCTCAGGGCTGTTGGGGGCAGTTAGTTGAAGGGCTTCATTTGCTGCACAGGCCAAAAAAGCTCAGATTTCAGAAGCTGTGGAAGAAGCTCCTGCTGCCCTTCCTGATCCTCTCCCCAAGGCAGTTTGAAGACCATCTACAATCCCTTCATGGGCCCCAGGACCTCTTTTGTCTGGGAAAGACTAACTTGAGAAACTCTTCTCCAGCATGGCCCCATCCCAGATTTGCCCTCCAAGCGAAAGCAGATTAAGAAAAGGAAAGGAATGTAAGAAATTATAGAGGTAGATAGCCTGGGACAAAGGCTTGACTGCTTTAAACACCCTGGAGAGGGAGGTTTGCCTCCTGGAAAAGAGAGGAGGCATTCAAACTTCTGTAAACAAGGGAAGTCCAAAATAACTAAAAAGTGCACACCCAGGACAAGACAAAGGACTAGGGAAGAAAGGAAGGAGTCTGCACTCTGCATTCGCCTTGGGCAGAACTTCCTAATACTTTGGAGGGCTGAAGCCCAAGAAAATCTCGTTCTTATCACTAACAAAATCAACAAACAGACATTTCAGATGATAAATCCCAGAATTAACATTTTAAAATACTTGAATGTTCAGTGTTCAAGAAAAGAGTACAACATAAACAAAACCAGGAAATGATGACCCACCCAAAGGAAGCGGATAAAAATCCAGAAAATACTAACAAAGAAGACCAGAATGTGGAAATAGGGAATAAAGCCTGTAAAGAAATTATCTTAAAATTACTCAAGGAGATGAAGGAAAATACAGAGAAAGACCTAAAGGGTATCACAAAAACAATGAATGAACAATATGAGAATCTTAGTAAAGAGAGAATTTTTAAAAAAGAACCAAAGATAACTACTAAAGTTGAAGAACACAATAACTGAAATGAAAAATTCCCAGAAGGGGTTCAAGAGCAGATTAGAATTGGCAGAAGGAAAAATCAGCAAACTTGAAGACAATACAACTGAAATGAGTCAGGCTAAGGAGCAGAAAGAAATATGAATTAATAAAAGTAATATATTCTTTTCATATATTTTCCTTGTGTTTACCATGGGGTTAATATTTAACATTCTAAATATAGAGCAATCATATTTGCTTGGATACTGTAGCCATTGGGCAATTTGATGTAATTATGAATTCCAAAAATATAATTGGATCATGCTTGTAAATTGGTCTGCTAATCTGGGCATGATTAAGTTATGATTAGGGCATTAACTGGGCCCCATCAGCAGGGTGTTGAGCCCCACCCCTTGGTGGGTGGGGGAATCAAATATAAAAGGCAAGGCAAAAGACAGAGAGAGCAGTTCTGATGTTGGAGTTTTGATGCTGGAGCCTGGGGAGGCGAGCAGACGGAGGAGCTTGGTCATAAGGAAAGAAAGAAGGCCCCCGAAAGCCTAGCCATTTGCCTGACAGTTTCACAGCTGGCCTTGTGGAGAGAAGCTAAGCCTAGAGAGCCTCATTGTCCACAGCTGACCTTGTGGAGGAAACAGGTGCTAAGCCCGGAGAAATACGCAGCCCCGGGAAGAGAGGAACCCGAGAAGCCTGAACCCTGGCAAACGTCAGCAGCTATCTTGCTCCAACATGTGGCAATGGGCTTTGCTGAGGGAAGAAACTTATGCTTTATGGCCTGGTAACTGTGGACTTCTACTCCAAACAAATACCCTTTATAAAGACCAACCAATTTCTGTTATTTTACATTAGCACCCCTTTGGCTAACTAATACAGATACCAACTTGACTTCAACAGCATACACATACATTTTTCTATACCCTTCCATCCCCACACCTTTTTACTTGTACATTTTACCACTTATATCTTTGTAGATTGTATGTCCAAACCATAGTTATTAGGCTAAGACATTTCTGGGACATCATCAAGCATATCAATACATGCATTATGGGAGTCCCAGAAAGAGAAGAATGAGAGAAAGGGGCAGAGGGAATAGTCAAAGAAATAATGACAGAGAAGTTCCCAAACTTAGCAAAAGACATCAACACGCACATCTAGGAACCTCAGAGAACACCGAACAGGATGAACATTAAGAAAAATATACCCTGTCATATACTGATCACACTATCAAATGCAAAGGACAAGGAGAGAGTTCTTAAAACTACAAGAGAAAAGCAAATGTTATGTACAAAGGAGTCCAATTAAATTGAGTGTTGATTTTGCATCAGAAACCATAGGGGCAAAAAGGTAGCAGGTTGAAATACTTAAAGTACTGAAAGAAAACATGCCAACCAAGAATTTTATTTCTGGCAAGACTCTCTTCCAAAAATGATGGAGAGATTAAGACATGACCAGATTAAAAACAAAACAAAACAAAAAACAAAAACTGAAGGAGTTCAACACCATTCGATCTGCCCTACAAGTAATGCTAAAGGGAGTTATTCAGACTGAAAGGAAAGGACACTATACAGTGGTTCAAAGTGGCATAAGAAAAAAAAGATCTCTGGTAAAGGAACCATTTGGGTTTACTATAAATACCAGTATTATTGTATTGTATTGTTTGTATGTAATGCCACTTCTTACTTCCTACAGATACCAAAATGCAAATGCATAAAAATAATAGTTCTATGGATTGGATATAAAATCTACAAAGATATAAGTGGTAAAATGTACAAATAAAAAGGTGTGGGGATAGTAGGGTATAGAAAAATGTATGTGCATGCTGTTGAAGTCAAGTTGGTACCCAAACAAATATGATTGCCCTATATTTAGGATTTTAAATATTAACCCCATAGTAACCATAAGTAAAATATATGAAAAATATATCTAGATAGAAAAAAGAAGGAACTAAATATGATACAATACAAAAAATCTAAATAAATATAAAAGTGGGCATCAACAGAAGAACTGAAAGACAAAAAAAGGTATAAGATTTACAAAAATAAAAGAGCAGAAATGGCAGGAAAAATCCCTGTATTATGAGTAATGACATTAATGCAAATTGATTAGCCCCCCCGCCCCATCTAAAGGCAGAAATTGGCAGAATGTATGAAAAAGCATGTCCTAACTATACACTGTCTGCAGAGACTCACATTAAATAGGTTGAAAGTGAAAGGATGGAGAAAACATATACCATGCATTTTAGTTTGCCAAAGGGCTGCTGCTGCAAAGTACCAGATATGGGTTGGCCTTTATAAAAGGTATTTATTTGGGATAAAAGCCTATAGTTCCAAGGCCGTGAGAAGACCAAATCAGGGCACTGTAAGAGGTGCTTTCTCACCAAAGTCATCTGCCACATGGCAAAGCAAGATGGCTACCGATCTCTGCCAAGTTCTCTCCTTTCTGCCGCTGTAGGCAAACCTGGCATAGGGCTTGTCTCGCACCAGGCTTCTCTCTTTGCAGCTCAGCTGTCTCACATGGCAAGATCAAACATGGCAGCTTCCTTTTCCTGTGTCTGTCTATATGTCTCCCTCTCTGTGTCTCCGTTTTTATCAGACCTAGTCAGAGGCAAAGACACAACACGAATCATGCCCTTCTGACAAAGTCCAAACAAAAACCCAAAAGTGATCTTACCAAGTAATCTAATTAAAGGCCCCTCAATTGAATTTAATGCAATCAAAGGGAATCATACACACAGGAATAGATTAATTTATAAACATAATCTTTCTCTTTTGGGGATTCATAAAATAATCTCAAACTGCCACACCATGTGTTTTGGTTTGCTAAAGGCTGCCAATGCAAAATACCAAAAATGGGATGGCTGATATAATGGGAATGTACTAGTGTAAGAGTTTACAGTTCTGAGGCCATGAACATGACCAAATCAAGGCATCATCAGAGATGCTGCCTCACCAAGGATCAGCTGCTGGCAATCCTGGACTCCTGCCACATGGCAAGGCAAAATGGCTGCTGGTCTCTGCCTTCTCCTCCAGGCTCATTTTCCCCCTGAGTTCAGCTGTGGGTGATCAAGCATATGGCTCATCTCTCCCCTCTTCTGGGCCTTGTTGCTTCAGCTTTGGCTGTTCTGCTGATTTCAGCCTCCTACGTCCCTCTCAGCCTCTCATGTTTTCCCTGTCTTTTTACAGCAGGTGATCCTGGAGTCCTCTCTCACATGGCAGGGTAAAATGGCAGCTTTCTTTGTATGTCTCTCTATGTTTCTCCCATTTATAAAAGACTCTAGCACAGGAATTCTTAACCTTTTTTGTTCCACGGACCCTTTTGCTAGTCAGGTGAAAATCATGGGCCCCTTACTAAGTCCAACTATACTGTGTATTATTTAATAAATATATCACACCCACACCAACACATCCCCACAAGAATAATGCTTTTTTGAATTTCATTTCAAGCTCATGGACCTCTTGTTAAGAATCCCTGCTCTAGCAAGAGGGCCAAGATCTACCCTGGGTCACACTTCACTAAAGTATATCAGTCAAAGGCTCCCACCTGAATTCAATCCAATCAAAGCATTCCATGGCCAAAGTATGGACCAATTTAAGAACATAGTTTTCTGGGGTCCATAAAATAGATGTTCTTTCCATATGCAAAATTCATTCAATTCATAACAATATTTCAAAAGCCTTAAATCATTTCAGTAACAATGCTAAATAAAAAATCTCATAAAAATCAGTTATAAGCATGTGATATATCTTGGGCAAAATTCCCCTCTGGCTGGAGATCTGTGAAATTTAGAAAACAAGTTAACTGCTTCCAATATACAAAGTAGGGACAGTCATAGGATAAATGTTTCCATTGTCAGAGGAGAAATTGTAAGGGAAACAGGGGTCATGGTTCCCCCAAAATTCTGAAAACCTGCATTACATTTCCAAGCCTGAGAGGGTTTCTTGCCCTCGGGGCTTATAACTGGAGTTCTACCCTTTCCAAGGGCTTGCCCAGGGGCCTTCTTCTCAGTCCCACCCTCATGAAGTTTCTGGGTAGCCTCCAAAATTTAGATCTCACCCTCCAAGAAACCTGGGGTGACAGCCACACTCTTTGCAATCTCTGGGGCAAGGTCTAATCCCCTCAGAACAGTGGGGTGGCTATCTAACTCTCCCCAGCCCCCAGAGAATGTGTCCCACCTTCTCTAAAGCCTAGGGTGGTAACACTGCCCCTGAAGGGGTGGAAGGTTCACCCTCTTCAAATGCAAACTCACCCTTTCTGCACACATGGGTGGGACCCCTCTCTTGGCTCGAGAAGATGTCTTCAGTCCAGACCTCAGCTTCCAAAGTTTTGCCCTTGACATTGTTTTTCCATCAATCTCTTCCTTTTCTGTCCCTTTTAGTTCAGACTGGCAGTGGTTTCATTCATAGAGATTTCACAAAAAGCTTGTTGGTTTAGCATGCAGGAAATAGGGATCCAAGTCTTCAGACAGTAAGATTTTCCACAAATCCTTAGTGGGTAACTTCATTTCCAATCCTCACTTGCGAGGAAATGGCTGACTGGTTCCAAGCTCAGTTAAGTCCGTGCACGGGGCCATATTTTCTGGGAACGTGTTTTCCAGAAGCTTGGAATTTCCCAAACCATAAATTTCTGGAGCATTTGTTCCCAGAAATTCAGTTCTCATCTTATCCTTTTCCTCTCACATTTTACTATAAGCTGCAAAGAGAAGCCAGACTGAATTTCCCACATTCAGTTTGGAAATCTCCTCAGCTAAATGTCCAAGTTCATCACTTTCAAATACTGCTTTCCATTTAACATCAGAAGTCAATTTTCCCATGTTCTCTGCCACTTTAAAGCAAGGATTGCCTCCTTTCTAGGTTGCCTCATGATAAATAACTTTAGGGGTTCATATTTTTATCAACAGTCTTTCAAGCAATCTGGGCCTTTTCTATCAAGCACCTCATAATTCTTGCATAATTTACACCTTACTCATTTAAAGAACAGTTCTCACATTTTTTGGTATTTTCTATTGCAGCACACCCCACTTTCCTGGTACCAGTTTCTGTTTTAGTTTGCTAAAGGATGCCAATGCAAAATACCAGAAATGGGTTGGCTTTTATAATAGGAATTTATTAGGGTAAAAGCTTACAGTTCCAAAGGCTGTGAAAATGTTCAAATCAAGATATCATCAAGAGATGCTGTCTCACCAAGTTGTAGCTGTGGACATCAGGCACATGGTGGCATCTTCTAAAATGCTTTCTCTCAGAGCTCAGCTGTGGGTGACCAAGCACATGGCAGGGCATAATGGTGGCCAGCTTATCTTTCCCTTCTCCTCCGGGTCTGTGGCCAGTTCTGCTTCAGGCTGCTCCTTTTTGTCTTCTCTTGGTCTTTCTGCAGCTACAGGCAATCCTGGAGTCCTCTCTCACATGGCAGGGTAAAATGGCAGCTCTCATTCTCTCTGGGTCTCTTCATGCTTCTTCCATTTATAAAGGACTCCAACAAGAGGCCAAGTCCCACCCTGTGTCACACCTCACTGAAGTGCTCCAATCAAATTCCCCCACTGAATTCAAGAGCTAGGATAGGTACACTAATATCAGGCAAAATGGACTTTAAGTCAAAAACAGTTGTGAGAGATAAAGACAGTCATTATATTCTATATAGGGGACAATTCTATAAGAAAATGTAATAATTATAAATATATGTACACTTAACGGCAGAGCCTAATATATATGCAGCAATTACTGAGAGATGTGAAGGGAGAAATTGCCAGTTCTACATTAAAAGTAGGAGACTTTAATTCATCACTTTCAATCATGGATAGAAAATCTAGACAGAAGATCAATAAAAGAATCCAAGACTTGAATGATTCTCTAAACCAACTAGACCTAAGAGACAAATATAGAGCATTTCCTCCAGCAACTACAGAACACACATTCTTCTTGAGCCACATGGATCATTCTCAAGGATAGACCATATGTTAGGTCACAAAACAAGTCTCAATAAATTCAAACATATTGAAATCATACAATGTATCTTCTCTGTCTACAACAAAATGAAACTAGAAATCAATTACAGAGGGATAAATGGAAAATTCACAAATATATGGAAATTAAACAACATAATCTTAAGTAACAAATGGGTTAAAGAGGAAATCACAAGGGAAATTAGGAAATATCTAGAGGCTAATGAAAATGAAAATACAACATAACAAAACTTATGGAATACAGCAAAGGCAGTGCTGAGAGTAAAATTTATAGCTCTAAATGCTTACATTAAAAAAGAAGCATTTTTAATGTAAAAAATTTTCCTTTCAACACCTAAATATATTGTTCTATTGTCTTTCATCATGCATTGTTTCTGAGGAGAAGTCAGAGTTGATCTTATTGATTTTCCAACGCAATTTGTCCTCTTTCTCTGAGGTTTTTTAAATTTCATCTTTATCTCTAGTTTTCAGCAATTTGACTATGAAGTGCCTAAATATTTCTTTCTCTCTCTCTCTCTCTTTCTCTCTCTTTCTCTCTCTCTCTGTGCGTGTGTGTGTGTGTGTTTGGGAATTGTTAAGATTCTTAAATTGGTAAGTTGATTTTTTAAATCAACTTATAAAATTTTGGCTAATATATCTTTAAATATTTTGCTCAAACTTCTCTCATTTCTTTTCTTATGGGTTCAATACACATATACTATATTGCTTGATTTGAAGTATTCTTTTTATTTCTGTGTTTCAACATGGATAATTTCTATTTGTCATGTATTCACACTCCCTGTACTTTTCTTCTGAATTATGCGATTATACCCATCCATTCATTTTTAAAAAACAGGTACTTTCAATTTTCAGTTCTTAAATATCCATTTATTGACTGAGAATCTTCATTTGTTCATTCATACCTGCCTTTTTCTTTAGCTCCTTAAATATCTTTATAATAGCTGTATTGAAAACAACAACAACAAAAGAATTAATTAGCTGTATTGAAATCTTGATCTGCTAAGTTTAATATATTGGGCTTTTCTACGAACAGCTTCCCTCCTCTCCTTTGGCTGTGGGTTATATTTTTCTGCTTCTCCCCAAGTCTAGCACTTCTTGATTGTATGCATTGGGGTATCATTTGGTGTTGAGCATTTTAATTTTTTTGGTGATCAATTTAATTACTGACACATTGGTTTTGCCCTTTGAGACTTGTTTTCAAGATTTCTTAGGCTGGGACTAGTACAGCTCTTAATCTTGGGCTAGAGTAGCCTAACTCCTAATGTATATTCTTCTGGTTTCTCTATTGAATATCTGGAGTACTCTGCAAGGTTTAGCCATTCTGACTCCTCATAATTCCCAGGTCTCCAAGCACTGTGTAACCTCTAGATTCTACATTTATTTCACAACTCTCCAGAAGCTGTTCTGCAGGCCCTCAAATTCTCTCCCTGCTCATGAATAGCTTAATACTCAGCTAAATAGTGAAAGATCCACCACCACAGATTTCTGTAGCTCCTGTTCTTCATATCTTCCTTCTCTCTAGAATCATGCTTTGGGAATTATAGCTACTTCAGCATCACTGAACTTTAATCTCCGCTTTTTTTTTTTTTTTTTTAAATCTCAGAGATTCTCCTTCTCAGAACCACGGTATGGAAATCACCTCCAGACTGAAAGCCACTTTAATCATGGAATTCACTTCATGCACTGTATATTGTTCAATTTCTGAAAATAGTAGTTTTGTATATATTTTTCCTGCATCATATCCTTTAAGGAAGGGGGATGAATTTGGTATTAGTTATCCTTTATGGTTTGTGGTGGAAGTGTTAATTTCTTTTCAAAACAAATGTATATGTATCTTTATTTCTGGGATCTTCTTTACATATGGAAACATTCTTTTGGTTGGCATCAAAAGGAAGAATTTTTAGCTTTTATATTTTTATAAATATTATAGACACAGTTTCATTGAATATCATTGAGTTTTAGCTTCTTGACTGATTACATTTGATTGATATGAAAGAAGGAATAGTAGAATAACCAACTAAATGATAACATGTGTTATTTGGAAACTAAAGTTAATCTGATTCTAACACAAGTTTTATCACATTGAAGACTGTTCTCTATCTGTTTCAGAGCCCAGAAAGAAATTATACTGCCCTGAACACTAATAATTGTATTTGAATGGGTGAATAGAGGAAGATGTTGCTTATTTTATGAGTAAGATACTAACTGAAGTAGAAACTGAAATATAAAACAAATGGAATCCACTAGAGTTAATTCAAAAATGCTAACCTCTAATATTTAAAGGTCTAAAGGCAACTACTGTGATTATTAGTTTTTGGTTTTGACCTTTTCATTTCAATATATTCATTTCAATATATTTAAAATATATTGTATTGTATCTTCTTCATATTTAAAAAATTGCTAATTACAAATATATTGGCCTCCAATATGTGAGACATACTTTTAAAATGCCAGGTTTTATATTTGAATGAAGAGTAAAGAAAGATACTTTATCTAGATTAGATGAAAGTAGTCTAGTATGGCAATGGATTATCAATATTTATGTCATGAGGACAATGAGAATCTTTCATTGTCATTAGCTCTTAGGGTAATTGTTTACACCAGGCACTCACTATACAAGGGAATTTTATTCATTACAACATATTTATTTTACAAATAATATTTATCAGGCACGTGAAATAAAGTAATAAATAAGATAGGTTCTTTGATCTTTCAGTTCTTACAAATTAATGAGGGGAGTTAAGAAAAAAATGTTATGAATGAATAACATAATAATAGATCATATTATGTGTGATAACAAAAAAGGTAATATGATAGAGAGTAAATAGAGGAAGAATCCATTAGAAATGGTACTTAAAGAAGGCCTCTTTGAGAGGATGACATTTAAATGAAAACCTAAAGGATAAGATGATTCTATCACATGAAGTATTGAAGAAAGAATATTTCAGGCATAGGGGACACCGAATAAAAAGGCCTTTAGGTGGGAAAGGGAATAGCAAATTTTAAGTATATGAAGGAGACTGATGTTACTTCCATGAGATGAATAAGGAAGAATAATTAAAGATGAAATTAGAAAGCATGGCAGTGACTAGACTATTCAGGAGTTATATACTGTGACAAGATATATGACATGATAAGGCATTTTATTCCAAAAACAATGAGAAACTAAAGGTTTTGAAGAGGAGTCATGTAATATGAATAATCTTTTTGAGTGATCCCTTTGGCCACACATTGAAGAATAGATTGGAGAGAAAGTAAGAGTGGAAACAAGCAAAACAGCAAGGAATTTGATGCAATATTCTAGACAAGAGGTCATGGCAGCTAGAATTGGTGTGATGGCAATGGATATAGGTAGAAGTGGCTAGATACAGGGGACAAATTTTGAAACTTGAGCAGGCATCATTTGATCAAGAATTAGACCTGGGGATACAGTCAAGATTAAGTCAACAAAGGAATACAAAGTTTTGATCAAATTGGTGAATGCTGGAGTCATTTTCTGGAGGAAGATTAAGCTTGGACTGGGCTGGGGTGTGGGTGTGATCAAGAGTTCTGTTTGGGTAAGTAAAAATCTATTGGCATTCAATGAGCGGTATTAGAGGGCAATTGAATATGACTCTAGAGCTAAGGAGAATTGTCTGTGCTGGATCATCATTTGAAAATCGTCTATAGAATGGTTATTTTTGAAGCCAAGAGATAGGTCTTAGAAATTTCCTAGACAGAATTTTTTTCATCTGTTTGCTATGATTGGATAGATGAACATTCTCAGTGAACTCAGTTGGTCTTAACTCTTATTTATTATCCTTGTGATCCTGAGCTACTACCTTAATTTCTTTGAACATCCACGCAAATGGGACAAAAATCTTAATTACTTCTCACAGGATTTCACAAGGTCAAATGAGATCATGCATTTAAAAGCACTTTGTAATCCATATAAAAATATTGCTATAAAAATTAAAATCAGTTTAATGTAATATGTAAACTTACATTGGTCTTATTTCTTGTTCACAAAGCTAAGCTAATATAAACAAAACACTAGTTCACTAATTATTTATCATTTACATCAGAGGACATTTTACTTAAAAATGTTTATATATTTAGAGTTTAATAGACTACCTAGAGATAAAATAAAATAAATTAATAAAAGAGTTTCTTTTTATTTTATGCCTTGGGCATGATACCAATGATCACAATCAGCTGTGACTTACATAGTGCCAAGTAGCAAGTACTAGTACTATTAATTCTCCTATAGTTCTTCCTGGGTTTTCTAATTTTATCCAGAAAACAACTGTTTGATAAAATCTAAGTACTCCTTTGTCACTAATTTAGCACTATTTAAATATGACATTTCATTTCTTCCTTTTTAATCTGCCATGATAATTAAATTTTGTTTTTTCTTGTTTACTAAAACAACTTCCTACCTACCTGAATAATGGTTTATCACTGTTCTATTCTGATATATATCATTTGTGGTTTTGAATGGAATGATTTCCAACCTTTTTGTTTTTCCTTAGTCTAAAGTTAAAGTTGCTAAATGCCATGTGAATAAGTAAATAATTATTACTTATTTAGCTGTTAAACAATAAATGATCATCTGACATGTGTGGCTTAAAGAAAAAAGAAGTTATTTGGGTAGTAAGGTTCATTCTTTAAAGATACGTGTTTTCATATGTATGATTGATGATATAATTAACAGCAGATAAAATTCATTCATAAGATCTGGGTAACTTACAGTAAGGGAGATTGTTTTTGTGAAACTCTGGCAATATGTTTTACATACTCCTTTGGTGGTTCTTCAAGATTACATCTATTCTCTTCAGAATTAGGTTTTGTATACTCCCATCCAGTAGTCGGAAAATCAATCTGAAATAAAGGAATATTTTGTCATGTATTAAAGGTAACAAAAAAATGCATTATTAGTTTATAAACTCTGTCTTAGATTTTTGGAAACTAAAGTAAAGTAAAATCCCATATTTTCTGTACTATTTATTATTAAATTATTTCGTATTCAGTAGAGCTTGGATTTAATATTTAAACATACATGATATTTGGTCAATCCTCAATTATTTATACAAATAGACTAGTCATTTGTAATGCTTTTCTGAGTCAAAATGAGAAAAATCAGAACAATTTATGAACTTTCTATAAAGCTAAATAAGTTACATTTTAATTTAAAGGAGATTACATCCTTTCTACTGTTGGTGTTAGAAAAATGTCTTTCTATTATGAAATGATGAAAATTGTATATGGTAATTGTGCTTTTTGATGTCATCACTTGGGAAAATACAAAGGAAATCTATGTGGGTCTCTGCTTCATTAAATCTGCAGCACTGAGAACCACTTTAGAGATATGAAAGGTAGCTCCTCTTTGGTAAGGACCTGTTTTGTGAACATCTAATCAAACAGAGTACTTTTGCTTTGTCTTCTGTAGTCAGATTTATAGACAGGGCTAGAGTCCAGGCCTCTTTTATCCTGATTTAATGTGCTTTTCACTATACCATATTTCAATGACATTTTGATTTTAGTAAATAAAATAACAGTTAATAAAAAAGACATTTCCAAACTATGTAAATGAGCTGGATATTTTAGTGCTTATGTATTTGTGTAAGGTTATAATACATTTAAAAATAATGTTTTCACATAAGAAAATCCACAGAATTCATTTCTCTCTGCTAAACTATTTTAGGTTTGAATCACAGAGAAAATTGAGGAATATTATAAAATGTTCTGTGTGAGTTACAGTTTAAAATGCATTTTAATGAAATTGGATTCTTATTTATTTGAAAAACTTAGTAATTTCATTTTATAACTCATGAAGTCTGTTGCAACACTTGTTTTGGTATACTCTTTGTTATAGTCTATCATTTATGACTCCAATATGATAAAAGAAACAAGTGATAGGCTAACCCGGGCAACATTACTGTAGATTTTGCCTCTTGACAGATGATTCAATTTGGGGCCTTAGAGGGAAGTGTGTGCAGTACTATCAGGTTATAAGTTACTCTTTACGTGCACAAATATTTTTAAACTCGTGGAAAAAATCACCAGAAATAACATTTAATGATACAGTTCAATATTATGTTTGCTCTAAATAAAGGATAGGGTGTATGAGGAAAATAAGGTGGATGAGAATGTAGTAGTACCTCTGTGTACAAAGCTACAAAAAATTCATTAGTATCTTTCACTTATGAAACAATTTTCTTTATTTCTGATGCATGGATGAGCCCCTACTCCAAAATTTTTTTTTTCCTGACTTATGAAGCTAGTTAACTTATACTTGAGCCACTGAGAGAAAATGTTGGAATTTCTTCCAGTTAACCTTTTGTTCTAACTTTTTACAAAAGAGAAGTTCCCAAAGTGTATTTATTAGTGTATTTTCTCTAGAATATTTTTGAGCACAGTGCATTATAGAGGATATACAAAGTATACATCACTTTCAAGGGACATAAAGCCTTAACAGAGAAAAAAAAGCTTACACATTAACAACTAAAGTAGGGAGCAGTATGTGTGCAGCACTAAAGCTGTGTAAGGTCAAACACATGAGAGAAAGCACTGCTTCCCTGCTGTGGCATGGCTGACTAACCCTGGGCTTGGGCCCAGATTTCTTGTCTTCAAAATGAAGTGCTCCAGGAGACCTCTTCAAATGTCCATATTGCATATAATTTGAAACCTGTTTGTCACACTCCTGCCTCGAGCCTTCAGAATTGACTTCAAGAACAAAATATTTTATGGGGATCTCTCCTTCTGGGTACAGGAAAATCCTTGGGCCTAGTCATCCTGCTTTCTAATTCATCCCTCCCTACACATTTGGGCATTGTCTTCTTGTGTTTCATTAATCCATCTTGCTCCAATTCCTTTCCTCATTCCTCCCTATTTATACTTGGCCACCATGGCTCCTACTATGTTTTCATGACTTGGAAATCTCCAAGGGAGCTGTTGGGAATAAATGTCCCAGATGCCCAAACCCCACAACCAGTCCTATAAGGTGTACCTGTGTCCAGCTCATGCCCCATGATTCTGTCAGCTTGTTCAATGTATTCCCACTTTGACTCAAGATGTAGTTCGGGTATTATATGGCATATGGATGTGAAACCAAAGTTCTGTGGCAGAGGAAGAACACATGCCTCCAGCTGAGCGACAACTGGGGTGAGTCTCAAGGAAGGCATCATAGCAGAGGGATCTGTATGGCAATTCAGGAATGAGGGAAGAGAATCCCTGCTACCTTAGGACACAAAATGTCCTTTGTTCTAAGAACATGGTATCAATGATTATATTGTTGCTTCCCCATAAGACCACTGATAATGGAGGACAACTTTGGGATAAATGTGAAGTAAGGTAAAACACTTTGGGAAAGCGAGTAGTAAGAACACTGGTTTAAGGAAGAGATCCACTTGTATGAAAGGAACAATTGACAATTCTGGTATGTAGGGTCAGATGAGTTGATAAAGGGGCCAAGTTTAGAAACGTCTGTGAGTTGGGTTATTGTAGGGACCAGAAATATGGATATATTAATTTAACAAGTATTATATTCCAGGTACTGTCCTCAGTCCTTGGGTTAAGACATTAGCAATGCAGTAAGAAGTCCCAGTCAATGAGAATGAAATATAATGTGGTAAATGTGTTGATAAAAATTTATATTAGGTATTGTGCGAACACAGAGGAAGGACACTGTTATGGGTTGAATTTTGCCCCCCAAAATCATGTTGAAGTCCTAATCCCTGGAACCTGGGGATGTGCCTTATTTGGAAATAGGGTCTTTTCAGATGTAATCAAGTTACAAAGATGTCATACTGAGTTAAGGTTGGTCTTAATCTAATGTGACTGGTGTCATAAAAAGAGAAGAAAGACAGAGACACAGGGAGAAGATGGCCATGTGAAGACAAAGTAGAGACTGGAGTCATGCTGCCATGAGCCAAGGAATGCTGGGGCCATCAGAAATCAGAAGAAGAAATTAAGAATTAAGAATTCTTCCCTTGAGCCTACAGGAGGGATCATGGCCCTGCTGACTCCTTGATATGAGACATCTTGATATGAGACAACTGTGAGAGAATATATTTCTGTTGTTTTAAGCTATTCAGTTTGTGGCACATTGTTGTGGCACCCGTGGGAAACCAATATAAGCAATTAACCCTGCATGGGGTAGGAGAGGATGGAGATGGAAATTCCTGCAGAGGGATCCATGAATCTTCAAAGATGAATAAAAATTACACAACGAAAGGGAGGAGAATGAGCGGTAGATAGCGGAGGGGAGAGGGAAGATACATTGCAGTATTTTTAAATTCACATTTTTAAAATTGCTGGATCTTGCAGTGTCAGAGGCGGAGTGGCGAGAGAAACAAAGGGACTTTAATTCTCTAGGTCAGGGGTTCTTAAGCTTTTTTGTTCCACGGACTCCTTTGTCAGTCAGGTGAAAACCACAGACCTCTTACTAAGTCCACACTATACTGTGTATTATTAATAAATATATCACACCCACACCAACACATCCCCACAAGAATAATGTTTTTTTTTTTTAATTTTTTTATTTCAATTCCAGCTCATTGGCCTCTTGATAAGAACCCCTGCTCTAGGTAGTGTTGAGTTATTGAGTACAAGCAGGGTAGTGGCAGGTTCAAGTTTAAGCTTTTGATACATCACACCTGTGGACACATGGATTTTGGATTAGAGAATGAAAAAAATCAGAGTCAGGAAAAGTAGTTAAACTATTGTAATTTAGGGAGGAGATGATGAACTAGGGCAGATGAGGTGGGGAATTGAGAGTGTATAATTGTGGACTATGGACTAAATATGGGTTGCGTATCTAAGATATAAAGTGAGCAACCACTTTCTCTCGGCACCATGTCCACAGATTAGAAGTAGATCTTTGGGTGCTTTCTGGTAGGGACTTCCTTCCTTATTCAGAGTGGCAGCCATATTTTTATTAGTATTAATTTTCCCTTCCATCTTCAACACCTTACTGTGAATTCTTGCCAAATTCTAACCCCAACACACTTCACCCTAAACCCAGAAACTTCAGGGCTAGGGAACTACACTAGTGTCCTCTAGAGAAGTAGTTCTCAACTGAGGAATTTCCCCCCAGAGGACATCTGGTAATGTCTGCAGATAGTTTTTGATTGTCAAAACTGGGGAGGTGCTACTGGCATCTGGTAGGTGGAAGCCAGGGATGCTGCTAAACATCCTACAATGCACATGACAGTCCTTCACAACAAAGAAT
This sequence comes from Tolypeutes matacus, assembly GCA_026826555.1. Taxonomy (NCBI): domain Eukaryota; kingdom Metazoa; phylum Chordata; class Mammalia; order Cingulata; family Chlamyphoridae; genus Tolypeutes; species Tolypeutes matacus. Next base: position 1,133,425 of record JAKSZT010054549.1, on the reverse strand, counting down.
TATCAGGTCCAAAATGTCAGTAGTTCTGTGGTTGAAAAACCCAGCTCTAGAGGGTGCTGCCCAGTTAGCAATTCCTGGTTCTTCCTTTGGAGATGGTGCATATTCCCTGCATGTCCATGTACGGGAGTATCCGTGTTTAAGGCATCTGCCTGATGTAATCATCTATAATTATGGACTCATGAGGAGCTATCAGCAGCAAGGACCAAAGTCTGGTATATTGGCCACCTTTCATTCATGATGACAAATTACAGAAAATAGAATTTTTCAAAGTATAATGTAAGAATTTTGTTTGCAGTTTCTCTCCTACTATTCAGTTAATTGCTAGTCATTTAGGAAATGTACACTGGAAGGCATTTTAAAGAAGCATGACAAAGTGCAGAGGCAGGTGTGAATTAGGAACCAAGTTAATAATATATACCTAAGACTGTTTTTAGACAATGGAAAGAAAAATGAATGCACATAATGAGTATGCTAATGGCAACACTCTATCCCTTCCCTTCATGATCATGCTTAATGGAGAATGGCTTGAAATTGCTATTAAAGAGACTGGGAGAAAAGAGCTTTGAGAGGACTGAATGTAAAATAAAAGCAGTAGAGGCTTCACAAATCTCAGCAGGCTGCAGGAAGAGAAGACTATTAAAATGTGTGATCTGGGAAGAAAATTGTTTCTGTAATTGACAGCAAGCTACTTATCAACCAAGGTATTTTGCTGTGGGTATTTTAATCTCATAGCCTGACACTTACCTGCAGGGTCACTGGGGATGGCTGACTTATATCCCACACTCCTGGAGCTATGATTTCTATGGGAGGCTCACTCTGTAATGTCAGGCTGAGTAGCACAGACCCGTGAATGGATTTTCTGCAAAAGACAACACATACAAGTCACTTAGTAAGGGAAGCTATCATTATCTGTAAATGTTTTCTTTTGGAATATAAATATATTCAACTATTTTAGTGGCTTCCTTCACTAGCTGCAAGAGAAACACAATATCCACAAGCACAGATACTGATAAATAGTTCATTTCTAATATACCACACACATGGCTATGTTCATAGATACCTACATTTATTTTCCATATAAGAAAATTGTTTCCACAATGGTTACTAGCAGGTGGCATTTATTCTTAATGGCCAACAATGGTGATTACAAGGTGTGACTAAGAACTTCAAATTTATATTCTTGGAGGTACGACTGCCTTAAAGTCAATAAGACATTTACTCTACAGAACGTTTTATGCTCTGCAGAGTGACTAAATTCCCCGGGGACATTTGAAGACATGAGTTCTAAATTTATAGGGAAAAAAATATTTAAATTAGCCTACGATCTGCAGAATCAAAATAGTTCTGGGGATTTCATAGAGAAAATACTTTCTTATGCAAAAACAGATTATTCTTATTCTGAATTTTTAAAATATCAGTTGTAAATTACCATAGTAAATGAGAGTGTGTCCCAGAAAGCCTTTAAACAGTGAAGAATTCATGGATGACTTTAACAGCTTCAGTAAAATCCAAATCCACAGACCCTTATAGGAATTTAAAAAGAAGCTATACCTGGCCATATGTATGAGTCAGAATATTGGCAAAATGTTTCAGTGATTATTGAGAACAGCCTTTGATTTTAATATACAAAGTTGAAAATGTTGGACTGAAGGTCAACATAATTAAACTTATAAAGGACTTTAATGCATCAATTGACTTTTAAAAAACAACGTAGAATTCCACCTTGCCATTTAACAAATACTTTGCCAAATATGACCCCAAAACTGCAACAAATAAAACCCTCCATACACCTTTTAGTTTTCTGAGGCCTGCCTTCTTTATTTTCCATATCTAGAGATATTATTAGGAAGTTTCTGCCCAAGGGCATATAATTTTCAAACAATATTGGGCAGATATTTTCATGTAACCCAAGAACATTCTTGTATAAGGATGGATTTTGAGTCTTCTTCACCTTGGTTCCATCCCTCTTTCACTTCAGGAAATTTGTTTTTTGGTATAAAACCAGGGACCAGTCTTAATAAGAGAAAGGTTAGTTTAACCAGAGTAAAGCTTTTAAAATTATTAATGTAATTTTTCCTTTTCCCTTTCAGAGTACATGACTTTCACCTAAAAGGGCCAATAGCATCAATCTACTGGTAAAAGTTTTGGATTTGTTCTAGGCAGAATTCAAGAGAAAGAAGGAAGATGTCTAACCCTGAACTTGAAGGACTTAAATCACAGTGTTCTCCACAGCTTTTATAGAAGATTAACCTGTGTGCTGTAAATATGGGAATCCCTTATATTTTTTATGTAACATTTATGTAATCTAAATCTTCTTTAAAAATAAATAAAAAAAAAATTATAAAAAGAAAGATAACAGGAGTGAGGAAGAAGGAAAATGTGCTATATAGGGCACAAAAGAAAAGCCCACCACTTTCTGGCAGTTTGGGATGGTGGGAAGTAGAAGAGAGAGAAAGAGGAAAAGAATGAGCTGGGTAGACATAGGTGTCCCGATTTCCCCTGCTTTTGCAGATGGGAAGATGAAGAGGAGTACTGGATAGGTGAGCATAGCATCTGACTCTGACTTTCTAGAATGAAATCACCTCTTGGACTGCTCCTGTGCCTACCTGTGGCATGACCATTAAAGTTGGGGCCACATGGTAAACTCCTGAGTTTAGCTCAGCTGGGCTTTCCTTGGTTTCCACATAGAAAGAAGGGCTCTAGAAACAGCTAAAGATATCTGAGCAGGGTTTCCCAAAAGGAGTCACGTGGTATGGATAAGGGAGCTCTGTGATGAGGACATCAGATTGAACTGTCCAAGCTGGGATCAACTAGGTAGATCTCAGATGGGTATATGGTGCACTTAAGACAAGAGTCACCTAGGGAGTGCCAATGAGCCCTGGCCAAGGTGCACAAGCCCAAACCATGAGCTACATTAGCTACAGACTTCATCTATGAATTCAAGCTGAGCAAGCAGCCACAGCCTTAAAAAGTGGCATTACTCTGAATATCAGAAGTCACCAGACCCAAAGACTGTTTTATTTTTTATTCTGTGCATCCTGACCCTCTGAGGAAGAGAACCAGAGGGTAGTGAGGCTGAGTTTCTGGTCATTTTTATTCGAAGTCTGCTCACTTCTAAAAGGACTGTTTATATTATTGAATTGACTAATATTTCATCATAGACAGAAAGTTTTTTTCTCCTCATTAGTTATAGAGTGGGAGCTCATAAGGAAGAGTTTGATATATTAATTGCATTTCTCCCGTCACATCTAAGTTGTGGAATGAGTTATATTTATGGCTTTACTATATTTATATATCTTGACCACGCTTCACTCTGAGAAGCTGAATGGACTAAACTAATTCCTACAGGACACAGGGACTCAAGAATCTCACTGTAAGGATTTGCCATTTCTCTCCTTGGATGGAGTCTGGACCAGCAGTCACCTTGGCCTTTCACCCTGAGGCATATGGGGCAGAATGAAGTTGGAACACTTGATACAAGGGAAGATGGGGATGAAGTTAAGAAAAAGGAGAGGGTAAAGAGAATGAACTAACTGGTAGAGGATGACTTAATATGTAATTAATACGTAATTTATTATACAATATGCAATTCAAGGGAGAAAGTAAATAAATGTTTGGAACCATTCTTTGGGCTTTCTGGTATTTGATATTAGCTAGTTTGTTTCTGATAATGATCTGGACCTGACCATCTTTTTTAGATATTGTAAGCATGATCAAGAAGCTGCATTCTCATAGACTTTTATATCTAGAAAATATGAGGAAAATAATAGGTGAAATTACTATGTGAACAGAAAGTACCTAAGTGCATTGGTGGCCTCAGAAAGAGGATGAAAATGAAAACTTTTATCATCAGGCCAGTGGGGATGATCAGCAGTTTTTATCCTACTAGTATGAAAAGGTTTATTTTACTAAGTTGGCTAATTTTAAAAACAGACAAAAAGCCCCATGAAAGCAGGATATAGGAAGCAGTATCATAAGAGTGGAAAGAACACCAAACTTTGAATCAGAGATCTTCAACCTATCTTCATGAACTAACCTGCATTGACTTTTTTGATATCTTGGACAAGATCAATGGTTTTCAAAAGATTTGTCTTTTTGTTTTTGTATAGCCCTGGGGTTCTGCTTGGAGTTGAGGGTGGGCTTCAAAAGGGTGGTGAAGAAATGCCAATTACACTGGAATCCAGGACAGGACTGCGCTGCTAAACATAACATTTTGAAACATTTGTTCTAGAATATCTTTAAGGATCTATGTAATTTAAATACTGGATGAATTTAAATGGCTAGAAATACCACCCCAAACTCTGTTGCACCATGACAGCCAATAGCTTATTTATCCTCTCTGGGCCTCAGTTTCCTCAAACAATAAGAAGTTTGACACAAGGAAGTCAGAAGGCCTATCCTTCAATTCTTGTTCTATTCCTAAATAGCCTGGTGACCTACAGCAAATCCTTTAACCTTTGTTCCTCTCAGAGACTGTCTTAGTTTTCCAGCCTGTTGTGACAAATTCCATGCAATAGATTGGTGTAAACAATGGGAATTTATTGTCTCACAGTTTTGGAGGCTGGAAGGTTTGCTTTTTCCCTTGTTGCTAGGGCTATCCATCACATAGCCATGTCTGCCCTTTCTCTCCCAGGTTCCTGCTGACTTCTGGCTTCTCGTTCCTCCCCATGGATTTCTTTCTCTGTCTGAATTTCTTTTGTTTATAAAGGACTCCAGTAATCCAGATTAAGGCCCACCTGCATTCAGATGGCAACCCCCTAACTAAAATAACATCTGCAAGAGATCCTATTCACATGGGTTCATACCCACAGAAATGTGGATCAAAACCAAGAATAAGTTTAAGTGGGGTATGTAATTCAGTCCACCACAGAGGTTTTCATCTTGGATAGGTGAGCTCTGAGGGTCTATCTTGCACACCAAGGATTTGTTTTCAATACGGAAGTATCACCTACAACTTTTCTTGTTATTTGATTTTGAGTATATATCTGAAATGATAAGATACAGTGGGTCAGGCTTGGTTACTTGGGCAATTGTCAAAGGCATCAAATTGTTCTGAGATTAAGATTTGCTTTATGCCTTTTTAAAAATTCTGCAAAAGATTAGAAATGTCCCAGACTTTAACTAACCTAGGAAGCTTTGAAAATACTGATATGCAGACCCCACCTACAACCAATTAAATAAGAATCTTTGGGGGACTTCAGTTTGAGGTATATTTTTAAATCTCTCCAGGAGATTCTCTTGTTTAAACAGGGTTGACAATCTTTGAATTGAAGGAGGTTACCACAATTTAGAAATGCTAAGTAACTACCATACAATTTGTTTTGAATTTAAATAGGGAAGTGAACTCATAGAAATAGTTGAACTGAGAATAACCCTTTCTTGCTGCAGTGTACAGGCATTATGAATGTCCATGCAGTGGAAGCCTCTACCCCAAAAGAGAGGATTGTAAAACTTCTGTGGACAAAATTTTACCCTTGGATTGAGACATATTTTTAATAGGCTTGAAGGTGAGTTTGTGGGCTTGAAAATGTAGAAGTTTATTTGTAGACATTCTTGATACAGCCATGGCTGGCTTATCTGGGTTTAATCACTATTGGTTCTTCTCTCTCTTTTGCAAACCACAGAGAAATCTTTAATTCAGCATATTTTCAGGTTTTATGTATGTTGGAAAAAATAATGACATAAGTGCTCATTACAACTCCACATAGGTAGATATGGGTAATTGGAACTGTAATAAGTGACAGATTCAATACCAAATAACTCTGGGCAGGGGTCAATCTATGAAAAAAAAGAAATTATATTGCTTATTTGCTGAGAACTGCAAATATCTGCAACGAATCACTTGGGTTGGAATCTGTGTAACTTGGAAAATGAGCACAGTGGGAGTCATCACACCTCCTCAATTGCCCCAGATGATGGATTTCTGACGTCTTAATAAGATCTGGATTTCTTTAAAATGGTTAGTCCAGAAGAGATGCAAATTTTCTGATTTCCACGAGGAGCAGTCTTTTGGAAATATAGTTACCAATGCTTATTCAAGTGCTCTTTGAAGTAAATTGTGTTTTCTGATGTCTCATCATCCAAATTTTGAGACGTTTCCTTAGGAAAACATCATCTAGTGTCAATCCTGATCTATGATTGATCATTTGCCTATAAAATTTTACTAATGGTAAGTGATAGATGATAAAACAACAGAGGCAGTATCTTTACTATCATAACCATCTAGAAAAAAATCCTTGGAGAATAGTTTGCAAGTCAAAAATAGTCATAATTTCTTATATATTTAACATTTATTGATTACCTTTTATGTGCAAAGTAGTATGTTAGATGATAGGATGGAACAAAATGGATTGAAATTTCATTTTAGTGAATAGCTAGAAATATTCTGTAAATCTGCCATTTCTTACAAATATTGCAGTCTGAAACTTTTAAGAAACTCCCTCACAAGCAGGAGGGACACCTGTATAGCTGTTCCTAGTGAGAAAGTAATGAAAGTTCTTAGCCACAAATCAGATTTTGAAATGTCTTCTAACAGCAGTAGGTATTCCTTTTAGGGCTAAACTGTTTCTTACTGACTTTTGAAATTTTATTTCATTCTAAATCTCTCATAGGAATTGATTTTTCCCAGTTTAATTTAGTAAACAACCCTTTACTGATTGCCTATTTATATGAAGCACTGTGTTAGATGATACATATTACAATGAAAAATACATTCCCTGTCCTCAGAACATACATGTGGAAATGCTCTAACACATATAAACAAATAATAGAGCAAAATACAAACACACACCAGATAAGAATTAATCTAATAAAGATGACTTTAAAGATTTATCATGACTGCTTTGATGATAATTTATTTATATTAAATTTGGGAACTAAAAACTGATGAGTGATGTCCTAGTTTTCCAAAGGCTGCCAATGCAAAATACTAGAAATGGGTTAGTTTTTATAATGGGAAATTCATTAGGGGTAAAAATTTACAGCTCCAAGTCTGCAAAAATATCCAAATCAAGGCACCATCAGATATGGTTTCTCAACAAAGTCAGGTACTGGTGATCTTGGCATCCTGCCACATGGCGAGGCAAGATGGTGGCTGATCTCTGCCAATGTCCCTAGCCTTCCCCTTTGGGCTCATCGTATCCTGGAGTCCAGCTGTGGGCAATCAGTCATACAGCTTGTCTCCTACTGGGCCTTCTGTCTTAGACTTAGCTGCGCTGCTTTCCTCAAGAGGGCAGAGACCCAACCTGAATTACGTCTCACGTTCAATCAAAAATGATCTAATCAAGTGATCTACTTGAGGTCCCTTCTACACTGTATTTGCAGGCATAGGAATGGGTTAGCTTAAAAATGTAATTTTCTGGGATCTACAAAAGACAAACCAGGACAGGGAATTTTCTTTTTTTTTTTTTTTAATAATATATTTTTTTTAATTTTTAAAAAGATACTTAGATAACATAAATGTTACACAAAAATTATAGGGATTCCCATATGGGGAATATTCTTGACATTTCATTTTACCCAATTCTTTTAAAACAATAGGGGCAGAAACATATTTCATATCTATCTTAAAATAACAATATATGTTCTATTTTATGAAGGTCATGAACTTTATGACTTGATTCTAAATAAAATCTTGCAATATGAAAAATAACTAAGCTCATTTATTTTAAAATCTTTTCCCTTAGTAACATAAAGAATCATGTAATTGACTTTATCAAATATTCTAAGTAGTTCCACATCCCTATTGTTAAAATAATAGTTTATTTTGCAATGGCCATAAGATCTGATAGACTATCTGAATTCATAGCCAGCTTCCTTTTCAGAAAAATTCCTTAAAGTTATCATATATTTCTTCTTGGCAATAAAAGTTTAAATCTGTTACATTGTACAATTACACTTCAGTCAGAATTCTATGACTTGCATTGTTTCTAAATCACAGTATTGATCAAAATCATTTTAAATTACTAATTCCAGAGAAATTGGAGGTCAGAGAAGAAAAGCATTTGAGATTGGCCATGCCAATGTCTTTTTATTATTAACGACCCAGCTGACAAGTTGAGCATGAGGCTGGTTTCTAAAGCCATTTCTACATTTTGCTTTTCAGTCCTGTTCTCAATAGTCATGATTTGTATTGAGTTACCTCAATTCTAGAATAAAATCTTTTCTTGATTTGCTCGTATGCTACACAGTATTTAGTTCCAAGGAGGCTTTCATGGAGATGGAGACTTTATTAATCACAAATAACATACTTACTCTTTTGGAAACAATGGAAGACAAGTCCAGGCCAATAAATCTGCCTTGTTGGTTGCACGGATAATCCCAAACAGTTTTACACTGAGCATAGATTCCCGTGGAAGTGACTTTATTTCAAGAGGAAAATTGATCCTGAAAATAAAAGAAAGAAGTAGTACTATCTACCTAATTTAGAAGATGTTTTAATAAATCCTTTTTTGTAATGGTATGTGACAAAATTATTTAACAATTTGAATTCAGCATACTCTTGAATTTTTTGTTTACTCTTGTAAAAATGGAAATATAACAGAAGTACCTGGAATAGTTGAATGCATACTCAAAGTGAATTACTACTTATAATTTAGATATATACATTTACTTTTAAAAATGATAATAACTTGAGCATTTACTCTTTGTAAGCACAAAGGACAGAATGACTAACATTGTCTGAGGGAGTTGGGGAAGGCAGGAAGTAACTTGAGCTGGGTCTTAATGAATTAGATATAATCAGGTGGAAAGTTGGGAAACAATATTGCGGGAAGAGAAAATTTCATGTACAGGGCATATGTGCATAAAGGTGTATTTGAGAAATGGTGGGTGGCTCATTATGACTAGAGGAGGGATGGGATTCGGTTGGTTGGAGGAGTGGTGGAGAAGCAATTATAAAGACAGGTGATAGTCAAAATGTTTAAGAATTCTGTATACCAGGCAAAGGAATTTGAACTGTTTTGTAAAGACAAAAGGGAATACTCAAAAGATACTTAAAAATATAGAAATTTGTTTAAGATTTTAAATTTGGACAATTCTGGATGATGGTAAGGACCCAGGAATGACAGATATGTTTACTGAAATGCAATATGGGAAGGACAAGGAGCTATGAGATCAAATTCTGGATTTATTGTAGATATGGGCAAAGAAGTGGCTGAAGATAAATACAGGATTGTTAATGGTGAGAAAAATCTTGAATCCAGGTTGAGGTGAGGTGGTTTCTAAAAGGTTATCGATGATATAATAAGACTGGGAAGGAGTACACATGGATGATTTCAGTATCTAAGAAGAAGGGGCTTTTGTCAGAAAGATGAGAGTGATGCCCTGAGGTCCCCAGGGGTGGTCAGAGAGACACGTACATTTCTGTTCTTTCTAAAATCATTTCGGTTTTAGGGAAATGATCAGGTCAATTTCAGGAGACTCGAGAAAAGCACCAAGTATAGGAAAGACTAATTTGTGAGACAAGGAGATTGGAGAAATATTTTTGAATGGGCTGATAAAGGGAAATAATGTTTAATGGAAACATTACATTGATAATATTTAATAGAAAATGGGAATACTAAGGAGAAATTTGAAATTTGGGACAGAGGTTGGTAGATGGAGGAAGAGTCATGGTAATGTGATCACCAAACGATGCAAAGATGAAAGTAACTGGGGCAGTAGTGTTAGATGATTCCTGATGGTGTTAAGTACCAGGAGCATGAACAGAATTTACTGGCCTTCTAACTCTCAGTTGAACTTGGAAGTCAGACTGTTAAGGCAATAAGGACAAATGATGAATGAAGCCTGTTGTCCAGTTGGAAGTTGCTAGCCAAGGTTGGACCAACTGAGGCCTCAGATAAAATATTGAAGGTCTTCTCACTCTAGGAGTTCGCTGTTTATTCTGGATGCTAGAAAGCACTGCTTACTCAGGGTTTCAAATAAAAAACACCAGAACCTTTTTTTCCCAGTGCCTGTGCAGCATACAGTCTCAGGGGTAAGGGAGCGTTAATTCAGCCCAATGACCATCATTGATTTCAAGAAAGGAGCATGCCCTTCCGCAACATCGTGGTTCCTGAGATGAAGAGATCGAGAGCTAGGATGGCAATAGACTGGCTAACAAAAGAAAAGATATAAGAGCTATTTTAGAGGTAAAAGGGATAGCTGATACTTGACTGACAACATATTAGTAGAATAGGACAATTAAGAATTAAAAATAAATTCTAAGTTTCTCAATTGTGACATAGTGGATGCCGTTAACTGTCTGGAAATGTGGAAGGAATTGGTAATTAGAGGCAGTAATGTGTGCAGGTTGGAGCATGATGTAATTAAGTTAATAATAAATGTTAGATGTCAATTTGTAAGCAGTGTGAAGAAGACAAGAATTTTGAATCTGAATATATCTGCATTCAAACATTGGTTCTGTTACAAATAAGATGTTTTACCTTGAGTAATTAATTGTACCTTTCTAAACCTCGTTTTTCTTTACCCATAAAATGGAACTAATATTAACACAATTTTTGGCAAATAGTAAAGTATATGTGAGTATTATACTCATTCATTCAATCAATCAATTGTGTAATAATTTATTTTAGCCATTGTACTCTGAAGACCCAGATTTGTAAACCTCTTCCTTTACAGGCTAATTATAATTCAAATTAAGAGTATGGGAGGGAAAGGAAGAAAACAGCAGAGTGGGGAAACATAGTTTTCAAGACTTGCAAAATATAGATTACTTTTAAAACTAAATTGTCATACATTTAGGTATTAAAAACTAAAGTCTTTACTTTCTTTTCCTCTTATATTCTTCCACACTCATAATATTCAAGTTAATGTGGACATACTTCTCAGATTAAAGCTAGCTCTGAAAATCAACATAAAATGTTAATGATCTTGAGGAATGCACAGTCATTTCTTGAGTGCTTTCTATTTTTTTTTTTTTTTTTTTACCTATAATTGACTTTCTATTCAGCTTTCATATTTCTGTGCTAGGATGGAAACTGTAATTTCACTTTATTCTTCACATAATCTAAAATATTCTTTTACCCATTGAGTCTGGCTTCTTCATGTAACACTTCACTTGTTAGTGAGCTTTTCATTTCAAGAATGACAAAAATTAGATAAGACAGAATGAATAGTTATTGTCAGTCTCTATTCTGTCATTTTTCTTAATAAAAGTAATTTTTCTCAGGCAAGAATACATATTTTCTAAACAGTTATTTATTCAATTCTTTGATGAATTATGGATTCTTACGGCTAGCATAATTTCACATTCACTGGGATATCTTTTATTTTATTTTTTTTTACCTTCTACATGGCTACTAAAAAATCAAAGACAAAAAAATCAGACAAAAAGAAAAGTATTTTAAGAGACAATTTAATCGGTGGAGTCAGCTTGCTTCTTTTCATCCAAGCAGCTGGCACAAACCTCACTCTGGAACCATATATACCGTCTTTTGTAGCTCTGGTATGCAGAGCGTTTGGGTGCAGGGGCAAGGAATGGAGCTAACACCAGAGATGAAGGTAGAGAGGAGGGCAGGGGCCAGACCATGGAGGGCGTCACATGCTAGGGTGTAGGATCTGTACTTTGACCTAGGAGACTTGGGGAGCTATTGGAGAAGTTTACAAGCAGAACTGATTCTTTGCAAGGTTAAGTCCTTGGTCAAAGGAATTAAGAATGTTAGCCAAACCTTCTGAAAGAGGTGCAGAGAGCGGAGGGGAGTTTTCTTTACTGGAGGTGGGAAGACTATTGGCTCTAAGTGGAACAGTGGAAACCCCAGAGAAATAATTGAACACCACAGGAGAACTGTCATAGAAGCAGCAAGGAAGGTGGCAGCAATCATGAAAAAATCCTATGAGCCCCCAAGATTCTGAATAAATAGAAGGCTTGTGTGTCGGGGTGGGAAGAAGGAAAGTAGTGTCAAGAAGAAACTTCTCCTTCTTGATTTAATTTATCTATAAGAATGGAGAAAGTAGGAGCCAGTTGCCTCAAATTAGGTGGAAGTTTATACAATACATAAATGACTATTGTCAAAAAACTTGATTTTTAAAAACAATTTGTAGTAGGACTTGTATGGAAAAATGGAGATTACAAATGTTTTGGATTATTTCTCTCTTCTTTGTTATATTTAGATTCCCCTGCCCACTCCCCACCTTTTATAGATGGTATTCCTTATATCCACAGTGTGTGAATGATTAATAAACTCTTCTTCCATTTTCCAATTTCCCTCTTCTCTTGGTCAAAGAATGTGAATTGAGCACTTGTCTAGGTTTTTTTAATGGACTTTTAATCTGCTGACTTGAACAGCCAGTTAGGTATTAGCACTGGCATATTTATCTCTGAATCAAATCAACTGGCAACATTTAAAAATATCGTACCTTTTGCTAAAAGAAAAAAAAAAGTTGATCTTTATTAGATACATGATCCAGCCAGAATAAAGATTAAACTTACGTTTCATTCCAGTTGACCAAGAAAAAAAATAATTTTTTGACTGGAATATTTCTGTAGTTTCTCACTTGACACAGCTTCTTTCCAGCATAGGTAAGCAAACAGGAAAAAGAAAATGCTTTGTAGCTAAAAAGAAACAACATTGATTAAATAAGCTAAACTCTCTAAAGGAACCAGCTTTTCATATGGGTCAATTCATTTTATGGTTAAAAGATAAGTGAGAAAAGAAAGTTTTTTTGTAGAAGGTGTGTTTTAAAAATTACTTGAAGGATTTATGCATAAAATAATTTAGGACTAAATTTTTGGAATAAATCTATAATGTGAAACAGAATTAGAGCAAAAATTTCATACAATATCAATTTACTTTACAATTCTAAGTTGAATAAGAATTTCTTGGATCTAGATTTTTAAAGAATTAATGAGTTCTAATAGAAATTCATTAAAGTCCTGATATTTCAGTAAGTTCTGGAAAGTGCATATCATGACTGAAGGTTTTTATTTTAAATGTAAACCATGTATGCAGATGGAAATTGAAAAGCTTTGCAACATTAAACACGTATAAACACACACCTCTAAAAACGTTCTGCCAAATTGGTCAAGTACAGAGGTTCTTAACCAGGGGTCCATGGACCCCTTGGGGATCTGTGGAAAGATTTCAGGGGTCTGTGAGCTTGAATGGAAAAAAAATCAACCTATTATTTTTATTATTTTATTATTTTTATTATTTCCTTGGACTTCTAACTGAAATCTACATTTCCTTCACTTATGAATGTATGCAATAAATAAATTACAGTAGTATTCATTTCACCTGACTGGCAAAGAGGTCTGTGAAACAAAAAAGGTTAAGAACCCTTGGTCAAGTGTGTATTATTATGTCACTTACTGCTAAGAGATTTTATAAAGAAACTCAATAAGCAAATAGTTTATTTTATAAACTATAGTAGAAATTCTTTGTAGGTAACAGATTTTCTAACACATTCTCCAAACACACAGAAAAGCTATTTTTAATAAAATGAACTTAACAGATTTTGACATATTTGCTTTTTCAGTCTTTATGGATTTTATCATTTGATCTTCTAGAGTTTTACTTGTCTACTAATTTGAGATGATAAATAGAACAAAATAAATTGATATTAACCTCATGAGGAAAAGCTATAACGTGATAAACTGAAGGGGCTTCAGAGTTACAAAGACTACATCTGCAGTTGTAGTCCTAGATTTACTAGTATTAAAACCATGGACAATTTATTTGAACTCTCTATGCATTAGTTTCCTCATCTGCAAGATGGGTATCATACCACACTTGAGGTGCTGTTGTGAGGGTTAATGAAATCATGCAGGTTAAGCATTTGGCCCAGCACATAATTCATAGAATGTGCTCCATTAATGGGAGCTATTAAGATGAGAATGGGCAACAGAGGACCTAGAATTTGGTCTTCCAAAATGCCCTTGATTTTCATTCTTCCTTAAATTGGGCAAAATGAAACAAAGGGGCATAAGGGAAATGGTGACATGCTTATCATATTAATTTTCAGCCTTCCTTCTCTTTTAATAGGTGTATTTGAGGCTATATATTTCCCTTAAGGAATAGCTTTAGTTGTATTCCATATGTTTATATATATGTTTTTTTCAATTGCAGTTTTTTTTTTTTCTTTATTAGAGAAGTTGTGGGTTTACAGAAAAATCATGCATAAAATATCCAGGGTCCCATATACCACCCTATTCTTAACACCTTGCACTGGTGTAGAACATTTGTTACACTTGATGAAAGCACACTTTTATAATTGTACTATTACCAATAGTCCATGGTTTAACTTAAGGTTCACTATTTGTGAAGTATAGTTCCATAGGTTTTTTAAAAGTTTTATTCTGTCACCATATATACACCCAAACATTTCCCTCTATAAACACATTCAGATATATATTTCAGTGCTGTTGATTATGTTCACAATGTTGTGCTACAGTCACCACCACTATCCATCACCAAAACTTTAGAATCAACCCAAATAGAAGCTCTGTACAACTCAAGCATTAACTCCCCATTCCCTACTCCCAACCTGGACCCTGGTAACCTATACTCCAGATTCTGACTCTATGAATTTTTTTTATTCTAAGTATTTCATATCAGTGAAGTCATACAATATTTGTCCTTTTGTGTGTGGCTTATTTCAATCAACATGATGTCTTCAAGGTTCATCCATGCTGTCACATGTATTAGCCTCCAATCCTTTTTATACCTGAATAATATTCCACTGTACATATATACCACATTCTTTTTTTTTTTTTTTTTTAATTTTTTATCGGGAGGTCCCTGGGATCGAACCCAGGTCCCTCCATATGGGAGACGGACGCCCAACCGTTTGAGCCACATTCTTTTTACCCATTCATTGGTCGATGGACACTTGGGTCGCTTCCATCTTTTGGCAATTGTGAATAATGCTGCTATGAACATCAGTGTGCAAATATCAGTTTGAGGCCCTTCATTCAATTCTTTTGGTTATATAACTAGTAACGGGATTGCCAGGTCATATGGTAATTTTTCACTTAACTTTCTGAGGACCAGACAAACTTCTACAGTGGCTACACCATTTTACATTGCCATCAGCAACGAATGAGTGTTCCTATTTCTCTGTATCCTCTCCAGTACTTGTTATTTACTACTTTTTATAACAACTTATTGAAGTATATCATTCATACATGAACATATATAAACTATAAGTGTTCAGTAAACATTGTGAACTTACAAAACAAACATGCATAACATCATACAGGGCTCCCATACATCACCCCACCACCACCCCCCAAACACCCTGCATTGTTGTGAAACATTTGTTAACAAGTCATGAAAGAGCATCATCAAAGTATTACTACTAACTATAGTTCGTATCTTCCTCCCCTATACATTTTTTTAAAGGATTTATTTATTTACTTTTATCCATTTTTACTTCCCCCGCCCCCTGTTTTTGCTTTTGTGGATCCATTCACTAGGCAACTCTCTGTGCCCATTTCCTGCCTTCTCTTCTCCTCTTTCTCCTCCTGTCTTCACTGGAATTCAATCCTCAAAATCTCCGATGTGGGAGAGAGACATCCTACCGCCTGTGCCACCTTAGTTCCTGGTTTTTCGGTGCATTTCATCTTGGCTCTCCCTTATGTCACTCTCCTGTTTCGTCATCATCTTGCTGCGTGGCTCACAGGGCCTGAGAGCCCACCCACGCATGAGGCCCGGCGGCACACCCTCGTGGGCCCGGTGGCCCATGTACCTTCTATATATTTTTTTATTTTTATTTTTACCAAGAGGTCCCAGGGATCGAACCCAGGTCCCTCCATATGGAAGATGGACATGCAACCATCTGAGCCACATCTGTCCCCCTGCTATATCTCTTATGGTTGACCAAAGATACCCAAAGTTACAGTCTTTTCCAATATAGGATGGTCATATAATAAATCAGGCTTAGTTTATCACCAGCATTCTAAAAACCAGACCTAGGGAGAAAAACTAGGTCTGGGGACACATGCATGGTTTCTAATATAGCAAATGTTTAGCCTACTCTGATTAGCACAAAATCAGGACAGTGATAATATTCGCATATTATTTTTTATAGTAGGCATTCTAATGTGTATGAAATGGTATTTCATTGTGGTGTTGATTTGCATTTCTCTGATGGCTATTGATGTTGAGCACATTTTCATGTGCTTTTTTGGCCATTTGTATATCTTCTTTGGAGAGATGTGTATTCGAGTCTTTTACCTATTTTTCAACTGATTTGTCCTTTGTTTTTTTTTTGGTTAAGTTTAAGGATTTCTTTATATTTTCTGGATATTAAACCTTTATCTGATATGTGGTTTTGAAATATTTTCTCCCATTGTATATGCTGTCATTTTACTTTACTTTCATGATAAAATCCTTTGAGGAACAAAAGTTTTTAATTTTGATGCGGTCCCATTTCTCTATTTTTTTCTTTTGTTGCTTTTGCTTTGGGTGTGAAGTCTAAGAAACTACTGCCTAACACAAGGTGTTAAAAATGCTTCCCTATGTTTTTTCTGGGTGCTTGATAGTTCTGGCTCTTATATTTAACCCTTTGATCCATTTTGAAATGAGTTTTATAAGGTGTGAGGTAGGGATCGTCCTTCTCTTCTTTTGAAAATGGAGATCCAGTTTTCCCAGCACCATTATTTGAAGAGACTGTTTCCTAATCGAATGGTCTTTGTCCTCCTCATCAAAAATCAGTTGGCCATAAATGAGAGGGTTTTTTCTGAGCTCTAAATTCAATTCCATTTGTCTATATGTGAGGTTTCATTTCTGAGCTCTCAGTTCGATTCTATTGGTCTATATGTATGTCCTTGTGCCAGTACCATGTTGTTTTGATTACTGTTGCTTTGTAATAAGTTTTATGATTGGGAATTGTGAGTCCTCCAACTTCAATCTTCTTTTTCAAGATGGTTTTGGCTATTTGGGGTTCTTTATCTGTCCTATAAATTTGATGACTGGCTTTTCCATTTCTGCAAAGGTTGTTGGAATTTTTATTGGAATTGTGTTGAATCTATAAATTGCTTTGGGTAGGACTGACACCTTCACATTACTTACTCTTCCAATCCATGAACATGGAATGTCCTTCCATTTATTTAGGTCTTTTTAAAATTTATTTTAGCAATGTTTTTCCAAAACAAAGTCCTTTAATCCTTGGTTAGATTTATTCCAGATATTTGATTCTAAATGTTGCAATTGTAACTGGAAATTTTTTCTTGAATTCTTCTTCTGATTGTTCATTGCTTGTATATAAAAACACTACCTTTTTTTGGTATTGATCTTGTAACCACCACTGAGTTCATTTAGTACTGGGAGCTTTGTTTGGATTATCATGATTTTCTGTATATAGGATCATGTCATCTGTAAATAGGGAGAATATATATTTATTGAGACTTATTTACTGACCTAACCTGTGGTCTATCCTGGGGAATGATCCATGTGCACTTGAGAAGAATGTGTATTCTCTTGTTGTTGGGTGAAGTTTTCTATAAATGTCTGGTAGGTGTAGATGGTTTAGAATATTGTTCAAATCTTTGTCATTCCTTCTGACTAGAAGATCCATTTTGCAAGAGGTTTACTAAAGACTTTTACTATTAATATAGAACTATCAAATTCTCCCTTTAAATCTGTCAGTATTTGTATTATGTATATTGCTGTCAAGTACATATATATTCATAAATGTTACATCTCCTTGTGGAATTGACCCCTCTATCAGCATGTAAGGGCTGCTTTTGTTATTTTAACTGTTTCTGATTTAAAGTCTATTTTATCTGATATTAGTATAGCTATCACAGCTTTTTTTTTTTTTTTTTTTTTTTGGTTACACTGCATGGTATATTTTTTTCCACACTTTCATTTTCAAACCAATTGTGTCTTTGTATTTAATGTGAGTCTTTTGCAGACAGCAAATAGTTGGGTCATGCTTTTTTATTCATTCTGCCAATCTCTGCCTTTTGACTAGAGAGTTTAATTCATTTACATTTAAAGTCACTACTCATAATTTTCGACTTTCACTACCACCTTGCTGTTTTGTTTTTGTAAGTCTTATACCTTTCTTGGCCATAAATTCTTTCATTAATGCTAACCTTTATATTTATTTAGATTTTTTTGTGTTGGGTGCTTTCTCTTTTCTATCTGGATATATTTTTCATATATTTGTGGTTACCATGGAGTTAAAATTTAACATCCTAAATATATAATAATCATATTTGGTTTGATACCAACTTATGTTCAATAGCATACTTATATAGTTTACCTATACTGCTGTCTCCTCACTTTTTTTGTACTTGCTACTACTTTTATCTTCTTACATTGTATGTTTCAAATCATAGATTTACCATTACTTTTTAGGCATTCCAAACAATACAATACAATTATAGTGGTATTTATAATAACACATATGGTTGCCATTGCCAGAGAGCTTTATTTCCTTATGCTGCTTTGAACCACTGTCTAGTGTCCCTTCCTTTCAGTCTGAAGAACTCCCTTTAGCAATCTTGTAGGACAAGTCTTAGTGGTGATGAACTCTCTCAGCTTTTGTTTATTTGGGAATACCTTAAATATCTCCCACATTTTTTTTTTTTAAAGATTTTATTTTTATTTATTCATTTATCCCCCCTTGCTGCTTGTGCTCGCTGGGTCAGCTAACCATGCCGTGCGGGCGGGCTTGCCTTCACCAGGAGGCCCTGGGAACCGAACCCGGAGCCTCCCATATGGTAAACGGGAGCCCTACCGATTGAGCCACAGCCGCTTCCCAGGGATTCCCACATTTTGAAAGAAAGTCTTGCCAGATATAAAATTCTTGGTTGGCAGTTGTCTTCTTTCAGCACTTTAAGTATTTCAACCCACTGCCTTCTTGCCTCCATGGCTTCTGATGAGAAATTGGCCCTCAGTTTAATTGGGACTCTTTTGTACATAACATGTTGCTTTTGTCTTGCAGCTTTCAGAAATCTCTGCTTGTCCTTTGCATTCAGTAATGTGATCAATATATGACAGGGTGTGTTTTTCTTCATGCTTTTCCTGTTTGGTGTTCTTTGGGCTTCTTAGATGTGCATATTCATGTCTTTTGTTAAGTTTGGGAAGTTCTCTGTCATTATATATATATTTTGTATATTCATTCTGCCCCTTTCTCTCATTTTTCTCCTTTTAGTACTTCCATAATGTATACATAGGTATGCTTGGTGGTGTCCCAGGGGTGTGTTAGGCTATTTTTGCTCTTCATAATTCTTTTTTTCTTTCTGCTGTTCAACCTGACTCATTCAAGTGTCTTGTCTTTGAGTCTGCTGATTATTCGGCTAGATCCTATCTACTCTTAAAGCCCTCATGGGAACTTTTCAATTCAGTTATTTTGGTCTTCAACTCTAGTAGTTCTCTCTGGTTCCTTTTAATAATTTCTATCTCTTTACTAAGATTCTCATATTGCTCATTCATTGTTTTTGTTATACCCTTTAGTTCTTTCTCTGTATTTTTCTTCATCTCCTTGAGCATTTTTAAGATAATTTTTAACAGGCTTTTTCAGTTCGTCTACATTCTGTTCTTCTTTGTTGGTGTTTTTTGGATTATTATCCTCTTCCTTTAGGTAGGTCATCATTTCTTGTTTTTGTTTGTGTTGTAGTATTTTCTTGCAAATTGTAAATGTCTATATTTTAAAATGCTAGCTCAGAGATTTATTCCTTGAGATGTCTGTTTCTTGATTTTGCAACCAGCAGGTGATAAGGTAGATTTTCTTGAATTTTAGCTCTCCTGTCAGGAAGGTCTGCCCAAGACAAATGCAGTGTGTGGGGTCCTCTGTTTCTTTTGTGGGCCTCTGTCTTGTCCTGGGCTTGTGCTTATTAGTTGTTTTAGACTTCCTCTACTTACAAGAGTTTGAATGTTCCCTCTAGTTCCAGGAGTCAGACCTACTCCAGGGGTATTTAAAGCAGGACTTTGCCCTAGATCATTTGGCTCTGTACTTTCTTACATTCCTTCATTGTCTCAAGCTGCTTTTGCCTGGAGGGCATTCTGAAGGGGAGGCACACTGGAGAGGAATTTCTCAAGTCAGTCTTTTCTAGCTGAAAGAAGACCATGGGCCCATGAAGGGGTTGCAGGCCAGTTCTAAGGTGCCCTGGGGAAGAGATCAGGAAGGGCGCTAGGACCTTCTCCCATGGCTCCCCAAATCTGAGTTTTTTGGCCTGCCCAGAAGATGCAGCCCTTCAACTGTCACCCACACCCTAAGGAAGTGTAGCATCTTTACGTCTCCTTTGCTAATCAAAACTGTGATCAGCAATAGGCCATGCCCACCCCTTGTCTTGTGAAAGAGGGTTTTTACATTCCTGTTACCAGCAAGCTATCCAGGGGTTGGACCCTATAAGGGCCTGTCATGAGAGTGGAGGACAGGCACCAGTAACCATCTTACAGAGAGAACAATGTTTGGTCTTTACTGTAATTTACCAGCTTATTCCTACCACTCTTCCCTGGATGCTGTACAGTGTTCTATTGCCCTCTGGAGTTTCAAAATAATTGTTTCAGACAGTTCCTGCCTGTTTAATAGTTGTTCTGGTGAAAGGACTAAATTCTTGAGCTCCACCATCTTCCTAAATCTACCCTTATTTTTATTATCTTTAAATTATATTTTCTAAGTTCTACTGTAATCACTTTTTTGAACCATTATTTTAAATTACATTTCTGAATTTCCAAATTTATTTATATTTTTTGTTATCTATTTTTAACTTAATTGCATTGAAGAAAATGTATGCTTTCTATATCCTGTAGATTATTTGAAATTTTTAAAAACTCACTTTATGGTTTAGTTTTTGTTCACTTATTAAAATAAATGTTTCATGTATGCTTGAGAAGAATTTGTATTTTCAAATTATTTCCTTTCAAATACAATGAAAATTCATTGGATCAAGCTTGTTAACTATATTGGCCCATTCTTCTATATCCTTACCAATTTTTCTGATTTATCTATTAATTCTCGAGAGAGGAATGTTGATATCACCCATATTATAGTGGCCTCATAAACTCTTTGCATTTCTGTCAAGTTTTTATTGTGTTACATCTTTTCGGTGAATTGAATTGAATATTTTAATACCATGAGAGACTTTTAAATTTAATACATTTTTTTAAATTTGCAGTTAATTGTGCCAATCCATACACCAACTTTTGGTTTGTGTATACACAGGCGACAGTGTGTCTGTCTCCCATACATTTTAGAACCTGCTAATGTGATGAGTCAAGTTTGAAAATGAGATCTTAGTGAAATTAATGGTAGACATGGACTGTACACATGTGCCTTTTAATAACAAAGGTTGTGGAAAAGGATGCTATCTGTGCCATTCAAATACTCCCCACAAAGAGGGCATCCTCTTGATATGAAAGGCTTTTAGCTTTCTCATGTGCACACAAAGTCTCTCATAATGAAAATATTGTAAAATTATTTTTTCATTGTACACTATTGCATAGTATGCATAGAAGTGCATAATGAAATATGCATTAATATATACATTATATGTTTATACCTAACTACTTTTCACAGGGTTCTATTTATCAAACCATGGTAGTGTATTTTGTGGGTGATTTAAAGGACTTTTAAAAATAAATTTTACTGACTTTTTAGTATATACTCATCTTAAGATATGAATCTGCTCTTCCCTGTGATTTTTGTGTAACTTTTATGTAATCTTTTCAATTATTTCTAACACTTATTTTAACAACTACTTGGTCAACCATTCTGCCACTGCTGCTGATTGCTCTGGACTCACTTTCACTGATGTCCAAACCTCCTCTCCCCTTGTGATATCCTCTTCATTGTGATATCCTCTTTGACTCCATTATAATATTCTCTAGTCTACCCTCCTTCACCATCATCACTTCTTCACAGCTTCCAGCTCTGCTCATACTTTTGCCCTCAGAAATAACCATGCCATGGAGTAAGTACTTCTACCCTCCAGGCCCCATGTAACATCTCTCAAACCAAGCCTGACTCACTCATCTATTCCAGGGAATTTATTCACACGAAGTAAACAAATCTTTACTGAGCTACTGAGCACTAACTGATAGCTAGGAAATATTTTGGGGGCTAGAGGTTGAAAAAAAAATACAGTACCCACACTCAAATGTTCATAGTCATGTTGACAGTGTAAAAGGTGATTTGGGGTTAATAATAAGCAATTATTAAGATAATGAGCGTCATGAAACATATAAATAAAAAGGTAAAATTAAAATTATTTTTGAAGGATACAATGATAGTTTCTATCAGTAGAGAGGACAACATTTTATGAGATAATTTGTATTTTGTATCATGAGAGAATAGGTTAAATATGAAGGCTTGTTAACCACTGCAATGAGTAATGGAACAGATTTGCTTAATCAACTTATCCTAAGTGAGATAAATTCTCATAAGTCTTTGATAGCTTGGTTGGGATCTTCTCTGCAGACAGAGTACTTGAGTTTATAATAATTCAGTTTCCAATCCTCTGATATGACCTTGAAAGTTTCACCAATTATTTTTATTTTAGAGTTCTGTATCTCAAATCTATTGCTTAATAAATTAATTTCTTTTATGGCTAAGAAATCTGGCCCTAATAATTAAGACCAGGTAGAAAGGTGCCACTTTGTTAAATTCTTTTCCCTCCATTTTCCAGTACTAATGTTTCTGAGAGAGCTCTGTCCTAGTTTCCTCCTTGAAATCTATTTCCAGTTGTGGAATACAGCCTCCAAGATGGCCCCCAATGATCCTGCCTCCTGGTATTCAGACCCTTGGGTAGTAATCTCTTCCCACAGTGTACCAACATGGCAGAAGTGATGTCTTATTGCTTCTGACAGTAGTTTATAAAAGATTGCCTCTTCTGTCTTTGATGCTTTCTTGGTCATGCACTTTCTCTATCACTCCCTTTACGAAAGCCAACTGCCATGACTTGTGGACATTCAGACAAGCCTGAGGTGTGTAATCAAGGCCCTCAATCCAATAAGCCATGAGGAACCATGGCTTTTTAACCATGTGAGTAGCTTGGAAGAGGATCCTTCGGCCTTAGTGAGCCTTGAGGTGACTGCAGCACAGATGACAGTTCGATGGCAACTCATGAGAAACCCTGAGCCAAACTCAAAAAGATTCATGGTTAATTCTACTTTATGAAGATACTAATCTCAAAAAATCTGTACCACTCACAACCTGATGGGAATCAAAGTGACTTTTTTCTATTTTTAAGTAGTTTATGTCTCTCTCTCTCTGTATGTGTTTCTCTCTCCTCTCTTTCCCTTTCTCTTCCCTTTCTTACTTTTTCCTTTCTTCTCTTTTTCTCTCAAGCTTTGAGAGATTTCTGTTGATTGGCATTAGTCTTTTAAACCTCAATATGAAAAAGAAAGTTTTATGGCAACCACTAAATAGGATGAGAATTTTATATTTCCATAATGATATATTGATAAGAAGCACTTATTTTTAATAAGGTTAACAGGAGAAGCATTTGGGAAGGGAATACTATATCCATTGAGAATCTGAACTTTTAAAAATGTTTTTAAGAAAAAGTTACTCTATGGTGATTAATTTCCAAATTATTATGAAATACTTGCTAATACAAATAAGAACAAGATAGATTAATTAGAAAATAAGGAAAAAATAATTAATCCTTTTACAGGAAGAAAATATATAATTCTTTGGTTAAAATTATTTCCCACTAACCTAATCTTTTAATGCTTCATTGATAAAAATAAGCAAGCATTCTACACACACACACACACACACATACACACCCCACCCAAAATCAAAAAACAAAATACCCCACCACCACTAACCTGTGCATCCAAGTTTCCGGAATGTTGTGAGCTGCATAAACTGTGAAGCTAAGGTGGGAATCCAGGCCAGGATTTACAACTGAAATGCTTCCAGGTGCATTATGAGGCTGAAAATCTGTATAAAAGCTGCTACTATAGATACCAATTAAATGGTAGATAGATGTGGATAGCTCAGTTGTTACTTGCTCTATCAAGCCTAGAAGAGGAAAGGGGTAGAAATTAGGCCTGTGTAAAGGGCCATATTGATCATAAGCCATCAATTTGGCTTTGAAATTTCTTATAATTTAAATAAAATTTAGTTAAAATGACCTACAAACTAAAACTGATTAGCTGTCTGTGCCTCTGAATGCATTAACTGCTAGTAGAGTAGGTATCACTAGGCTTTTATATCTTCAGCTGTAGAAATTTTCAAAGTATGGTCTTTTAATCATAAATCAGACTTTTTAGATTATTAATTTTGGCATTCTGATCAACTGTATTTTGCAGTATTTTTATTCCAATTTATGATTACTTAGATTTCCATTTTTGGACTAAAATGAAATCTACATGGCTTAAAAGTACTACAAACAATTCCCATCTAAACAGTTAATCAGAATAAATTTGATTTTGCTATCTTATTTACTATTATCAGAACATTAATCCTATATATTGTGCTGATATAACAGCAGAATGAAGGGAGCGGGTGTAGCTCAGTGGTTGAGAGTCTGCTTTGCAGGTATGAGATCCAGGGTTCAATCCCTGGTACCTCCTTAAAAAAAAAGCATAATGATAGTCCATGGTTGAGATCTGAAACAAGTCTGAAAAAGAATGAAAGGTATATGATATTTATTTAATTGCTCCAAAATATAAGGCTTCCATGAGTGTATCCATTAATTATTTAAAGAGAGTCTATTGATTATTCCTAAAAGTGACTTTTAATGACAAAATTAAAATAAATAACATTACTAGGTATGGGGGCTGATAGTTTCCCCTGGCATGAAGTAGGTGTTGCGAGAACATTTAGCTCATCACTAGAGTTTACATTTCTAAGATCTGCTGTGATTTGATTCCAAATATGCTGAGTCAAGTCATTCAGTTATGTTGTTCATTCAAACATATGTAATTCCCCATAAATGGTTTCTGAAACATAAATTGCTTTTTGTTTCTGGCTGTTTTTTTTTTTATTTTAAAAGAACTAGTACAAAGAGGTAGCTTTTTGCTTTAATAGTTTGCAGTGTTCCAGTGTTGCAGGCATTTGGATACCTCAGAAAAGAAGAGCTTCAGCATGGGGCTTCATCCCATAACTTGTTCCTTGGTACCTCTGTCCATAGTTAAACGTTTTGTTGTTGTTATTGCTCAACACATGCTATTCTTAACTTAGTTATTCATAACTCTGATAAAAATTTATATGAAAGCCAAATTTTACTTATTTACTATATTTCTCAAATTGTGTCCTTCTTAACTTAGTTATTCATAACTCTGATAAAAATTTATATGAGGGAAACGGATGTGGCTTAAGAGGTTCAACGTCCGTCTACCATATGGAGAGACCGGGGTTCGATCCCCGGTACCTCCCGGTAAAAAAAAAAAAAAAAAAAAAAAAAAAAAATTTATATGAAAGCCAAATTTTACTTATTTACTATATTTCTCAAATTGTGTCTTCTTTTAAAGCCTGAGGGGACAAGCAGAGTGAAAAGAACCCTAATTAAAATTTCCTGAGGGAAGCGGCTGTGGCTCCATCAGTAGGGCTCCCGTTTACCATATGGGAGGCCCTGGGTTCGGTTCCTGGGGCCTCCTGGTGAAGGCAAGCCTGCCCGCACGGCGTGGTTAGCTGACCCAGCGAGCACAAGCAGCAAGGGGGGGATAAATGAATAAATAAAAAAAATAAATAAAAAATAAATTCCTGAGAAATCAGCAGTAGCAATGAATGAAGCAGAAGAGCAAAGTAGTATAAAAATAGTCTTAACAGAGGCCTCATCAATTCTGGAGGTCAACCAAGAGGGTTTCTCCTCAATAATAGGAGGCTGGGAATTATACATTTATGGAAACATCTTACTTCCAGGCCCAAAAGTATACTGTTGGTACTCTAAAGCTGAGGCAAAAACTTCTTGTTAATAATTCCAGATCTTGAGATGTGCAAATAGATACATATCTAAAATAAATTTTAAAGTTAGGTCAAAGACCTTGATAATTCAAACCCCAGTACATATTTTGGGGAATCTTAATTGTTTCAATAATTACTCAAACTCTATACTTTACTTTTTGTGCATAAATACAGTTCTTGGTTATATTTTGCTTCTTTGAGATTGTAGAAAGAAGTGTCATTCTACATTTTGCTATCCCTCCAGTACTCTGGATTAAGGATACATTTTTTTTTTTTTTTAAAGATTTTATTTATTTATTCATTTATCCCCCCCTTGCTACTTGTGCTCGCTGGGTCAGCTAACCACGCCGTGCAGGCGGGCTTGCCTTCACCAGGAGGCCCCGGGAACCGAACCTGGGGCCTCCCATATGGTAAACGGGAGCCCTACTGATTGAGCCACAGCCGCTTCCCGATAAGGATACATTTTGAATAACATCATCAGAAGTGTATTAAGGAATGAAAACACCAGACTTGGTGGTGAAATATGGTGAAATAATATTTATCACATCTCAATTTATTCTGAAAAAAGGAGGTATAATACCATGAAGTAAAGAAGTAATGACAGTATATGCAATTAAAATTCATTGATTAGAATCTGCAAAGATTTAGCATAGAATATAAATCTGAAGGAATATTCCTTTGCTGTCTTGTGGGATCTCAAATACCAACCCTAAGGAATATAGGAAGAAAGCCATGTTCCAATATTCCAGATAGAGAGGAAGAAAATCCTAATTCAATTTAGGCATGCTCCAACTTGTCCATGGCACATATTACCACTGAGATTCTGTGTTAATAATATTATTAGGGGGTCCCCATCCCTTCTTTTCCTCTATGGTGTTCTGGAGTTCAGGGGTTTTGTACCAGTACCGGGTTTTTCTCCACACCCTCTGCCATACTGTTTTCCTTTGTGATATGAGGTGGGAGAGTTGAACAAGTCTTCTTTTGAGTAATGGGATTGGGGATGAGAGGATATCCTTCTGTATGTAATTCATTGATGCGATGAAAGGTGTGGAGGGCAGGTCAGGGTTGCCATTTGCTCTCCACTGCCACTTCTGAATCCAGAAACTGCTTCAACATCCATGAATCAGACAATTTCCTTGCAGATACTTGGAGAGTGTCCTTATGCTAAATACCATTGGCCTGCGCCAAGGACAGCTCTGACCACACATTCAAATCTATCATATGTATGCAGATTAGGAAAATGAGGCTCAAGGAGTTTAACTGTCTATGATCACAGAGTTACAAAGCGGCAGGGTTGGGATTCAAACCCAGTTCTGCCTGATTCCTAAGGCCAGGCTCTTAGTTCTACATCATGCTGTTCACCATTTCCTCTAGAATCCTGGGGCATGCAGTTTTGTAGGCTCAAATCTTCTGTGAGTGCTATTTATTCTAGAACCTAATCCTCTTACTTGTTAGGTTAGATTGGTCTTTCAAATAAAGATTGAATTCAAATTTGTAATCAGTGACTTTGGACACAGATGAATGCTACTTTTCCAACTTACATCAAAATATAATTAGCTAAATAATAAAATTCAGCAGTTGGCTTGGAATGTTTATAATAATAATTTCAGACATGACTTTAATGTTTGTAGATCTCATTTTTTTTCTATTCCAGGCTTAAATTTTAGAATAGAGTATGGAATTTTATTTACTTTCAGTAATTACTTTTATCAGTAGAAAGGTTTTGGTAAATCATTTTTTCCCTTAAGAAGTATTTCATATGTCAGTGTGTGTATGTGTGTGTGTGATGGGGGGAGCATATAGCCAAAATATTTGGATGAAAAAGTGAAAAAAATTGGCTTTAGGACTTAAATTTATGTTTTCTATTATTATTATTATCTTCTAGCATTTAGGTACATGTGTGATTTACCTTTTGCTGAAGTCTCTGAATTTTGATGCAAATTCTGAAAAAAAAAAAGGTGCAAAAACACACTTGTTATTAAGAAAACAAATTCATAAAACTCTCAAGCCTGTAATATAAAAAATCTAAGTACTGAAATTTCTCTGGCAGGATAAAAAGACAAAAATTTTTCAAGTCATTTATCAATGTTCCTGATTAAACAAAGAAAAATCTAAATTGCAAAATGAAAGAAACACTTTCTGAATGTTAATGAACAATCTAGGTTATCTGACTTTTTAAAAATGAAATTGCTAGAATAGGCACAGCCTCTCCAGTATTAACAGAACAGTTCTATAGATTTTGCCTCAGATCCATCCCCATTCCATGACAGTGACTAATCTTTTAATATGAGGACATTTCTAATTCTTTCGGCTTAGTATCCAGTTCTTATCATCAGAAGTCATTTAGATACAAGCTTTGGGCAGCAGGGAAAGGAAGGCTGGATGGAAGTGGGAAAATTATACAAATTCACTATATAGTTTCATTTCTATTTTTCTTTTTAGGGGATTTAAAACACTTGAGAAAAAAATGTAATTTCCGTCATACACTAAATTTTTAAAATGCAACCTGAAATTTCATTTTTGTTATCATTTAAGTCCTTTTGTTGTCATAAGTTCATGTCTACTAGTAGTGTGGCTTTATTTATTTATTTTTCTTTGTTGGAAGGCTGGGATTCTTTTGGCGGTTTAGGATTATAACGTCCTCATCATGAAAACTATATAAGGTGATCCACAAATTCACTAAAAATAAGGTTTTAGTCCAAAAAAAAATTGATCTTCTAATAAGATCCACTTTGACACTAAATTTTTAAAAATTTTGCTTTAACAAGTTTGCTTTTAAGTAAACCCAATTAAATAAAGGCCAGATTTCTCAAACAAATAAGTTAGGAAATGGCTGTTTCACTGTAATGAAGGATTTGCTACAGTATTCCTTTAAAGAAGGAACATTTCTATTATAGTAAAATATAATTAAATTTATATACAACTTTTCACCTAAAAGGGTCATTCCCATGAAGCAATTCCATTCTATTCAGTCATATTTAGGTAAAATATTGCATCTGGGCATAGTTCAACCACTAGACTTAACAACTACACATAAGATCTTTACCCTATCTATGAGGGTGAGATTATTAAAGATGCTAGACTGAATTAACTAGAATTCAGTGTATCCAGAAATATGGAGTTGCATTGTAAAATTACAATGACATCCCCCTATATCACAATGTGGACAACTATATTTTTCATCTTGTGGTTCTTTTACTCTGTGCACATTTAAAGGAAATATATTATGCAAGCTTCTGAAATATAATTTGAAGGATGGAAAATTGCTCTCAGTCCTGGGTGGGAACATGAACTAGAGTACAAGTGCATTTGTGATATAATTCTTTATCTTGCCAAAACTTATATTTAATAAATACTTAGTTACTTCCCTGTGAGGCAGGAAACCATCTCTTGCAAGTTGACCAAAACTGCAGCCAAGAAAAAGGAAAGCTGCTCAGATTTCAGAGTTTGTTGGCAGAAGATCCTTACTTCGTAGCATTTCTTCATCTTAGGTGTGCAGTGGGCGGACATATTGGATTGCGATGGCATGGTTAACTGCACTTGGTTATTGTGCAAATTCTGTAAAGATTACTAACTACATGTGCCAATATTCTTATACACATGGGCTCAGAGTTAAGGTAGGAAAGAAAAGGAGAGGAACAAAAGAGTATGAATGCAGATGATATAGAATAATGAACTTTAAAACTCTGCCCAAAGTAAGTAGAATTTGTTTATGGGGAGAAACTACCTATTTTGGCCCCTGACATATATCAAATAAAACCAATAATTGCCAACTCTTTTGTTCCTTTCCACACATGAAAATCATCTAAGTTTTATTGAAATACAAAATAAAGAAATATTTAGATATGAGTTAACAAACTGCAAAGAAAAATCACGTACAATTTAGTGCTTATACATTCATAAGAAATGTGAAATGTGAATATGAGCTTTTTTGTGAGCATTATAATTGTTCCAAGTCTTAGCACCACCTTGCTGTCCTGACTCAGAAATC
Organism: Tolypeutes matacus; assembly: GCA_026826555.1. Classification (NCBI taxonomy): domain Eukaryota; kingdom Metazoa; phylum Chordata; class Mammalia; order Cingulata; family Chlamyphoridae; genus Tolypeutes; species Tolypeutes matacus. The sequence goes on along the minus strand of JAKSZT010054549.1, from coordinate 1,103,625 downwards.
AGATGTCATGTGCATTGCTAATTCTGCAAGACACCACAAAACCTGGTATCTTCTTTGCTTTCCTATATTTGTGCACATGAGAGCCAATAACAGTCTATACAAACACTTGTATTTAGACATTATTATATAAGCACATCCATCTATGTAGGACTGTAGGATGATTTCAGTTTCACTTGGAAGTTAGAGTGTAGTTGCAAAGTTCAAATGTGTAAGAAATTTCCTTGTAACTTAACTTAATTCATTTGGCATAATAGCATGAAATTGCTATTACCCCCAAATGATTGAAATATATTTTATAGCTTACTTGCATGCATGCATTCACACACACAGTTCTTAGTCAAAAGTCTTTCACCCTCCTTAATTAATTACTGGACTTAGGTTTAAATTAATGACTGTGTAATAAAGGAGCATATTTACCTCTGTTTTTCTCTGAAGAATTAGATTTAGTTCTTTTACAGCATCTGTAATTTGTTTGGTTTCCACACATCCCAGAACACTGCATATTTTTTTAACTTCTTCAATAATATTATCCACATTTTGCTGTAGATGACAAGAGTCACATCTTATTGTTTATTGAAGTCAGGAGGACACTAATTTATCTTCAAACTACCTCTCTTTCCATGAAAAGAAAATGGAATGAAATGTGACTCTCAAGACTGGTGATCCTGTGGCCCTAGCCAGAATTTGCATTGTGAATGGTCAAAACTAGGAACTATGAAAATTACAAATATCAATCCGGAGTTACCATTACCTGAAGTAAAGTGAAAGAGAGCTAGAGATTGAGATTACAAAAAGGGACAGAGTGAGAGAGAGAGGAAGAGGCAAGGAGTGAGGGGGGAGAGAAAGAAACTCAGCATAGACAAAATTTGTGGTGTCTGCAAAATACTTTGAAAATGAGGCAAGTGTTGGCAGATGCATGTAAAGTTTCAGAATGCATCTGTTTTTGAAATCAGTATACAGGATAACAAACATTAAAAATCAGATTCCTAAGGTTAAGAACAAACGTGGATAACCATAAAGATAGTTCTGGAGTTTTTGTTAGTCATTTGATTGCACTATCCTTGAAGCAATGGAAGTTTCCAAAAAGAATCCCTGGTGACAAGTATATTCTACAGTAATGACTAAGTCTTAAAATCAAAATTTCTGATTACACTTATGATAGTTATATACAGATTTTTAGGGTCACAGTTCTAAGAGTTTTTCATTAGTCTTCCTATATTTCAGCTTTACATATGATCTCAAACAAGCTTTCGTTAATATATACATCTGCCTTTTTAAGAGTTTATTCTTTTCCATGGATTGCCATTAATTATGATGAGAAATATTTCTTGCTTCCTTATTTCCTTGCTAATCACCTTTCATTCAACAATATTTTTATGTACCTTTCATATATCGTAACAATGGTGGCTTTTCAAAACATGTCAGCTGTGTTGCTACTGCCACAGTCATTCCAATGGAGGATTAGAACAGTTAATTTCAGGAAGAGTTGGAAAAAAATTTTCCTTTGTTCCCACAAAGAATGTATTCACAACACAGAAAGATTTTAACTCTATTCATTTTAGAGCATTAGAGAACAACTGTAGAAAATTGAATAGGCAAATCTTTACAAAATAAGACAAAAAAGCATGAACTATACAATTAAAAAAAAAAAACTACAATGAACTTCATAAAAATGAAAAAGTTCACTCAGTGAAAAACACATAAGTAAATGAAACAAAAACAAGCAAACAAACAAAAACAAGCCACAGACTGGGAGAAAATATGTGCAATACATGTATCTCACAGAGGATATGCATCTGGAATATAAACAGAAATCTTACAATTCAATAACGAGAAAGAAAACAACCTAATATAAAAAGTGGGCAATAATTTTTGAACCGACGTTTTACAAAAGATGATACAAGACTGGCTAGTAATCACATGAAAAGCATCTCAACTCACTAGTCATTATGGAAACTCACACACACAAAATTAACAAAATTTGCCACATGTTAAGTTGCAAGATGCAAAATAAAGTTGAATGTTCCATTAAAAAAGTAAAGAATCATAATTATCATAAATGTATTACCAGGGAAATGACAATTCAAACCAAAATAAGTTATCATTACATTTACCTGACATTGGCAAAATTTAAAAATGGTGGACTATATCACATGGTGAGAAAATAGAGCAAGAAATTTGTACAACTTTATTAGAAAAGTGTTTGGCATGACCTTTTAAGTCTGTGACCCCAGGTATATGCCCCAGAAGAACCACTGTTATAACACAAACATACATCAATAGTAGAATCCATCCATAAATTAAGGTGTATTCACCTGGTAGAGACCTTAAACCACAATGAAAATGAACAAATCACAACCACATGGAAAAATATGGATGAATCTCACAAATAATATTGGGTGAAAGATACAAGGCTTATAAGTAGATATAACTTGATTTCTTTTACATAGACTTAAAATAAGGAAACCTATACAATATATTTCTAAGGGATGTGTACTTTGGCAGTGAAAATACTTTTTACCAAAGTGTACTTCTTATGAAGAGGTAGGGAGATATGAAGTGGCACAGGCAGATCCTATGCTACTAGCAGTATTTTGTTCTTTAACTTATTATTTAGTAACAGCCCATGCTCTATTATCATTCTTTAATTTGTATATATAATTTTATGTGTTCTTCATGAATTATAAAATTTCCCATGCAAATTCAAAGTAAAATGCCAGATCATGTTATTTCTTTGCATTAAAAATCTCCAATGCTTTCCATCTCACTAGGCAGAGAAATTATGTGGGTTAGTGATTACCTTTCATATCTAGGATCTACTTTCACTTTTTCATTTTTCATTATTCTTTAAGTCAGGGAGTGTACTATATACAATAGGTTTGACTTTAGTATTCAGTTCTGCCCTGTATTTCTGCTATGGCAGGTTTCAGTTCTGCAATTGTGTTTTATTTTCTTTGTGACTTGACCTTGTCTCATTCATCTCCTTGATTTCTCCTTTTGTGACCTCCTTGTTGCCTATTCATTTTGTCCTATTTTTTTTTCTTATGATTTTTCCTTATGATTTTTATTTACTCCTTTCTATTCTGAATGCAAAAGCATTTTTGTGACATTTTCTTCTGGATCCTATACAATCTTCTATTTTGGTAATAATGATAAAATTAGCAGCAAGCAATAGTAATAAAATAACATCTATACTTATATTTTCTTGAGAAGTTTTTATCTTCAAGTCACTATATTAAGCACATTTTTTCTACTGTTTCATTAATTTTAAAAAGTATCATTCTATTATATTTTACATTCTATTGATAAATAACATGTACTGTTGGGAGGCAGAATAAAAAACTTCCATAGTGGTAGAGGGTTAGCATAAAAATCTCTGACTTTAGACTCCGTGCTCCTAAATTTTGTTCTGTACTGCTTAACAAAAGTTATAAAGCATATGGCAACATGGCTTAAAATGTTAAATTATGTTTGAAACTGGAACTTCTGAAAATCCAACAAGAGATTTGCTTGTTACTGAAAACTTCAGTTCTCAAAAAGCTCAATATATGTTATTAAACTCCTATGCTCCCTTTTCTTTCTACTGATAGATGGCATTTTTAGCCTCTGCCTGAATGAATATGGTTGGATTTTGGCCTTAGCGAGAGACCACTGTGAGAAAAATATTATCCTGCTTTCTTCACTGACTTACTTAAACCCGAGGAGTAGATATGCCAAATTCTTCTGGTATCCAATTGACATGGCCTCTGAGTCATGGGCTAGATGGGCTTAACTTTTTTTCCAGACCAGATAGATGTTTCTTGAAGTAAAACCACATTTTGAAGGATGAGTAGATTTTACTCAATCTATATCCATCTACATTACAATTAATTCAAAAGTTACTAGGTTCTGGTAGAAATTTTCCGTCAGTGGCTGGCATTGTTAAGGCTCTCTGAAGTCCTCACTGGAAATTTGTTAATAATTTTGGGGACAGTGTATTAGAAGCTACTAGGAAGAAGCAATTAAAAAATTATTAGAGAAGTTGCGTTTACAGACCAATCATGCATAAAATACAGGATTCCCACACACCACACAACCACCAACACCATGCATTTATATATGGAACATTTGTAACAATTGATGATAACACTTTTTTTTTTATAATTGTACTCTTCTTTTAATAGTAGTTACCTTTCTTTACAAATAATGAAAGATTATCAAAATAGTACTATTAACTATAATCCATAGTTTACATTAGGTGTGTTTTTCCCATATGCAAGCCTATTATTAACACCTTGTATTAGTGTTGTATATTTGCTGAAAGTCATGAAAGAACATTTTTATACATGTATTATTTAGTCCATCATCTAAAATAGGGTTCATTGTGTTATAGAGTCCTATGTTTGATCTATTAATTTTCATTCTAGTAACATCTATGACCTAAAGCCTTTTTTTTTTTGGATTAACTTTTTTTTTTTTTGTACATTTAATAATTGAAAATATAAACAATTAAAAGCTAAAAAGTAAACACAGATGAATAAATATATACATTTCTCAATTAAATGTGATGGATACACATAATTTTTTTTTTAATCAAACAATATATTACACAATATATTTGGTTCATAGTAATGCAGTCATACAGTATTTGTCCTTTTGTGTCTGGCTTGCTTCACTCAACATAATGTCCTCCAGGTTCATCCATGTTGCCATATGCTTTATGACTTCATTTCTTCTTACAGCTGCATAATATTCCATCGTGTGAATAGATCACAGTTTGTTTATCCATTCATCTGTTGATGGACACCTGGGTTGTTTCCAACTTTTGGCAATGGTGAATAATGTTGCTATGAACATCGGTGTGCAGATGTCTGTTTGTGTCTCTGCTCTCAGTTCTTCTGGGTATATACCCAGTAGTGGTATTGCAGGGTCACATGGCAAGTCTATATTCAACTTCTTTAGGAACTGCCAAACAGTCCTCCATAGTGGTTGTACCATCCTGCATTCCCACCAACAGTGAAGAAGTGTTCCTATCTCTCTACATCCTCTCCAACACTTGTAGTTCCCTGTCTTTTTAATAGTGGCCATTCTGATAGGTGTGAAATGATATCTCATTGTAGTTTTGATTTGCATTTCCCTAATCATGAGTGATGTTGAGCATTTCTTCATGTGTTTTTTTGCCATTTGATTTCTTCTTCGGAGAAATGTCTATCCAAGTCTTTTGCCCATTTTTTAATTGGGTATGACCTAAAGCCTTTTAATGACATTCACTTACATAATTCAGAGCTATTAATTACACTTACAATAATGTGCTACCATAATCTCCATCCATTTCCAAACACTTTAAATCAATCTAAATAGAAACTCTGTACAAATTAAGCATCAATTCCTCATTCTCTAACCCCACTCTATCCCCTGGTAAGCTATATTCTATAATCTAACTCTATGAGTTTTTTTTATTATAATTAGTTCATATTAGCGAGACCATACAATATTTGTCCTTTTGTGTCTGGCTTATGTCACACAGCACAATGTCGTCACATCCATCAGGACTTCATTCCTTTTTATGGCTAAATGATATTCCATTGTATGTATATACGCCCATTTTGTTTATCCATTCACCTGCTGATGGGTGCTCGGGTTGCTCCCATCTTTTGGCAATTGTGAATCATGCTGCCTTGAACAAGGGTGTGCAAATATTTATTCAAGGCCCTGCATTCAATTCTTTGGGTTATATACCTAGTAGCACGATTGCGGGGTCATATGGTAATTCTTTATTTAGCTTCCTGAGGAACTGCCAAACTAACTTCCACAGTGGCTGCACCATTTTACATTCCCTCCAACAATGAATGAGTGCTCCTATTTCTCCACATCCTCTCCAACACTTGTAATTTTCTGTTCCGTTAATAGTAGCCATTCTAGTGGGTAGTAAATGATATCTTGTTGTGGTTTTGATTTGCATTTCCCTAATAGCGCTTTATGTTGAGGATCTTTTAATGTGTTTTTTAGCTATTTGTATATCCTCTTTGGAGAAATGTCTATTCAAGTCTTTTGTGCATTTTCAAAATTGGGTTGTTTGTCTTTTTGTTGTTGAGTTGCAGGGTTTCTTTATATATTCTGGATATTAAATTCTTATCAGATATGTCATTTTTATCAAGAAGGATGTTGAATTTTGTCAAATGCCTTTTTCTGAGTCAATCGAGATGATAATGTATTTTTTTCCCTTTGTTTTGTTAATATGGTATATTACATTAATTGTTTTTCTTGTGTTGAAGCACCCTTGCATATCTGGGGTACAACCCACTTGATAATGGTGTTTTATTCTTTTAATGTTCTACAGTTGGATTCAGTTTGCAAATATTATGTTGAAGATTTTTGAACCTATGTTCATAAGAGAAATTGTTCTTTAATTTTCTTTAATAGTAGTATCTTTATCTGACTTTGGTATTAGGGTGATGCTGGCTTCATACAATGAGTTAGATAGTGTTCCCTTCTCTTCAGTATTTTGGAGGATTTGAGAAGGACTGCTATTAATTCTTCTTGGAATGACTGGTAGAATTCACACATGACACCATCTGGTCCTGGGTTTTTCTTTGTTGGGAGGTTTTTGATGACTAATACAATTTCTTTACTTTGGTCTGTTGAGGTCTTCACTCAGAGTCAGTGTAGGTTATTCATTTGTTTCTAGGAGTTTGTCCATTTCATCTAGGTTGTCTAATTTGTTAGCATATAGTTTTTCATATTATCTTCTTATGAACCTTTTTATTTCTGTGGGCTGAGTAGTAATATGTCCCCTCTCATTTCTGAGCTAAGGGTTTGTCAACTTTATTGATCTTTACAAAGAACCAACTTTTGGTTTTGTTAATTCTCTCTATTGCTTTTTTATTCTCAATTTCATTTATTTCTGCTTTAATCTTTGTCATTTATTTCCTTCTGCTTGCTTTGGGATTAGTTTGTTTTTATTTTTATTTTTTAGGAGGCACTGGGACCTCCCATGTGGGAAGCAGGTGCTCAACAACTTGAGCCTCATCTGCTCCTTGTCACTCACTTCTAATGTTGGATTAAATGAGTATCAGTGACACAGGCTGAGTCTTGTCTCTTATCTGTGACGTGGAAACAACACCTCACGGGGTTGTGAGGCTCAAGTGAGAAAATGGTTGTTTCTTTTATTTTTGTTATTGATAAGCTAAGTTCAATTCCCTTAGAGTCAGTTCAATTCCCTCTAGTCCTCTCTGTTTGTTCGGAAGCAGTTCCTTGTCCTGGACAGTGTGCAGAAAACGCTTCTGTTAGTGATAGGAATGGCCTGGCCAAAGCTTGGTGCTGCATGGTGGTCAGTGTCAGGTCAGGGGCTTGGGCCAGCCTCCAATATCTTTAGCCGTGATACAGAGGACCAGCCCTTCCCACAATGGAAGAACAATTTTGAGTCAAAATTTCCATGTTTTACACCTATGTTGAGATCTGTCTTTATAGTACTTTGCTCTGTATATACACTTTATATACATTCTTTAAGTGAAAATGCTCTCTGTCCAACTAGATTATGAGCAAGTTCAGAGCATGGTTCTGACTTCCATTTACTTTGGTTTCAGTGAGTAAATACATGAAGTGAGCATTCCAGTAATACTTTTGAAAAGAACTCTTTCTATTCCTTCTATTATTTAATTAACTGAAGTATTAGAGACAAGGAGTACAGAAAATATTTCTTACATTTTAGGGAATTAGTAGAATATAAGAAGAGGGGGAAAATTTCCAATGGAAAAGTTCTATGTAAATTTACCTGCAAACTAGCCATTTAAAAAGCCAGGATGTCTAATCTAAAATAAGTCAAGTCTAAAATAAATCATGTTGAGGTAAAAAAAATACTTGGAAATTTAAATTATACATATTATGCAATAATATTTATGCCATATTTATTCATCTTGCATTTTTTATTTTATAAAATTGTGTGTTATATTCCAAGTTCTTTTAAAAACATCACTTTTCAAATTGATTCTGTTTTGGACTTTGATGAAATGCTACTTAATGCACCAGTCAAATAAATAGAAAGTGCAGAATTGTGAATTGATAATATCACAGTTTGTCCTTACTTCTGAGATGATTGCTATTGACACTTCAAAGGAAAAATCTCATTTAAAAAACTCATTGTTTGGGATGGAGTTCATCTGGAAAACTGAACACACTATGTGTTATTTATTAAATAATTTGGATGTGAGTGATGATCATTATTTGCCAGTGATAATGCAAAGGCAGTATTTCTTTGGTGTTCTGCCACTTCTAGGTCATATTGGAAAATTTCATAATAGACAATGGTTACTTTCAAAGTAGAAATACTCAGTATTATGACCAAACTTATGTACTTGCAAATTAAGAACTGTTATGGATTCTCAATGTTTTTGTGCATGTATGTGAAAAAGCTGTACTGAACACCAAGAGAGTTGAATCTCTGGGCTGTCCATGTGCCAGCTGGGTCCTGAGCCTCAGCGGAGTTGCAACACCTACTATCCAGTTCATTGGACTCACCCAGGACAACTAACAAGGAGGTGAGGATAGACAACCACCACACCAAGGAAACGAGAGAGCCTACAACTGCAAGCAAGAGAGTCCCATCCATCAGCCATCTGGGATCGAAGTCCCCTCTCAGTTAAGAGGTGGAGTGGGCATCACTATCCCAGAATTCTCAGGATTGGGGACTAAAATATGGACTAGAGTAGACTTACTGGTATTCTACTATAGACTTATTGTGATTCTAGCAATGGAAGAAATTATATTACTTATGTGGAGACAGTGGCCACTGGAGGTGCTCAAGTCAGGGAGAGGGAAAAGAGGTGTAATATGGGGGCATTTTCAGGACTTGGAATTGACCTGGATGACATTGTGGTGACAGATACAGGCCATTATATATCCTGCTATAGCCTACAGAATTGAGTGGGAGAGAGTGTAAACTACAATGTAAACTATAGTCCATGCTTAGTGGCAATGCTCCAAAATGTGTCCATCAATTGCAATGAATGTATCACACTAATGAAAGAAGTTGTTAATGTGGGGAACAGAACAGTGAGAGGTCTGGGGATTGGGGCATGTGGGTATCTCTTATGCTTTTTTATGTAACATTTTATATAATCTAATTAACTTTTAAAAATAAATAAAAATATATTTAAAAAATAAGCTGTACTGAGATATTTGGATAACTAACATTCATTCATAAGTAGGTTATGATCACCTCAAAGGTGTACATATAAAGAAGAGACATAAATGATTTAGAAATGAAATCTTAATGTGTCCTGAGTCTGTAAATTTCAAAGACTAGCCATCACCAAGGTAAAAAGTCAAGCTGAGAAGGGTACTGATTATGACACACTTGTATGAAACTTAGGGCAATCTATTTATGGATTCACATTTTAAACTCCCAGATCAAGCCAGGCTCTTGGAAAGAAAATTAAAATTAAAGTGAAAGAATTACACTTTGGAAAGGAATATGAATAGTGTATTTGTCACATTTCCATGTCTTTAGATACTTATATGTGGAAATCACATTTGAGTTTGGTATCTACATCAAGAAATATAATTTATTATTTTAAAATCCCCTTAATGTTCTTTAACAATAGTAATAGTTACTATTATTAAATGCTGTAATAATTTTGATGTTTTATTTACGGAAGGCTAGCCCTTCCTTGGAACAACAAGCTGGAAGAAATGATCTGCCTATCAGAGATCCAAACTTGAATGCCCAATTGCTACCCAAATCTCAGTAGCCTTGGACCGAATTCATCACTTTCCCTAGCAAGCCAGCTTCTCCTCTTTTCCCTATTAGCAAAGTGATTCATTTATATAGACAGTCAGCAGCCAGGAATCTGGAGGTATGCTAGATACCCCTTTCCTTTAGTGCACATAGTCTTTCAACAAATCATGTTAATTGCATATTTTCACATGTCATAACTCTATCCCCTCATATCTATCCCTCTGCTGGAGCTGTAACTCATGCCCTAATTATATCCTTAAGCTAATGAAATACTGTAGTTATCATCAATCATTCTACTGCCCTGCATACTGGCTCCATGTCATCAGCTGATAAATTAGAAAATGATTAAAATGGTCTATAAAAGGCCCATAAGAAAATGGGATTACGGCTGAAAAGGGTAGTCTAGGGATGTAAATGTCAAGTGAAAGAAGGCTAGAGAATAATCGTAACACAGGGAAGGAGCCTAGAGGTGGATGAGAATTGTGGTTGATAGTACAGATGCAAGAGTGTCCTTCTGTAAGCTAGAGCAGATATACATCACTATTGCAGGTTGGTGGGTATGTGAAGAAGCATGGGAAAAATACAATTGGTGTGACCCATGAACTGTGGTTAACAGCAATTCCATAATATTCTTACATTAATGTCAAAGATATACTGTGTTGATAATGAGGGGTATGGAAACAATGTGCCAAATGTATACTATGGACCATTGCTGGTGGTAATAGTCTGATGATATTATCTCATAATCTGTAACAAATATTCCACCATGGTGTGGTGTGTTAGTGAAGGGTTGTTGTATGGGAATTCTACACATGTGCATGATTGTTTTATAAGTTCACAACCTCTGTAATAAAAAAATATATAAAAAATAATAGGGTGGGTTGGGGGAAAATACACCAAACGTAAGATAGAGACTATAGTTAGTAGTAATATTCTGATGAGGCTCTTGCATAGTTTGTAACAAAAGTTTCACAACAATGCAAAGTGTTCGTAGTGAGGTGATGTATGGGGCCCCTGTATGATGTTATGCATGTTTATTTCTTAAGTTCACAACTTTTACTACACATTTATTGTTTATTTATGTTCACATATGAATGATATACTTCAATAAAATTAAAATAAATAGATAAAAATAAAAATGAAAAAAAATTTGAAGGCCCCTAAGATTCTGGCCCCTGTCTATTCTTTCCACTGTTCTCTTTGCAGCCTCTTGCGTAAACCCTGATTGTAGCCCTCCAAATTTCACAATTCCTAATCACACCAGACTCTTTCCTAACTCTTTGTTTCTGTTCTCTGCATGAAAGTTACCCTCTCTCCATATCTTTCTCCACCAGCCCCTTCTCTGTCTGGCAAACACATACTCATTTTTCAACATTCTGCTCAAAGGGGAACAACTTTTTGCATCCTGTACAAACACAGGTCTTTCACCACACCTATAACACTTAATTGTATGCAACTTTTTGCTTGTCTGTCTTGCCATGATGGAAAGAAAGCCCCTCAAGTGAAAACTCTCGGCTTTATTTATCTTTGTCCCTTAAGGAACTTGAAAAGTTTCAGAACAATAGTAGATGCTTAATACATATTTATTAATTTGATGGATTATATAGCAAAAGTTATTACCTCAGTATTCAGTAGGTATTTTAGGTGGAATTTGTATTTTTTGATTACTGTTGAGAGGCATTGTCTGGAAAGAAAAAAAAAGTTCATTTAAAATTGGGTGGAAAAACTTTGCCACTACTATCTTTAGCACAAACATTTATCACAAATTCTATTTGTCCATGATTATATAGTAGGCATGGTATAAAAAAGATTACTGTTGACATAATTTTAAAAACCATTTCAGTCAGATGCCTTATGCAGTTTGTATAACTTGATTGACTAAAAGCATATTTGAAAACATTAGAACTCAAAAGAAATTTTTCATGAGACAAATTACAAGGCTCAAAAAGATTGATCATTATAGCAAACTACACTTAATTAAAAATATAAGTTGCAAAGAGATTTGTAAGCAGATAATTGCAAATTTCAACATCAAGAACTGTTAAATATGCAGACTCTTGTAGAGAATTGTGTTCAGAATTAATGGCATATATTTATAATAGATGAGATTTTCTCTTACACCAAACCTCTGAGCTTTTCTTTCCAAGCTTGTCTTACAGTCCAGCTTTATTTATGATTATGAAGAATAGATGTGATTTGAGCAGAAACTCTTCTGGGTTTCACTGCTCAAAACTATTTTTGCAACGATTTTTACTTTACCTTCCTTTTTTTCCTGAAAACTCCTGTATTGAATTGAATAAGACGACACACAAATCAAAAACACAGCACTAAAAATGTAGCAATATATTTTAAAGTTGCTGCCTTCTTACCCTTTATTACCACATCACTTTAGTTCAAGTCTACCTCTCAGTTCAGAGACAAAATGGAAAGAATATGTAAAACTCAATGGAGGGGTGGGAAAATAATAGCAGAAGATTTAGACAGTGGGAGCATTTTAACATAAAATCTGATCCTTAAACTGAAAAGACCCTTAAAAGTGCATCTGTTTCAGGCACTGTATCTATTTTATAGAAAAATTCCTAGGAATTAGGGACATTATGTGATTTCCCCAACTTCTGTAAGGTAATTGAGTTGGAGAAGAGGGAGGCTGAAATCTAAGCTCCCTGCCATCTACTGCTCAGTCCTTCAATGACACCATTAAGCAGGGATTCTTAACAAGGGGTCTGTGAGCTTGAACTGAAATTGTGGGTACATGTTGGTGTGGGTGTGATGTATTTATTAAATAATACACAGTACAGTGTGGACTTAGTAAGGGGTCCGTGGCTTTCACCTGACTGGCAAAGGGGTCTGTGGAATAAAGAGGGTTAAGAACCCCTGCCATAAAGAGACTTGAGGAGGGCAGATAGAATAGCATTAAATACCCAGAAAGTAAAGGCCCATAGTGACCTCTATAAGGCCAAGGACTGACCTCTGCTAGACAACATTTGAGAAAAGACAAAGGGTGGAAGAGAGACTATAATTGGAGTGAAATAAGCACCGACTGAGTTTTGGGACTTGGTTTTAGTTGTGCCTGTGGCATTAAAAAGCTCTATGAGGGCTGACAAATTTTGAGACTTTCCTGGGTTTCCTTACTCGAGGAGAAGTAGCACAGGGAGAAGTGATCCCCACATTGCAGCCTACCTCCTTGGGGTTAGAAGAGTAAAGCCTGAGGCAGGTCTGTCCTGACCAGATTCCTCTACTTCTCAGGGCAACAAAGTTTTGCTCTGCCCTGAAAGCCCCTGATTTAGCCCTGTGGACACCCGCCTCAGTGGTCAGAGGCACCACAGACTTCCACAAGATGGCAGCCAATGGCAGGTCTAAGTTAGGAACAGAATGAAAGCTGCCTAGCTCTAACCATCTTCTCATGGCCGGCTTCTACTTGCCACTCTGTGCCCTAAGTCACAATCACTTCAAATCACAGCCTTCTACCAAACCAATTCAAAACAGTCCTCTGTCTCCCAGTGATTGCTCCCTTTTCATAGAATTTGGTTTTTCCTCACTAGACTTATTTTGGAAAAAGGAAACAACAGCCCTTGCTAATATACTGTCTTGGAAAGAATTTATATGTGAACCATTCTAAAATGAACATTTGGATTAGATTCTATCTAAAGTCCTTTCTGGTCCTTTATGGTGAGGCTGGATATTTCAGGGACACGAACAACTGAGAGGCACATGGGAAGGCAGAAAACGGCCATTGCAAATGTCAGCCAGACATGGATTTCAGTTCTGCCACTAGTGACCTGAGTGTTCTTGGGCAAGTTATTTAACCTTTCAGAACTTCTGTTCTCTTGGTTCTGAAGTAAGATAACACTTAGAATTAGAATTAGATGAGCTAATGTATGTAAAATGTACAATAAGCTCTAAGAAGTGATCACTATTATTAATATTCACTAAAAATTTTAACTCATATTTTTTTGTTGTTGTTGTTGGTTCAGCTTAAGATAACTTTAATTCCAGATGAATCCAAACTGAGCACTGATATCTTCTGGTTTACCTTCCTGATAGGTCTAATCTTTCATACAATGCATACATGCATGCATTTAAAGATCAGAATCAATTAGGGTATGTTCATTTGCTGTCACTTGATTTTTTTCAATTTGAATTCACACTCCTCTGTTTATGTCATACCAGTTATTCTCAGGGAGTTCCAGAAAGAAATGCAAAACAGGAGATGGTGACTTTCAAGTACGGAAATTCAATTATACAAAATTCTTAGTGGCACACACAAACTCAAATTCACAAAATGAAAAAGAAAAAAAAAATCATTGAAAATGTAATAACCAGTAGCAGAGTTATTTTAAAATGAATGTTGGATTTTTCTGGAAGGTATTAACGACTCTTCAAATGTATCTGAATAGCTGTGAAGTATAGATAATTATTAACAGAATTTGCCAAACAGATCTCTATTAAAAGTACAATAGCCTTCACGGTACTCGTGAAAGGACAGTTTAACTATCATCTGGAAAATATTGTGACTTGACACTTGAGAACTCAGTCAGAATATAGTCTTGGAACAGAAATAAAATGTCTTACCTGGATACTTTCCAGACATGCATATATTCTAGAAGTTGGTTCATATAAAATTGACTGTGGTCATCTTCATGCTGTAGACAGCAGAATGCATTAATATTTATAGAGTGAATGGGAATGAGTGCCAGATAAAAATAGGTCTGTAACTTCCTGCAGTCATTTTTCTCACCTTTTTTTGATAACCATCATTCATCAGTGTTATACTTTCTCTTAAACACCTTACAAGACTATCCCTAAATGCAGAAGCATTTGTTTCAGTAATAAAACAGAAAGCTGAACTCTGGTTGAGGATAAACTTGAAGGACAAAACCAGCTTGCCATCACCAAGGTCAAACATAAATTTTTCCTAACGGGGAAGACAATATTTGAGGCATCAGTTTTGTCTACATTCATGCACTTTTTAATTTTTTTTAACATTTAGGCCACAGATGCCATAGCAGTGTAAGACCAAACAGTTTGACAGATCTGTAGGCAGACGCATAATGACATCCTCCATTTTTCAGCTTCAATATAGCTGGCCAACAAGACACTGGGGGAAGAGAGCTTTCCATTTCATGTACATTAAATTGTGCTAATGAATGACAAGTAACTACTGATAGGTATAAACGCTAGGAGTTATCGGATGGTGTTATCTCCAGAGATGAGTGAGCAGGAACTACTCATCTTAGAGTATCAGTCGTATGGTCCACATGCATGTACACACACACACACACACACACTCCTTAACTCCTTGTACAGCTCTTCATGAAAATCCTTTCAAAGTGTGTAGAGAATGCAATGCACACCATCAGAATGTGCCTGTTTCCCCACATGGTGGCGTCAATTTGGAACGCCAAGAAAGACCAATATTGCCTGGCCTGAGGTTATCTCGTGTGGCAGCACTCACACAATCTGTTTTTAAAACTGCCTGTTAGACTCTCTGACAGAAAACATTGGAAGGAAAACTTTCATATGGCTTAAGGTCAAAGACAAATTAGTTTTTATATTAGGTTGACTTGTGAGGAGGACAAAGGACTAAGTTAAATAGAAAGAGTAATGTCATCACTATAAAACAATACTTGGAGTACATGCTGTGAAGATGTGAGGCTTACTCTCTAGGAATTTACATCTAGAGTCACTGGGATGGCTAAAACTATTTTTACTCACTCATTAATTCCTGGAAGAAAATGTGATAATGGTAAAATGTAATTCTTTTCTGTGATAGAGATAGTTAAATGTTAGTCATGGGAAGGAAGTAAAAAGGAAAGGGAAAATAGAAAGTAATAAACAGAGTCAAAAGAAGAGTTAAGTAAGATTTGAACTGTAATATTTGGCTCCTGACTTCTTCCAGAAGCTAAAAACAAAGCAAGCATATAAATATTACAAATTATTTGCATCTTTCTGCTTAGCATAATCATATTCAGTTTTTAAACTACTGCATTTGGCTTCCAGAGATGCTTTTGGGGAGAACTTGTCCTTTGTCATATTGTCAGTTACTAGAAAATGTTTTATTTAAAGTATCTAAAAGAGCTGAAGGGAATGTTCAGTAGTTTTCTACGGAATACACTGTGTACCTTACTTTTCTCCAAAGCTGAAGGTCATACTTTGGTCTTAAGAGATAAGTAATTAAGGTGTTTTTTTCTCTATTTTTTTTTTTTTGCCTTTTTTTTTACACAAAAGTCTACTGCTATAAATGTTTAGTGAATGTTCCCTAGAGCTAGAAGGAAATCTTGATTTTATGATTATTATCTACAATGTTGGGCATAATTTTGATCAATTTTGAGAGCAAAAACAAGAGAATAGAAAAGAGAGTCAGACATTCCTATCACATCCAATCAAGGTAAGAGTCTCAAAATTTTGAAATCTAAGATGATCTCTAAAAATCACTAACCTACTTTATGAAGAATCTTGTAGAACAAGAATTAAATGATCATAATTCAGTATAATAGAAGTCACTATAATATAGGAAAGGTATCTAAGATGAATTGAGCTTTGTAATGCCTTTAACAACTAGAAAATTCTAAACTATGTACTGAAAAGCAATGATATCAATACATTTAGTAAAAAGATAATCACTGCATTCCTATTATTATGTGAAAAGCAATACTATCAAGCCAATTTTATGTTGTTTCACTAGAAAGAAAATATAGTTGTTCATAACCTTTTAGCTGACAGCTAAAATCCTGAAAAATCACTGAGACTTTTGATACTACTTTAAAAAATAGAATCAAGGAGAAATTTCACTGTCTACCTAGCACATATAAATAAAAGAAAAAAAAATCAAGGACCAATTATTTTAAATATAGCTATTCAGATAATGAAGAGGAATCTCAAATTGATAAACTGTCCTTGTTACATTCAATTGATCCATATACCACATATATCAAAAAAGAAAAGTTTATAAAACTTATTTTTAAAACAAGGAAATTATCTTTGTATGCTTAATTTTCTTGTCCAATATAAGATTTTCAATTAAGAGCATAGTTTATCCTGCTCCATGGCTATTGAAAGTAAACTGTGATTTATCATAATGCAACACGTTATGTTGATGTAAAACACTGATGTCTGTATCTCTCAATAATTTCAACATCATGAGTAAATTTTTGAAATATTTAAGTCTCAACTAATCTTAATAAAGTTTTAGAATTTTTAATTGTAAAGGACTAAAATATCATATAGTCTAACACCCTCATTTTATAATGACATCAATAGCTAATACTTAGCACCGATTAGTTGCAGACAATAACTTATAAGCTCTATACTTATATTTCTTATTTTAATAATAACCATAGCAACCATATTAGGTAAGTACTATTATTAATCCCATTTTTTTCAGATGAGGAAACTAACACACAGAAAATTTAATAATTTGGCCAAGAGTGAACATTTGAGTTGGGCAGTATGGACCTGAAATCTCTGCTTTTAAACAAGATGCTGACTTAGTGAATTTAGCATTTCTCAGTTCGTGCTCCTGGACTTATAAATCAAAGTAATCACCACCACTGGTCTCACATATTCATCTGCACCGGGTGCTCCTACTCTGGACTCTCAAAGCATTGCTACATTTTTCTTTAAAGCATATGTCCCTATAAGACATTACTATAAATAATAGTTTATTGTCTGTCTGCTCTACTAGGACTTGAACTCTACATTCTAGAACAGGTTCTGAGATGTCTTGTTTGCCTCTATCTCCACTGTCTAGACCACTGCTAGGACACAGGGTAGGTGCTAAATTATTAATTGTTTGATGAGTGAATGAGTATCAATTTGTGCATATAATTCTGAATTTTAATTAGGTTCACTAAACTGTTCCTCCACTATGAGATCCTTGAAGGCAAATCCTATATATGGCATGTGAAAAGTATCAATAGGTATTTGTTGAATTAGTGAATTATGATGATGGCATACATAAAATAATTAGCACAGTATCTAGAAGTAAATCCTCAAAGATTTTAGTAAAATGTAATGTCTTCTCTCTTGAAATATTATGTAAAAATTCTTGAAAGAATCGGGATTTGGGAAGATGGAGACAGGAAATGCATTTCTCATATTCTAGGTGAAGGCTACCACTGCTCCCTGATCGGGAGTCAGAGGCAGTTAATTTCCCCAGAAAATAAGTTCCATGAGGACTGAGATCTTATTGACTTTGTTCACTATTCAATAACTACATCAGTTCAGGGCTTAGTACACAGCAATTACATAGTAAATACTTATTGAGTGAATGGAAGATATACAAAAACTTATGTCATTAGGCATGTTATCAATTTTCGTATAACCATGTTGGAGCCAGAGAAACTTGTGGATGAGAAAAGGCCCAACAAAGGCTGGACAAGTTGTTGAATTGGTCAAAAGGTGGTGATATTTATTGTAGGAGATAAAAGTCCATGAGTTGAACTATGAAGCATAAAAAAGAACCATGTAACTTAATTTCTTGTACAATCCAAATGACACATAAAAACAGGGAATTTTGATGACAAGTATACACTATAAACCCAGAGACGATGATATGCTTTTGATGGCTAAGTTCATGTGTCAACTTGGTTAGATTATGGTATCCAGATGTTTGGTCAAGCAAGCTCTGGACTGATTGTTACTGTGAGGGAATTTCATAGATGGATCTGCATCTACAGTCAGTTGATTACATCTATGGCTGATTGAATATACAATCAACAAAGGAGAAGACCTGCAGCAATGAGGGGAGACTCCTCATCCAATTAATTCAGGATCTGAAAGCCAGAACTGAGGATTTCAGAAGTCAGAAAGAAAAATTTCTGTCTCTGCTTCATCTAGCCAGCTTCCACTGGGGAATACAACTTCATTTTCAACAAAATTTCCAAATTGTGATTTCTCCTGGGGAATTCAATTTCAACTCCATTAGCGTTTTCAACTTGAGGCCTGCCCTGTGGAATTTGGACTTGCCAATTCCCATGGTGTGAGCCAATTCCTATAACAAATCTCTTAATATTAATTTATATATACCTGGTTGATTCTGTTCCTCTGTAAAACGCTGACTAATACTAGGTTGTCCCTGGACATGATTAAAACAATGAAGACAACAAATACCCAAAGATACTGCATTTGCTGACATTAAAATATAGTGAACTCTTCTGATCAGGCTAGCTTTACTCAAATCCCATCTCCCTTACCAGCTATAAGACCTTGGACCATTTAATTAATCTCTTGACTTTTCAGTACCTTTATTTATATAAAATAGGAAAATAATAGTAATTATCACGTTTCTACTCAGGGATATTGAAATACATGTAAAGTGCCAAGAACATTGCCTGGTCCTAATATATGCTTAATATGGTTAGTTATCATTAAACACCTCTTATGCCAGAATTAGGGCTAAGTGTATGGATACAGCTGTGAAAACAAAACAAAACAAATTATATATCTATGTAGATATACATATAGATATATATTTGACCAATTAACAAAATTCACATCCAAAACCTTTGAGAGGAGCTATAAATTCTAAGCATATTCATCATATAATTTGGTAGCATAAGGTATAGGCCCTAGAGTACCAACTGCACTCAAATCCAGGCTCCTCTTCTTACCAGTTCTATGATTATAACTTTGGAAAAGTCATGGAACTTCCCTGTGATTAGTTTCCTTAATTTTAGTAGTATTTATCCCCATAGAATTTTTGCGAAGATTAAATGTTGTAATTACATTAAAGTACCAGACATAAATTATATGCTCAATAAATATTATCTCAGAGTGAAATTATATGGATTTAAAAGTAAACCTTAATTTACATGAAACTGAAGTGTTAGTGATTTGTAAATTACTGCCAATGAGATAAGCTTTGTTTTGCCTAAGTAACAAGCAGCTACTAAACCAAAATTGAATTTAGAATCATATATTCTCTCTTCCTCCCCCATGTTGCAATGAAACATGATGATTTTAGTTTATTCATCAATATTGAGGACAATCATATGTATCTTAGGTTTATTAATATTGAGGGTATTAGTTTTACTTTATAATATTTCTTTGTGGAGATTTCAGATGCACAGCCCTAGAGCTGTCAAAACCAGCCAAGTTGGGTACCAAATCCAAAAGACATTACGAAACAAGTCTCTTTAGGCTTCATTATGTTATATTCTGTATAGACATACTGCAACCTAATGCAAAACCTGACACTTTTAATGATAAGACATCTCAGACTAGGAAGAAAAGAGAATCATGTACTGGAAATCTGTTATCTGATATAAATGACAGGGTAGAGGGTTTTTTTTTGCTTAAAGCAGGTAACTGGAAGATTCTACAGATTAAAAACTGCCAAAATATCAAAGTTCACTGCATACTGCATATCTCTTGCTAGGCAGTTTTATTATATATATTCTGAATATTTATCAGTCTTGATTTAATCTGTGTTGACACAGATAAAAACAGTTTTCAAATAGAACAAGAGTTGCATTGTTTTTCTACCGTCAATGGTTTTGCCTTCATTGTTTTCTAAATTCCATCCACTTCCAAATGGATACATGGATAGTATGAATATGATGGCCTGAATAAGTTTCTCACACACCATATTTCAAAAAGACCAATTAATCTGTTACTATTCTGAGGTTGTGCCAATGTATTCATGTAATTGCTTCAGTCCAGATTGTTAACAGGCATTCATATAAATATTTCATTTCAAATGAACATGTATTCATAAATCTATATAATTCCAAAGTGGCAATAACCCATAAAGATAGGATCAGTGTGCTAATTGAAACCAAGTTACCTTTCGAGATAACTTTCCTGTAGCTTCTCTATTCTTCTGCAGATGAAGTAGAATAACAGTTTTATCTTTCTGAAACATCCTGTGGCTCCCCAAACAGTGATCACTGAAGAGAAAATATGAACACAGTCATTTCTTTCCAGAATATCCTCAAGTGTGTGTTTTACTGTCTGACTCTATTTTCTTTTATTTTTGGAACTTTGTCTGGAAAAAGTGAACTGAGAATTTTTTCCCTCTGCGTGTGTGGTGTGTGTGTGTGTATGTGTGTGTGTGTGTGTATATATATATATATATATATATACATACATACATACATATATGTATGAAAAATATGTATATATATATTACATATAACATATACACACATATATATCTTACATAGCCTTTTCACTATATTAATTTTTGAAATGACAACATATTGCAATTATTTTCAAATGCATTCATGTTAGAAACTGATTAGATAACTTTAGAATGGTCATGATAAGTAACGATAAAGGGATACTTTATATATTCAGAGTCAGCTTTATCCAGCCAACTCAAAGCTGAGAACAACATGCTTCTGGTGGATCTAATTGATGCCACAGAGTCTATGGGGGGATCATTGTATAAAGGCAGTAGAATGGTGTAGTGGAAATATCATGAGCTTTCAAGACAGATTTATTAGTTCCATGACCTTAGGAGGCCGATCAAACTATCTGAAACTCAATATATTCATCTTTAGAACTGGTTGACAGATTGAACAGAAAAAAAATATTCTTACCTAATTCACAAATTTCTAATGGCATAATTATAGCTTCCCTTCCTCCCTCCCTCCCTCCCTCCCCCCCCCGCCCTCTCTCTCCCTCCCTTCCTTCCTTTTTGTGGAGCACAAATTAAATGCTGAGGACAATGATTTACTGTTCTGAAACATGTGATTTTAAATACAATCTATTCCTCCTCTGTTACATGACGGGCTTTTATTATATGGTCCTTTCTCAAATTGCTTTAAATTTTGATACCTCTGGTGACTCTGAGTCATTAATTAAAGTTTAAGTTATGTTAATTTACTTTGGCTAAAATATGAAGAATTTCAGGAGAAAAAAATATTACATTAAAATTTGGAAAAAGAAAATGTTAGAGGACTCACACTTTCTGATTTCAAAAATTAGTACAAGGACTTCTGGGAAAATGGCACCAAAGTAGATAGGCAAAGTCTGACTCTTTCTCAAAAAAAGAAAAAGCGGAGAGAAGGCAGGGACCTATCTAAAGGAGCTGTTTTGGATATATATAGAATGGGAAGGTGCTCTGAGTCATCTAGGAGGATATTGGAAAGATAAAGAAGCCAAAGGAAAACCGTGAGTTGCTCGCCTCAATGGCTGAAAACATACCTATACCTCACCCTCAGGGTAAGTAACCTCGGTGCCCCTGGCTCGCAGCTGCCAATGGACTGGGAAGGGGAGTTCCCTGGTAGGAAGAGGGGTCTGGCAGAGGGTGAAGAGTGTTTTCTTTGTGGTGAGTTTGGCCAGCTGAGCCCGTTTTCAATCTCAGAAGGCACCCTAACCTGATAGGGAGAGGGGAGGGGGGATCTACTCAGGCAATCTGTCATGCCTAGCCACCCAGGGAGAGAAAGTAATTAGGTTAGAGAGGGGGCAGGGACAGGCACCTAATCAGCACATGAAATTGAAAATAAGAAAGCGCTAGAAAAAACTAACAAAACCAAAGCTGGTTCTTTGAGAAGATAAATAAAATTGACAAACCTTTAGATAGACTAACAAAGAACAAAAGAGAGAAGATGCAAATACATAAAATAAGAAACAAGGAAGGGGCTATCACCACTGACCCCACAGAAATATTTTCATAAGAGGATACTTTGAAATATTGTATGCCAATAAGATGGATAATTTAGAGGAAATGGACATATTCCTAGAAACACACAAGAAGGCTACATTGATGAAAGAAGAAATTGATGAACTCAAGAGACCAATTACAAGTAACAAAATTGGATTAGTCACCAAAAACCTCCCAACTAAGAAGAGCCCAGGACCAGAGGGCTTCACAGGTAAATTCTACCAAGCATTCTGGAAAGAACTAACATCAATCCTGCTTAAACTCTTCCAAAAAATAGAAGTGGAGGAAACATTGCCTAACTCATTCTATGATGCCAACATCACCCTAGTACCAAAGTCAAACAAAGATGCCACGAAAAAGGAAAACTATAGACCATCTCTCTAATGAACCTAGATGCTAAAATTCTCAACAAAATACTTGCTAATCATATTCAACAACACATCAAATGAATTATACTCCATGACCAAGTGGGTTTCATTCCCTGGTATGCAAGGATGGTTCAACAAAAGAAAATCAATTAATGTAATATATCACATAAACAGATCGAAAGAAAAAAATCACATGATCACCTCTATAGATGCAGAAAAAGCATTTGACAAAATACAAAATACAGTACCCTTTCCTGATAAAAACACTTCAAAAGAAAAGAATAGAAGGAAATTTCCTCAACATGGTAAAGGGTATATATGAAAAAACCCACAGCTAACATCAGAATCCATGGTGAAATCCTAAAAGCTTTCCCTCTAAGATCTGGAACAAGACAAGGAGGCCTACTGTCACTGCTCTTACTTAACATTGTGTTAGAAGTACTTGTGTGAGCACTTAGGCAATAAAAAGATATGAAAGTTTCACCTGGGGCATACCTATAAGGCATATGAAAGAGTTCAAGTGTTCATGGGGCATTGTCATGCTGGGTGGAAATCCACACAATAACCGAAAGAATATCCAATGCCTAACCTGGGGAGTTCTGCCACATTCTCTAATGGGACAGCAAGAATCCCCCGAGTACAGATGCAGTGACTAATGAAGGAGGATGGACCATTGATGGGTCCTTGACATTGATGACTGTACTTATGAACCTTTTCTCTTGAAATTGAGCCTGGTATTTTAGGTTGCCTAAGAGTTACCTCCTGAGAGCCTCCTTGTTGCTCAAATGTGGTCTCTTTCTATGCCAAAATCAGCATATAAATGCATTACTTTCCCCCCAGCATGGGACATGACCCCTGGGGATGAGACTCCCTGGCACCAAGGGCTTACTACCAAGCACCAACTAGCAACACGACTGGAAGAAGACCTTGACCAAAAGGGGTCAAGGATAAAGACAAATAAGTTTATATGGCTAAGAGACTTCAAAGTGAGTCGGGAGGTCACTCCAGGGGTTATGCTTATGCATGTCTCAGCAGGATCTCATTGACTGCCACAGGAAATATTGCCTCAAATAGCAGGCCTCCTGAGGGCTCTGGAGACACCCAGGCACCACGGTGAGGTGTAATATGAGAGCTTTTTTGGGACATTGGAATTGTCCTGAATGACACTGCAATGACAGATACAGGCTATTATTATATATGTTGTCAGAACTTACAAAATTGTGAAGGAGAGAGTTTAAACTCTAATGTAAACTATAATCCACATTTAGTGGCAATGTTCTAAGATATGTTCATCAATTGTAACAAATGTACCACACTAATGAAGGATGTTGTTAATGTGGGAAAGTATGGGAGAGGTAGGGAGTGGGGCATACAGGAATTCCCTATATTTTTAATATAATATTTATGTAATCTAAGTACCTTTAAAAATATACAAAAAAAAAAATGGTTCAAAGCTACAATAACAAAACATTGTGGCATTGGCATAAGGTTAGCCATAGAGACCAGTGGCATAGGATTGAAAGTGTAGAAATAACTTTATATATCTATGGGCAAGACTATGACAGGGATATCAAGTCTGTTGAATGGGAAAACAATAGTATATTCAACAAATGGTGCTAGTAAACTGGATTTCCACATGCAAATGAATGAAGTTGGACCTTTACCTTACACCATATACAAAAATTAACTTAAAATGGATCAATGACCTAAATATTAAGAGCTAAAAATCTGATAGATAATATAGAGGGAAAACTCTTATGATCTTGGGTTTGGTAGTGATTTCTTAGATTTGACATTAAAAGCACAAGTGATAAAATAAAAATAGATAAAAACCACAGTGGGATACCACATCATACCCACTAGGATGACTGTTATTTTATGAATGGATAAACAAAATGTGGCATATCCATAAATAGAATATTATTCAACCATAATATGGAATGAATTACTGATACAGGATACAATATGGATGAACCTTGAAAATATTATGCTAAGTGAAATAAGCCAGACAAAAAAGGATAAATATTGTATGATTCCATTTATATGAAATATCTAGAATAAGTAAATTCATAGAATCAGAAAGATTAGATGGGTACCAAGTTCCTGTTTGGGGTAAAGAAAAAGTTTTGGTAATGGATGGTGATGATGATAGTATAATACAAATGCAATTAATTATACTGAATTGCAATCTTAAATGGTAAAATGGCAAATTTTATGTTACATAAATGTTACCACAAAATTTTTAAAAATTGTAGACCTTTAAAGTGATAATTTCACTTACCTGGAAAATTCAGAAAATATTTGAGACCATTTATTTTCAACAATGTTAGGCAAATGGAGCATTAATCTGTGGTTATTTATTAAGTTCCTGTAAACATTTTTAATTTGACAATCTTATTTTTTTAATATCTAAGAAAACTCAGCACTAATCCACTCACAAAAATGGGGAACATTGGTATCCTAATATTTGACCCATGCCCTATTCCATCCCTCCTTTTGTGTAGCCTAGATGCCTGTCGCAGTGCTGTTCATAGAGCCATTATAGGGCTCTTACATTGCTCTTCGAGTTGTTTGCACTGCTAGCCTGGACATAAGGCATGGTCAGTTTGTTTACTGAGTTGTTCCTGGAGTCACTGATTCCTGCCTGTCTCCACCCCAAATTTCTGCTTTATGGGCCATTTTGATCATCTATTACATCTACTCAAATTCCTCTCCCCTCACCTCCCTTACCCAAACTCCACTTTTTATAACTGGGCTTTTCTTGAAAATTTATTCTCCTTCTCCTGTCCTGGGAACTAATTTAATAACAGTGACCTACACTGCTCTCAAAGATTCTTTCCTAAATGAGTTGAAGTCTAGACCTGTACCTCAGTCCAATGAAATCAGCCTCATATATGCCTTCTGCCCACTTTCTTAGACTGGCTTTCTTTATTTCACCCATCTGTATAGCTACCCCTTTCTTAAGTTGCCAGATAAAACACAAGGAATTCATTTAAATTTGAATTTCAGATAAACAATGAATAATTTTTAGGATAAATGTGTCTCATGCAGTATTTGAGACATATGTATTACTAAAAAGATTATGGATTATTTGAAATTTAAATTTAACTGGAGGGTCTATATTTATAATTACTAAATCTGGCAATATTATCCCTTACTAATTCTTGAATCTTTGATGACACCTCAATTTCCTAAATTTTAATTTAATAATTTGGATCACAAATTATCGTTGATCCGGCTGAACGTTCTCTGTCAAAATGGCTTAATCTGCAAAACCCACCCCACATGAAAGAAGTATCTAAAACTAGTTCCTAATTCTTCCCATACCTTTGCTCTGCATGTGTACGTGTGTTCATGCATGTGTGTTTGTGCAGATGTATAGTGGGTCTTTGGTAATTATTGGATTTTGGAAAATATTTTTTCCTTACGCTTTTCCTTTTTTCTTATTTGTAAGTTACATTGTAAGACTACGTTTTCAATGAAACATTCACACAGTACTAAACTACACAAATTAAGAGAAATAAGAAAAATTATCTCCTTTCTCTTTTCCAGAATAACAATTACCTAGAGATTATTTTGTTTGCTGAAATACTTGGGTAAAATGTATTTCTGTTATAAATGAGAACATTTTGCTTTAGCTATTCCTCTATACTGTTGAAGATTTCTTTAAACTCATTTTTTTGAGATTGTGCTCTTTAATCAGAAGATTTAAACTATTCTACTCATAGTGATGCCTTCCGCTATATTATTTTAGGTTTATGTTAACCATACTTGTTTCCTTTAAACTTATTTTCCTTCCTTTCTTGGGAATAAAGTCTTTTTTGAGTATTTATCTTTAGAGGCTTTGGAGTAAAAATATGTTTTTAATTGATATAAGAATGCCTATATTTGAATTATGAAGAATTGTGAATCTCCATTAATCTGCTGTTGATCATAGGAAACAAACTTTTGGGCCTTATAAGCTAACACCAAATATTATGCTGTTTTCAGAGCAGGCCCCAGAGCTCATGCTCTGGGGCACAAACTCAGTTAATCTATAACTGAAACCAGACAGTAGGCCTGCATTCTTTATTCCTATTTTACTACATATATTAATGGTAAAACTTAGTTCTATAATCACAATGTACCTTAGTTCCCTATCTGATTTATGTCAAACCTGTATGTTCCTGTTTAATGATCCATAGCTAAAGCAAGGCATCTTCTGAACGCCATGCTCCTCCATGGGGGAACTAGCCATTTCCCCAGGGACTGGCATTGGTAGTTTGGAATGTGCTCAACACTCAGGAGTTGCATGTTTGGCAAGAGCTCTGAGGTTTCAGAGCCTCTTAAAAGGGGAGGTCCCTGCGCCTGCCGGTTGAAGTCTCACCCAGGACTTTTTGCTCGACCTGGGACCAAAATTCCAATGAGGACTCTGGCCGGTTGTTGAACAGGACTTCCCAGCCTTGGGAAAGACCAAATGTTGAGTCTTCCCCAGTTTGATGAGTGATTGTACCTATACTTTCATTTTTCCTCTATGTTATCTAATTGATCCATTTCTCTTTGTTACATTGTTATTACTTAGCTACTGAGATTGCTTGATCTAAATTCCTACAAGTATTATCCATTTAACTAAATAAAGCTCTCTATAGTTAGTATTCTGGGTTTCTGCCTCTTCCTTAGCAAAACATTAATCTTCCAGTAGCTATCCTAATTCTTAAAATCAAGAGTATCTTAAAGTATTTTCCAGTTCAGTTTCAATTTAATCATTGTTTATATCGCATTTTTGAATAAAGCTTGGAGTTTAATATTTCTGTTCAGATCTCTCCCATTGCTTTGCAGCTGCCTATATAGAAATTATTTCAAATTTTACTTTGAGATTCTTTTACACTTACCTTTTGAAATCAGAAAAAGTATTAGATCATTTACTTAAAAGTTACATTAAAGATGGAGATTAAGAAAAGACAAATTGATATCTTATTTTTTAATCAAAAATTTAAAAATAGCCTCACTGCATCCAATGTTTTGATATTAGAACAAAGACTTGGACATTGGATAAAATGTTTATTATAATTTTATCATCTTTCTGACATAAGCCACATCTGTAAGTAATGATCTCCAATTTTTTGTTTTAGCTTCATTAATGTAGAGCAAGAACTTAGATTTGTGGAACAACTTGAGTGGAGAGTATTTTTAGATTTTTATAATTATCGGTCTAATTTTTTACAATTTTACAGTTGTCTCACCCACATATAATTCACCAGTAGTAGTTTTTAATGGCTTACCTTCATGAATTCTCTCTAAAGAATCAACTTAAGTTTTATAGAAACACCTGTTTTCTTTGCTCACTCATATTTCATCACTACATAATATTTCATTAACTTCAATAATTAAAATAACCATTGAACTGGCATAGAGAAGTTTAGGAATAAAAACAACTAACTCTAGGTACATTTACAATGCAACTAAAGAGAACAAAATGCAGACACATACTGTATTTGATAGCAAACTTGTTAGTAGCAGTTCTTGAAATGTGGTCTGCAGAAACCCAGGGATTCCCAGAGATGCTTGCAGGGGGTGAGTGAGGTCAAAGCAACTTTCAAAATACAAAAGGTATTATTTGCTTTTTACACTGCTAATATTTTCACCAATGTTCAAAACCAGTAGTGGGTATCCTGCTGGCCCCTTAGCTCAAATCAGTCAGTGGCACCAAGCCATTCTGGTAGTCATTGCCTTCAGCACTTCCACGCACTCGCGGGAAAAAAATAAAATAAAATAAAATAACAACAAGAAAGAGCTTCATTTAAAAATGTCCTTGAGGAAGTATAAAAATTATTAATTTTGTGAAATCTCAATCCTTGAATACATATCCCTGTAATTTTCTATATTTATGAAATGGAAAGTATACATAAAGCACTTCTGTGTATTAAAATATAGACACTATCTTAAGGATAAGCATTTGTACAATTGCTTGAGTGACAAGATAAAGAAGCTATTCTCTCATGAAAAAACTATGTTACAGGAAAGAATGCCTGACAGACAAATGATGGTTATTCAGAGTTGGGGATTGGGGAGTCATTTTCTCAAAAATGAATAAGGTGAGCCTATCACATCAAGGAAAACAATGTAACTTTCATGCAAAATCAGAATTTTAGAAAATTTGTATCCATCATTGTAAGCTTGCCAGATTTCCCATACTTGATAACAATTCTGATGATATGAAAGGTAATATTAAAGAATACAGCTTTTGAGATTTTATAAGGAAAGCTGTCAAAATTTGGAAGACCTGCATCACCCAGTTAACAAATACTGTCCAAATAACCAATACATGATACTTCAAAATCTTGCATGGATAAAAGACCCATCTATGGTGTAAGACAGACCCATGGGTTCTAAGCACCCTAATGTAAAAATTTCACTGATAAGGTTTCAGAGTCCACATTGAAAATAAAGTTAAGATTTGTTGAGTTTGGTATAGTATCAAAAAAGATTGTCCACAATTATCTGAAAAGTCTGTTAAAATACTCCTCTCTTTTACAACCCCATATCCATGTGAGGCTGTATATTCCTCATGAACTTCAACCAAATCAATATAGTGCAACAGATACTATTATTCAACTGTCTTCTATTAAACCAGACATTACAAAGATTTCTAAACATGTAACAATGTCACAGTTTTCACAGATGGTTTTTGTTTTATAAATATAGTTATTTTTCATAAAAATGTTATTTGTGTTTAGATGTAATAGGTTTATTTTCATTTTTAATTAAAATAAATCATTATTTAAAAATATCTCAGTTTTAATTTCCAACATCGTAAAGATTGTAGACAAAACCCACAAAGGAGTCCTCTTTGTGTCTTCAACAATTCTTAAGAATGTAAAGGGTCCTGAAACCAAAATGTTTGAGAATTACTGTCCTGGAACATACAAGGCCCTAATCACTATGTTTTGTAGGGAAAATGAAGGGTGTTAAATAAGCAAGCCACTTCAACAGAAATAAATTGATGAAGCGTCCACTGGTTTCTTTTTTGGGGTGTTACTTTGCTTTAGTCTCTGGGTCTCAGAGCTCCAAGGGGCTGAATAACATGAGGATTTCCTTATAGGTGCAGGGTCTCAGCAATTAGAGAGCAGGTACTAAGCGAAGTTTTGCCAAGTACTCAAAGCAGGCTAACTCTAAATGGCTAAAAATGACTTATTTGGGGCTATTTTTAAAGCAATTTTGAGTGTAAGAATGTGAGTTTGGTGCCAGTGGGCTTTTGTAATGATGGACCCAGGCTGCTGTGAAGAAATAAATATACAGGATCATTACACAGAGGCCATCTTAAGCTTATTTACATAACACACCTTGAAGTTATTCTTTCAGGGAGACAATTTATGGATATTAAATGTTTCTATCTCTGAAACTCTTCTGAAAGCTTATAGTCAGTCTTTTTATATATTTGGTTAATTTCATTATGTAAGTAATATATAAATGCATTCATACAGTACAATTTTAAGCAATACAGGTGAGGTAAAAGACTTCCTTCATTCTCTCCTATTGCAATCCTACTTCCCTGACCAGATGTGATCATTATCATAAATTTGCTCTGCATTCTTCCATAATTTGATGGATGGATAGATGATTAATAGATAGATAGATAGATAGATAGATAGATAGATAGATAGATAGATAGATCTGCATCTGGTTTTTATACCTTAATAGTGCACTTTTCTCCACCAGAATAAAAGTGGATTTCTCAATTCTTTTAAAAAGTTGAATAGTGTTCCTTAATATGTGAGGTATTTATTATTTAACCAGCCCTCTGGTTAAAGTCTGGTAGACTTATGAGTTACTTTCGATTTTAGAAAGCTGAAAATATGTCAGTATTTTTCTAGGTTAGTTAACTAGATGTGAAATCAGTCTTGAAAAGTTTTAACATGTTAATTATATGACAGCCAGTTTTGAAAGATGACCTTCCAACTAACCACAACTCACATTATTTATGTCTTTGTGTCTCCTCGTCTTCCCTAGAATCATGGCTAGTCCTGTTACTCACTTTTGACTAATTGACTGTGGTGAAAGTGAAGTTGTCTGACTTCTGAGGCTGGACCTAAAGAAGCCTTTGGGCTTCTTCCTGTGTCTCTTGGAACATTTACACTGGGGGATGCCAGCTACCGTGTAAAAGAACCCTGACTGTCCTTAGACCTCTGAGCTATAAGGAAGTCCAGTCTAACATATTGGGAGATCACAAGGAGAAAGAAAGAGATGTGTGTTTCCACATTATTCCATCCATCTCAGCTAAGGCGCTAGACTCAACTCTCAAGAGGCCATCATGGATATTCAGTCCAGTCAAGTATACAGAAGACTCTGGTTGAAATCACCATCTGACTGCAACTGCATGACAGGCACCAAGTAAGAACCGTCCAGCTAAATCCCATCAACTCAGAAAATCATGAGCCATAATAAATGATGTGGTGGTTTTAAGCACCATTGAATTCTGGGGTACTTTGTTACAAAGCAAAAGGTAACTGAAACAAGCAGTTACTATTAAAAATCCCAACTAAATTTTATGGAAGTATCCATTTCCTCTGAAACTTGACATATCTTTATGTTTCCCCCCTAATTTGGTGAAGCATATATTCACTTTACTGTTTTGCTTTACATTTCTTGTTTACTATTAATATTTGAACTCGGTCCTGTTTCCAAATATTTTTTGGCCATTTATATTTTAACTGTAAATAGCTTTATATATATCATTTGTCCACTTTTCTCTTGGTTTATCTTATTCTTATTATTTTGTAGGAGTTTTTAATATTCCAGATCTCACTCTGTCATTGGTAAAATAGCTACAGATATTATTTCTGTCTATTGCTTATCATTTAACTGGGTTCTAGGGTCTTTCAATAGAAAACAAATCTGATATTTATGTAGTAAAATTCATCAGTCTTTGGTTTTGTGTTTTACTGCCTTATGAAGACTTTGCATCTCAAGGTTATAAGCATATTCTGCAATTTTTACCCTATATTCATTTCATTCTGCCTTTTATATTTAGTTTAATCTATCTGGAATGCTTCTGTTCAGTAAGGAGTGATATACTGTACCAATTTTAGACTTTTTTTCAACAGGAAGACATTTTTCCCAAATACTCCTAATGAAATAGGGCATCCTTTCATCTCTGACTTATCATATTTAACATACACACAATTTTCATAAATGCCCAGTTTGTTTCTGGAATCTATAATATTCCATGAATTCATACATCCATTCCTGTGCCAATATGAAATTGTTTCAATTATTTAACTTTCTCACATAAGTTGAAGTGCAGGAATGATTGAAAGTCACCATTCACTTTATTTCCAAAAATTATATTACCTATTTTTGTGCAATCTGTCCTCCAGACCAATTTTACAATAGTGTAGGAATGTTAAGGAAAAATGCTAATATAAAGTTGATTTATATTTGTTATGGATTTCTATAGAAAAATTGATATTTTTATAATATTCAATTCTGTCTTCAAGTAATAAGTATATTTTGGCATGTACTTTGGCCATCTTTTATGCCCTTGAATAAAGTCTTATTTCTTCTTCAGGTAGTTCTTCAACATTCCATACTAAGATTATTGCAAGATATTTTATAGATTTTTTTTCTATTATAAATCAGAGATTTTCAATGATATTTATTAATTGGGTTTGGTATTGATTTTGCTTATTGAATCCTATTGCAAGGTTTAGTAGTTTTCTCTTTACTATACTGAACTTTCAGAATAGAAAATTATATTGTTTTTAAATAATGAGTTTTTTTTCTTGCTTTTCAAAATTTTTGCCTCTTTGTTGCCTCATTTGGTTTTCTTATCTAATTGTGATGTCTAGTATTCCTGTACTATATACTATACTTATATATATATACTATAAGAGAAGGAATAATAGGCAGCCTTCTCTTATTCCTGAATTTGTGGAGAATGCTTCAAATATTTAATAATTAAACATTTGCTGTGGGTTTCTGGTATATACTTTTCTACTTCTATTTTGTTGCTGATTTCTTAAAATTGTGAATAAGTATCAAACTTTATCAACTAGGTTTTCTGCATTTATAGGGTTATCATATTGAGGAGATCATACATTTTTCTCCTTGAATGTGTTAATACATTAATTATATCGATACATTTTTCTAATGCACAATTATCTTTACATTCCTAGAATAAACTCCACCAATGCAATTAATTTGTATTTTTTATGTTTTTATTTTATTTTTATTTTTTGTAAATAGCAGAAATTACATAGAGCTATAAATTTAATGTTGTACTATCTTCATTTTAGGTATAAGACTTAAGCCTTGTGAAGTATATAATAAACCTTTTAAAATCTGTCCTGAAACAGTTTATGTAATTGGGAAATAGTTCTTCCTTCAAGGTTTGGTACAATTTGCTTAAAACTACATTTGGCATACGAATATTCTCGCTGTCCTGATTTTGTAATAATCAGGGTAGGGTAAACTTTCGCTATATTAGAAACCATGCATGTGTCCCCAGACCTAGTTTTTCTTCCTAGGTCTGGTTTTTAGAATGCTGGTGATAAACTAAGCCACATTTATTATATGACTACCCTGTATGGGAAAAGACTGTAACTATAGGTATCTTTGGTCAACCTTAAGAGATAAAACAGGGGGGCGGATGTGGCTCAGGTGGTTGGGCATCCATCTCCCATATGGAGGAACCTGGGTCCAATTCCCGAGACCTCCCGGTAAAAATTAAAAAAAGAAAAATATAGAAGGTACGTGGGCCACTAGGCCCCGTGCACGGGGGATCCCCCAAGGCCCCATGTGAGGGTGCGCCACCAGGCCCCACAAGTGGGTGAGCCACCAGGCCCCACAAGCCACACAGCAAGATGACGACGTAACAGGAGAGTGACACAGGGAGAGCCAGACGAGACGTGCCGAAGAACCAGCAACTAAGGTGGCGCAGGCAGTAGGATGCCTCTCTCCTACATTGGAGGTTCCAAGGATCAAATCCCAGTGAAGACAAGAGGAGAAGGATGAGAAGAGAGGGCAGGAAATGGACACAGAGAGTTGCCCAGAGAATGGACACAAGAACAGCAAAAACGGGGTGGGGGTGGGGTAAAAATGGATAAAAGTAAATAAATAGATAAATAAATCCTTTAAAAAAATGTATAGGGGAATAAGATACAGACTATAGTTAGTAGTAATACTTTGATGATGCTCTTTCATAATTTTCTTAACAAATGTTTCACAACAATGCAAAGTATTTGTGGTGGGGTGATGTGTGGGAGCCTTGTATGATGTTATGCATGTTTGTTTTGTAAGTTCACAATGTTTACTGAACACTTACACTTTATGTATGTTCATGTATGAATGATATACTTCAATAAATTGTTTAAAAAAATAACAATTAAAAAAAACTACATTTGGCACTCCTATACTGCTTTTACACTTTTTGGAGCTAATTTAGAAAATGTATCTTTCCTTAGAAAGTTGTTCATTTTTTATAAAGTTTTCAAATGAAAGTTTCAGACCCCTCCTATTTTAAGTATCTTGTATCAGTTACCTTGGAGCTCCCCAATCCCCAATCAGTAATTTTGTCCTGCCTATACTATATACTAGCCAGCACCCTTTCTTGTTTTAACATGAAATTATTTATTAATATCTCTCCAGTCATTCCATGAGATTTTTGATGGGCAAGTGGATAGATATATATTTCAAGTCTAATATATTAATCTAGTCCTTAAGTTATGTAACTATCAGAATACCACATATACTCTGACAGGAAGAGAGAGCTTAGAAACAGAGAAGGAAGCACCTGCTGGTCCAACTCGTTTGGTAAATAAGGGCACTGGGACCAACAAAATAAAACTACCTATCAGAACATGAATATTTGGAGCAAATATGACACACTGGAAATTTACTTATAGATTAAAGTATTTCTGCTCTAATGGGATGCATTGTGTTCCTTTTTTAGAAGGTGAGGGGAATAAGGCATTCTGGGAAAACATGGACTAAACTTAACAGGGCTCTTGGGGAAAACAGGGCTGGAAAAGGCCGCTCACTTCTAATGCTGCTCTCCAGTGCTCAGCACAAACACACACATACACAAATCTTAATGGAAACACCAGCACAGTTTAAAAGACACAGTCAATTCCAAAAAATTAAAGAAATATTAAAAAAAGGACTTCACCTTTTTTTTAAAGGTGTCTTTAGCTTGGTGGGGGAGGGGTACAAGAAGGGGGTGATGCTGCTGTATATAGAGACAAGGACAAACTGTACAAAAACTGTGGTGAACTCTGCAGTAAGCATGCCCAAGACAGAACCTGTGACCAAGCTGAGAAAAGAAAAATAGACTGTGGGGTGAATGGTCACTGTACATTATTGTCACCCTCAGCAGCTTCCTGCATACTTTAGACACTGTTACTTGGTGAAACAAAATATTAACATGCCAGAAGAAGTTACATGAACCTAATGACTTCTGTGAATAAGTTAACCCATGATACAAAGACAAGTTATATTGCAGAGTTTTTCATTTGGTATAACCTTTTTCCAAGTATCATGTTTAAATTATGTGTTCTCTTTTTGTCTGGGTTAGCAGTAACAAAAGCTATTACTGTGCTATAATTGTCACTATAAAGATTTTGTCTCTGCTGTTATCTAAAGGACTATAGAGCCTCCAATGTGGCTAGTCCAAATTAAGATGCACTGTAATTGTAAAATACACTCTGGACTTCGAAGACTTAGCACAGAAAGTATGTAGAATATTTCAGTATTTGTTTTACATTTTGATTATATATTGAAATGATAATATATTGGACATATTGGGTTAAGGAAAATGCAGTATTTAAACGTATTTTGACCTATTGCCGTTCACATTTTTTAAAAGTGGCTCCTAGAACATTCAAAATTACTATGTAGTCCACGTTATATTTTGACTGGATAGTGCTGATCTAGAGAAAATGAAAGAGATGAGAAAAAGAAAAGAAAGCATTAAAGACTAGAAGAAGGGCAGTCTGTAGAACTTAATGCGTAATTGGAATAAGGAAAAATAGATTTACATTGAGAACACTACATCTCAGAAAGGATAGGATGAAAGGACACTACTGTGAGAGAAAGACATGGCAGCTGCGATGGCTGGTGTGGAGAGAAGGGTTGGAGCACTAAGAGGACAAGCCAGAGCAGGTATTACTGTGCATAGAATGGGAACCCAGGAATTAGCTATCTCAGATTGTATGCAACAGGTGCTATTCTCAATCAGGTAACATATCAAATGTGGGTGCTTGGCATGAATTATTTAACAAGCATGTATACAACTTTAACTGTTAAATGAACTGAATCTTCCTGATATAATCAAAAGCTTTTTTCTTCATATATACTAGTAAATTGACGTTTTCTGTACCTTCATTTTATTTATTCTCTCAACAAATATTTCATCCCAGCAATATGCTAGTTACTATCTAAGGAATGGTCTTGAGCTTACCTGTCATTTAAGATGAACACCAAAAGGTTGAATCTTAGCACATTATTACCCCTATTTCCTATTCCTGAATGGCACATGTTATTTTAAAGTGCATATATGGCAATGTTTATGTAAAAAGAGATTAATGAGCAAAATACCAAAGAACTAGGTGCAAATCCTTTAGATTTTTCTTATGGGCAAAAAGAGACTTTTTTTTTTTTTAACCTTGTAAATTTCTCACTTCTCTAGGCACTCCTCGTAAATCCACATTTATGAGCATTACTTTTTCATTTGAATAAATACATATCTTTTTTATAGAATAACTAGGTTTAAATATTCTTCATTCTTCTGTGTGAGAAGTAGTCAAAGAGGTGTCTTATGAAAATTTAAGGTCGTATATAGAAAATAACTAATTTAACTTTATTATTTTATAAACATGGAAGCCTTGAGGATCATTAACAGCTATTGAATATATTTTTAAAATAAAACTCAGGAATTAAATCGAGTGTTTAATATTTAGGATGGCTAAGTTAGAAATGTAAGGTAAGCATAACAAAATATTAGTAAAAGTGTAGTATTCTACAGAAAGTGTTCAAGTACTTATGTGCACAAACACATTACATATTCATTCGGTTTTTGTAACCATGAAACAGCCCTAGATTTTTAGCTCAGAGTGGTATTTGGAGTTGACTTTGCAACAGATAAAGATGAGTGATACGTTATTTCTGTCACCTAATGCTCCTCAAGTTGTTATTTTGCTTTCATGGAAACCAAGAATGGGATAAGTTACATTTCATGACCTTGAAGGACAAGAACAGGTTAGTAGAGGTGAGTCATGCTTTTGAACAGAAGCTCTTTATGGGGCATACGTTTGATACCAACGGCTTCTGTTCAATAGGGAACTGGACCTAGAGATCCAAAACTTTCCACCTAAATGTCTCCTTTGTGTTTAACACTTCCCTGCAGCATCATCCCTCCTCACTTAAACGTGGTTGTAATCCTTTACACATATAGTATTCAACCTTTGTTTTTAATTCAAAAACAAAATGAAATTGAATATGGTGCAAGCAAGTTTTTATCTAGAGAAAATACTTCCTAACAGCTCCCAAGTACACAATGCCTTCTCTGTTACGCCCGGCAGTCACAAAGGACAATTAAGTAAAAGCACAGCAATCTATATAAATGAAGTTACCTAAAGAGTCAATATGGCAGAAAAATAGCAGTGAAGCTGGAACTTTGTATCCTTTGCAAGATGATGGTCTGAACTCAGGGAGGGCTATCTGGAGTGCAGTGTGCAAAATTTGTAAAAAAAAAAAAAAAAAAAAAAAGTCACTATTTCAGAAGATCAAAAATTTATTCCATCTCAAGATTTCATTATTTTTCCTACAAACCCAGAGGGGAAACATGAAGTAAGACTTTGCTAATACAAAACTTCAAGAACTAAGATTATTATCACATTTAAGCCTTATTAAGGTGATACTGGCTAAGGTGAAATAATATGTAACTGAGAAAATTCTCAAATTGATTGCTTCATTTTCTTTAAGAAAAACAAATTATTTAAACATCAACTAATCCAAATTTTAGGTAGATTTCATAATTAGTTTTTAAAAATAAATGACACTTTTGAGTAAGAAAAAGAACTTGCTAGTTGCATATATTGTCTAGTATAGTTCTAGGTATGATGAGAATTAAATTACATACCTATATTCGGTTTTGGCTTGCCTTCTCTTGGAAAAATCATGTAAAATCTTTGTGATTCCTTTTATCATATCTGTTGGTTAAAGATGCTTGCACAATTCACCTCTTTAGAAAATTTAGGTCTGAAGTATGCCATAATTCTTACATTTACCTTTTCCTAATAAACAACTTTTATGTAGCACAGGCTCTTTCTTTGGAGACCAGCTCTCAGATGATTATATAAACAGAGTATCCACATGTTAAAATATGTGTTCAACTACAGAGTTATAGGTTTAGAACCAAATGCAAGTTTATATGATGGGATATATTTTTTTAATTTAGCTATTTATTAAAGATAGAAACCAAAGCTGATAGGAAAATGTTAGGGAAAGCACTGTGAAAGGCATCTAAAGTCTAAATTGAAATAACCCAAGATAATTTTAGTGAATGCTTTATTAACAGAACTCTGTGAGAACCCTCAGAGTTATGACATGTTCCTTCCTGTGCTCCCATGTGGTTCTGGGATTCTATAAGCAGAGGAGCAAAGATATGCAAAAGAGAAATGCACTTTAATCTATTTCATTGTTCAAAGTAAGTCTAAAAAGGTATGACAGAGTGGATTACATGATTTATATCCTCAGGCTGTTCTGAATATGTTGAAAATAATCTATTTGTTCAAGTCTGCAAAATGAAATCTTTAATTGCACTGAGGAGAAAAGACTTTTTTCCAGGAATATATACAATCCTGTTTCTACTGCAGATAAATATAATCTATTACCTTCAAATTGTATATAACTTAACTTAGTCTCTCTGGTAATTGATAGTTTGAATTTATTTTGAGTAAAAGGAAATTCCAATTTACAATCAAACTATAATTTAAACTATAAATTAATACATATTGTCATGGAATAGCTATTTTTTCTATAAGTAGATATTTTTCTTAAATTATTTTAAAATTTAAGTTAAAGGCACTTAATTTTTGAAGAGGACTTTCTCATGCTAATAAAAGACAAACAACATGTACCTCTGTAGAATTTCTCTCCTCTCCTAAGGGAAGTAAGAGGAGAAAGGGGACTCCCCAGTAGATAGCCAGATCGGTCTAATCAACCCTGGTAATAAATAGACAGCACTGCCTTGTCATTCTAAATTTAAGAACGTATATGACCATTTCAAGGTAAGATTTTTAATTACTGTATGATTTCTTTATATTTTTTTAGCATGCTGGGTTTGAACATTTCTTGATGATTGGAAATTAAATAATAAAGGGAAGTTTTGTTTCATTTAAATCAAGGATATAGAATCTGGTCATAGATGTAAGCAATGGACCCAAGCAGAATTTTCAAGAGAGATTCAGTTTCTCCTTAGGAGACACTTGTGGTTTGCTACTGGCAAACACAGTCAAGACTTACTCAACTAATGTTGTTTGTTTTTGTTTTTAGGAGTTAACAGGACCTCGTACATTGGAAGCAGGCATTCAACTACTGAGCTACAATCACCGGCCCCCTCCCCAACAAATGGTATTAAATGAAGTACATTTTAATGTTTGACATAGCAGATGATAAAGATAATTGTTTTTGAGTTGAATTAGAAAGTAAGATTTATTGCAGAAATTTTGAGAGAATAACTTAAATCACATACATCAAGAGAAAGGAAGGGCAGAATTGTGAAGTATCATTGTATTCCTATATTATAAAGATATTTAAGAAGAACAAAACTCCCGGGAGATGGGTACAAGTCTGGGTGAACTACTGTTATTCCCGGAAATGAAGGCGATGCAGGAACTCCCTAGGGACCAGCCTTTCTTATCTCCACATCCTTTTATCTGTGCTGTGCACAATGGGAAAGAAAGGTGGTGGCTCTTACCTCAAGCTTCACTGGACAAGCCCAGAGGAATCTTTTCTACTGTAAAGATAATGGGAAATGGGTTTGCCGAGGGCACTAGTCCCACATGGCAATTAATTTAGGAGCCAGAGAACCCTGAGTGTGATGTTTAATTTTTGAGTGAACAATATTGTTTTTAATCTATTATTAGTTTTAGACTTTAATTCATTCTGACTAATTTGCTGGTTCACTATTCCATACTTCATTTTATTGACAGTTTTGTATTAAGCTACCATATATAGAAAAATTGATAAAGTTTCTGTACTAATTCTTTACTTTTTTTAATTAAAAAAGTACTATTCTTTACCTTTTTGTTTATAATATATTTTCATAATTTAAAATTTTGTTTTAAAAGCAGTTCCAGAAGAGGATACTGAGAGATAGTGAAACTGTATTTGATATAATTTAAGCACCTAGCAGGTATAGTCTGATAACCACGTGGAAGAGGTCAGGAGTCTCATATTTTAGAAGAGTTATGGAGAGATATTAAAGTGAGTGCCTCCTATTTATAGAAACATTTAACAGGGAAAGGGAAAGCAACAGCAAGAGTGAGTGCCAGAAAGAGAGGTTGGGGGACCAGGTAAAAGAGAGATAAGCAAGTCATAAATATTTTAATTAAGAAAAAAAGTTTGTGATACTAAATTATGAGGCATGGTAACTGAGTTGCAAGAATAATATAAATGAATTATGAAAAAGGAGGTTTTGGTTTGCTGGGAAGTTATCTTTTTAAATTTTGCAATAAGTTACTAAATAAAAACATCTTAATTGCTTTGTTGCTTCAACTCCACTTCTATACAATGTACTACTGTACTGGAAAAGTGTGTAATTTTCTTTACTTTCTGGAAGTACAAATTCTTAAACCATTCATATCTTGCTATTTGAAGTGTGGGGCCAGCAGTATAGACATGACTCAGGAAAGTCTTAGAAATAAATGCAGAGTCTCAGGCCCTACCCCACATAAACTGAATCAGAATCTAGATTTTTTGAAGATCCTCAGGTGATTCGTGTACACATTAAAGTTTAAGAGCACTGCTCCAGCATATCCACATAAACGTAAATATATGTGTAGCTATATGCATATATAAACATACATAGTTATATTTTCCACATTTTCAGGATTTTACGTATCACTTTAGTACCACTGGTAAAGACAAGGGAGTTTATTAAAATAACAAAATATGATTTTAAAAAGGAAATAAAGAATCACACATTTCTCATTGGCAAAGGTGTAAAGCAGACATTTTCATTGTGATGGCCAAGGGTTTTAGCTATATCTTATAACTTATTTCATCAATTAGCTACTTATTGTAACTATTTCAGCAGACTATTTGTAAGAAACCACTTAGCTTACATTTTAAGAATTCACTCTTAATTAGTCAAAAGTTTATGAGAAACTGCAAAAATAGCAACTAAATACAATTTAATTTTCCTAGAACAGAACACAAGAAATACAGCTCTAGTAACACAAGGAGAGCTTAAAATGAAAATGTGTCTATAGTGTTCTATAAAAGT
This sequence comes from Tolypeutes matacus, assembly GCA_026826555.1. Lineage (NCBI taxonomy): Eukaryota > Metazoa > Chordata > Mammalia > Cingulata > Chlamyphoridae > Tolypeutes > Tolypeutes matacus. The sequence goes on along the minus strand of JAKSZT010054549.1, from coordinate 1,062,448 downwards.
AAATAGTGATTTTGGGGGAAAATTCTTTTGCTACTTCTTAGATTATGACATTGTAACAAATGTATAATATTCTGAATGTATTTACACCTATGTTTTATAGGAGCTCAAAACAATCCATACATCATGAAAAGAAGTGGAGGTTTAATGAAAATTTTACATCAGGAATTAAAGATGACTAAAATGTAATCCTAGCAGCACATTTTAAAGTAGGAAAAATATACTAAAAATTCAAAATTTAAAAGAAAAGAAATTGAACTCAAAGGAGCTTAACTCAGTTTGCCAAAGCAACAGTGATAGAGACTAGTGTCACCAATAGTGGACAGGCTTTGTTTTAATATTATTTCTATGCTTGTTTTAAACAGTCTCAAAATTCCTAGGAGAAAATTAATTTTGTCTGCTTAGAAATTTGCAAATGGCATTTAAAGCCCATTTTCAGTGATTATGATTTACCTTCAGTTAAATCATCACCAAACATTTCTTGATTAAAGATTAGTTTTTAAAAATATTAAATATGTAAAAAAAGTGTGTCCTATAAATTATGATTTCTCTTCCTCATGTTTAACTTAATGCTTTATGTTGAATAATAAACTCAAGTTTAGTGTACAAATCTACGGCCATTATATCTAATATATCCAAAATCCCCTTGACACTCCAGTCCAAACCTTCTCAGCATTGAAAATCATGTCTTTCTTCTGGCTTTTACTACCACACTTCTGAGAGAGTAGTCTGCATTTACGTTTCTATTTATTTTTCCATTCTCATTAGTTCGTTGTAATCTTGCTTTTTTTCCTCCATTGCTTTATAACACTTACTTTTACTTGGGTCACAAAATAACTTCTGAATTGCTAAATTTAATGGTGATATTTCAATCCTCTTCTAATACCACTTATTAATTGCATCTGATGTTACGTTCACTTGGTATTTGAAACTTTCTCTTTCCTTGTTATGAAAGACACATTTATCCAAGGCATCCTATATTTTTTATTGCTCTTTCTTAATCTCCTTTTTCACTCCTCTTCCTCCTTCTATCCTTTAAATGTTGATATTCTCAGGATTCTTTCTTTTGTTTCTTTCCCTATGTGAGCTCACCTATTTCTAAGGGTTCCATTTCCTCTTTTTTTTTTTTTTACACTTTTATTTTTTTAATATATATTTTTATTTTTAAATGATACTTAGATTACATAAATGTTACATAAAAAATATGGGGATTCCCAGATGCCCCGCTCCCCACACCTCCCACATTTTCCCACATTAACAACATCCTTCATTAGTGTGGTACATTCATTGCACTTGATAAACGTTATTTTGGGGCATTGCCACTGAGCATGGATTGTAGTTTATATTGTGGTTTGCACTCTCTCCCACACAATTCTCTAGGTTATGGGAAGATATATAATGGCCTATATGGGTTGTTGCGTCCATTTCCTCTTAAAACTATTGATTCCCTAATCCATACCAGTTTCCTAATATCTGATCTTTCTCTCTCTCTCTCTCTCGCCACCCCCCCACTGTCACACTCATGTACTCATGGTGTCTCAAAATAGATTATTTTGCCCTACCCTCACCAAAATGTCTGTTTCTCTAAGATGTGTATCCATGTTATTGACCTCAACAACAATAGTCAAAATCTTCGACCTCTCCCTCTCATACAATCCTACATATTTAGCCACCAAATTCCGTTAATTCCACCACTTTAAAAGACCCTGAATTTCGTACCTACTATTTAGCCCAGTGCTGCTCATTTAGTTTAGGCCCTGTCAATCTTTCATTTGTCCAATAATTATCTCCTAACTCTACTTTCTGTCTCCAAGCCAAAAGTTTTATTCACATGACATTTAAATTCTTCTTTTCCAAAAGGAATCATTTTTTTCCTTAATGTCCTGATTTTAAAAATCAAGCTTATTATAAAAATTTTGTAAATAAAAAAAGATGGTCCATTGATAGGCCCTTGATATTGATGACTGTACTTAGGAACCTTTGCTTTTGAGGTTGAGACTTAGTCTAGTATTATAGGGTGGCTAAGAGTTGCCTCTTGAGAGCCTCCTTGTTGCTCAAATGTGTACTCTCTCTAAGCAGAACTCAGCATATAAAAGTATTACCTTCCATCCAGTGTGGGACTTGACTCCCGGGCATGAGCCTCCCTGGCACGACGGGTTAACTATCAATTAGCAATGCAACCAGAAAAAGACCTTGACCAAAAGGGGGAAAAGGTAAAGACAAATGAGTTTATGTGGCTAAGAGGCTTCAAAGTGAGTTGGGAGGTCACTCCAGAGGTTACATTATGCTCATCTAAGGAGGATCTCATTGACTGCCAAAGTAAATACTACCTCAAATAGCAGGACTTCTGAGGGCTCTGGAGACATCCTGATACTATAGGCAGAGCAGACAGCTAAGGAGTTTTGTGCCCTGCCAGGGGGCCCTACTTTGGAATTTATGCTCCCCAGTGTGAAAGAGTTAGACTCACTTGCGGTTTCCTTACACATGGCTTTTCTGCCCCTTTCTATTTAAACCTATAGTTAGTACCAAAGTTGATAGGTTTATGTCCAAGAGACTTAAATCTTTGGACTGTCATGTGCCAGTCGAGCCCTGAATCTCAACAGAGTTGCAAAACCTACTCTTCAATTCATTGGACTCACCTAGGACAACTAACAAGGAGATGATGATGGACAACGACCAACCCATGGAACAGAGAGAGTCTGCAACTGCAAGCAAGAGAGTCCCATTCATCTGTCCATGGGATCTAAGCTTCCTCTCAATTAGAGGTGGAGTGGATATCACCATCCCAGAATCCTGAGGATTGGGGAATGAATGATGGACTAGAGTAGACCTACTGGTATTTTACTAAAGATTTATTGTGATTCTAGCAATGGAAGAACTTATATCATTGATGTGGAGGCAGTGGCTACTGGAGGTTCTTAGAGGAGGGAGAGGGAAAAACAGGTGTAATATGGGGGCACTTTCAGGACTTGGGAATTGTCCTGAATGACACTGCTATGACAGATACAGGCCATTATATATCTTGCCAAAACTTATAAAATTATGTGGGAGAGAGTGCAAACTACAATGTAAACTATAATCCATGCTTAGTGGCAATGCTCCAAAATGTGTTCATCAATTTTAACAAATGTACCACACTAAAGAAGGATGTTAATGTGGGAAAATGTGGGAGGAGTGGGGAGTGGGGCATATAGGAATCCCCTATATTTCTTATGTAACACTTATGTAATCTAAGTATCTTTAAAAAAAAAAAAAGGTATGAATAAATATCACCTGTATCATAGTTCTTTTTCAAGGTGTAAATTATTCTAACATTTTAGCATATAGGATTTCATTTTTTTTCCAAATGGAAATATACATATTTTAACAAAAATTAAAACGCAAGCATACCGTGGAGATGTGGGTTTGGTTACAGACCACTGCTATAAAGCGAATATCACAATAAAGCAAATCATAGAAATTTTTTTGGTTCCCAGTGTATATAAAAGTTATGTTTACACTGTACTATATCTATTAAGTGTGCAACAGCATTATGTCTAAAAAAATAATGTACATACCTAAATTAAAATGTGACACAGAGTCACGAAGTGAACACATGCTGTTGGAAAACTGGTGCCGACAGACTTGCTCACATGGTTGCCACACACCTTTAATTTGTAAAAAATGCACTACATGTAAAGCACAAGAAAGCACAGTGCAATAAAACAAGGTATGCTGTCTTAACATGTGGTTTGAAGATATATCTTTTCATCTTTAAAACTATGATGTATGTTTTGATATCGAGACATGATCCTATGTTATTTTAAATAATTTATGAATCTATGCCATGTTTTAATTAAATTATATTCCATAATCTATTTACCACTCTTTTGGGCTATTCCTGGGTATTTAGCTTTTTTCCCTTTTTAACCATTAAAGAAACAATGCCATAGAGAATATCTTTATATCTAAATATTTTTGTGTAATTATGATTGTTTCCTTAAAAATATCTATAGAAGCAAAATTGTCGAACAGAGAAAATGGACATTATAAAGGCTTTTGATACATTTTGCAAAATTCCTTTCAGTGAATACTGTTTTAATTTATACTTGCAACAGCTATTTGGAGAGTATCCATTTCATCACAACTATTTTGACAATTTGATAGGCAAAATGGAATCTCATTGTTTTAATCACATTTTTATTATTAAGTTAAACTCTTCAGATATTTTTGTCCATTTGAATTGCTATCCACATTCTTAGCCTGTTTTCCTGGTGATAACTGCTTGAAAAAGCAAAATTTCATGTGTATCTTGTATATTCTAAGGCTAGTATTTTATCACATATTACAGATTTCTTTCCTCAGTTTTTATCCTTTAAATACAAGTTGATCATTGAATTTTTGTGAGCTTTTTCCTTATTCTTTTGTTTTTCCTTGTGTTAAAATAGACATAACATAAAATTTACCATTTTAACCATTTTAAAGTACACAATACAGGGGCATCAAGTGCATTCACAGTTTGTGCAACCACTACCACTATCTAACTCCAATTTTCATCACCTGAAATGGAAACACTGTGCCATTAAGCAGTCATTCTCCATAACCCTCTTCTCCTGGTCCCTGACAATCAGTAATACGCTTTCTGTCTCTATGGATTTGCCTATTTCAGATATTTCATATAAATGGAATTAAACAATATGTGGCCTTTTGTGTCTGGCTGCTTTCACTTAGCATAATGTTTTCAAAGTTCATTCATGTTGCAACATGTGCCTTGTTACTTTTATGGCTGAATAATATTCCTTTATGTGAACATACCACATTTTGTTTATCTAGTTACTTCTTGATGGACATTTAGGCTTTTTCTACCCTTTGTCTGTGAACAATGCTGCTAAAAACATTCGTGTACAAGTTTTTGTTTGAACACCTGTTTTCAATTCTTTTGGATATATACCTAGGAGTGGAATTACTGGGTAATACTGGGTAATATGGTAATTCTATTTTTAACTTGTTGAGAACATTTTTTAAATTTTGCCCTTAATCCTTCTCTCCTCTCTGACCTAAAGGTAGTTGGTATACACCAACTACCTTTCATAGTGCATTATTAAAACAGATTACATGACTAAATGGATTCCTTGGGCAAGTGAGTATATATAAATTACCTTTGTACTTTCAGTTTTAAACCAAAGGCCTTGAGCATACAGGGTGCTCAATAGGTTTTGAAGTGGACTACTAGGATTTCTACACTCCTAACTTTTGCTTTCTGTTTTGGGCCTTCAAACCTGCATACATTTTTCACTCTGTACTCCAGGATGAAGAACTCTTAACCATTTAAAAATCCTGTGTTCTCTCAAGTGCTTTTTATAGTACTGTTTTGTGGAGGAGCCAGAGCTATGGAAGCAACCAAACCTAAGAATTCAGGCTTCACTCTATTAGCTTTCTAGCTGTGTGATTTTGAACAAGACCTCAGATTACCCCTCCGAATTTAGAGATTATCATTTTATCTACCTCATGGATATGTTATAGACTTAGATGTCTACCCTATATGAGGTAAGCAAGTAATCAGCCCTTCATGAGTAGCAATTATTATCACTGAAACCTAAGCTAGTTGAATATACCAGATGAAGTATAGCACTATAACTGTTAGATTCTAGATTCTTATTTATTGAATTATTATCTTTTTATATGTTACTTGTATCCTCTCTATAAAAAATTTTAGGGATAGATTTTCAAGTCTTTAACAACATAATTTTAAAAAATAAACTAAAAAAATCTGATGACTATTAAATATTCCCTTAGATATTAGAAGGAACAGTAATGGATATTCTGCTTATTAAAATAGATCATATCAATATAGGTAAGCTATTACTCTTAAATAGCAAAAAAAAACAACAACAACAACAACAACAAAAAAACACATATCTTTCAATTTCACATAGTGAATAAATGACTGAATTTGACATATACTAACACTTCACAACTTTCTTATTCTAATAAAACTCAGTTGGGGAAGCGGATGTGGCTCAAGTGATTGAGCTCCCACCTACCACACGGGTGGTCCCTGGTTTGATTCCTGGTGCTTCCTAAAGAAGACTGCGAGCTGTCGCGATGGGCAGGTGCAGCAAGCTGATGCAACAAGATAATGCGACAAGAGACACAAGAAGAAAAAAACATAATGAGAGACACAACAAAAGCAGAGAGCGGAGGTTCCCAGTGCCTCCTAAAGAAGATGAGCAAGACAGCGAGCTGATGTGACAAGCAGGTGTGGCAAGCTGATGCAACATGATGATGCAACAAGAGGCACAAGAAGAAAAAACACGAGAGACACAACAAAGCAGAGAACGGAGGTAGCTCAAGTGATTAGGTACCTCCCTCCCACATTGGAAGTCCCAGGTTCAGTTTCCCGAGCCTCCTAAGAGAAACCAGGAAGACAAGCAGACACAGAAAGTACAAACAACGAGGGGGTAGGGAGAAATAAACAAATAAAATAAACCTTAAAAAAAAAAACAACAGTTGAATGTTTGTTTTTTTTTTTTTTTTTTTTTTACCGGGAGGTCCCGGGGATCGAACCCGGGTCCCTCCATATGGGAGATGGACGCCCAACCATTTGAGCCACATCCGACCCCTGTTGAATGGTTTTTTAATAGAAATAAATGGATTTGAAAGCATTTTAGAACTTTATCATGCTCTACTTAATGGAAATCATATTAATAAGAAAAAGTAAAATAATCTGTATAACATGCTTAGCAGTCAATAGTTATGCTATCTAATTATGAATGAGTTATTTTTGTGAAGCAGGGCTTAAGTCAAGGTCCATTGTAAATTTTCTTCACATTAATATTTTTCTGGATTTCTATCTTTTCAATGCAATTGGCTTCTGGATGATATTTCCTAGTACTAAAACTAAATGTAAATATTTGGTAATGTTTCTCATACATTGGATCTAATGTTTTGACATCAATCAAAGTCCAGATGTACATTTGAACACCTGCATTGAAAGATGAATTTTAATTTGAAGTCATTATGAGATCATATCTAACAGTATGTTGGGATAAGGTAGCAGACTACTCATTCAGTGCATTAATGGGTTTGAATATGCAAGGACAAAAAGGGAATATCTGTAGACAGTGCAACAAAACATTGGTGATTTCATTAAACATTTATTATAATACATATTTATTATACCACAAAAAGGAAAAAAAATCAGTCTTGAAAGTCATTCACAGTTAGCATTGTCCAATAAAAGATCAGATTTTCTGATAAGAATATGGTCAAGTTCACCAAATTATCCACAAGGTCTTTTCTCAAAAGAAATACATTTTTATTTCCATTAATCTGTTGTCAATCTTTACATATTTTTAGAAAGGCAAAGGGGATCCACTTAATTGAACATTTTAGTCTTTAATTATTTACTGTGTAGCATATCTATGCAATACCAGCCAAGAAATATTTCCTTTTTTAAAGCTATATTATATTCTCAAGGCTGATCTCTACAGAATTTAAGGGCAATGGCTATAGTGGTAAGCTGAGAGAGGTGTGTTTTCAATCAAGTATTAGCAATTGATACATATGAGCAAAGATTTTTCAAACTGTTATAATGAGCTGCCTGATTCGTCCAAAGGTGTGTTAAAGCTTACTCTTTTATGGAAAAGATATAATGTTCACATTCAGACTTTTTATAACTTCTGAAAATCAGTATTTATTCAACATACTAATAAACGGACTCATTAAAAACGCATTTATTTTCTTAATTGTGATCACTCTTAGGACTTTTACAGGTAGGATGATCACGTATCCTTCTTTGAATTTTCTCAGTTTCAAAACTGAAAGCCCCATGTCCTGGAAATCCCCTTAGTCCCGGAAAAACTTAGAAGGTTGGTCATTCTACTCACAGGTCATTTAAATACCTGTTGCCATAAATATTCATAATATAAAATAAAACCAAATAATAAGATTGTGAATATGATTCATAAAACTTCAAATTCACTGTAGAGTGGGTAACATTGATATAATTACACTGGTTTTAAGAGTATAAGTTAAAAGAAGAAAAAGCAGTGCTGCTTAACACATACAGGTTATAACAAAGATGAAAATTCACCTTCATAAGATACTTACTTCTGTAAGAATTCTTCAGAGCCACATAAACTTAGAAGATGGTTTTCTGGGAATAGCTGGTCATTTGTATAAAAATGTAGAATTTCTGCAATTAGGTCTCTGACAAGACAATTAGCTGAAACAAAGGTGAATAATATAAGTTAATAAGAGCTTATGAAATACTGGCTGGGAAAGTTTTTGAGTACAAAAAATGACAAGCACATTATGAAGTATAGTAACTGTCGAGCTCCATCAAGAGGAATCAAAATTAGATGCATCTTATTTATTTGTCTGGTTAGATTTGGAGGTGTTCTTGAAAAAAAGGTTTGTATTTCCTTGCTGATTTTTGTTTTCATATAAGATAACAAAGCTAGGTACTGTATTATTCATGTTAAAATCACTGTATACATTATAGCTCTGTATAAAAGGTATACAGAGCTATAAGGTTACCCTTAAAGACCTGGGTGATGGCAAAGCCATAGGCAGGCAAGGGTTACAGGGATGTATCTTTCCACTTTCTGCCTAAACAGGACCTCATTCCAGGAGTTCTATCATGAGGGGAAAAAAAAAAAGAATTCTGAATTAACTGGAATCAATATTTTTAGAGCATTTATATTAAAGTTCTAACTCATGCTGTGGTATCAAGATAATGCCACCTCTGGCATGTGCTTATTAAAACTCTGCAGCTAAGACCTAGATATAGCATAGGCTTCATTTACCACTTTTTAGTTGATTTACGTGGTTGATTTATTATCTCTCTTTGCTACCATTTTCTCATTTGTTAAAAGCCTTTATAATAACTTAGTATACTTCTTTCAAGAAACTACTGTGAGGCTAACATAAAGAAATAAACACAAATGTGCCAGATATTACTGGGATGTAGCATTGGTACTAATATTAATGAAAGCAGTTATTTTACTGAGCACTTCCTTTCTTAAGTACTTTACATGCATTATCTTGAATATTGTACCTGTGATATAGGTACCATATTCCAAGCTATGCAGATTAACTGATTGATTTTCAGAGATCCTATGCAAATTGGTAGAGGTTACACAGTGACTGATAAGTAGCAAGCCAGGAGTCTAACCCAGATCTGTCAGACTCCAAAGCATGTGCTCTTAATGACTCTAAGTCTCCGTAACTGGTTTTTCTTTCTCTGCCAAATCATCCAAGTTTCTGTCTTGAACAGCATTATAGAAACCTTAATGGGCATGTGCTTGCTTTCCCCATCTCCTTCTCTGGAAGCCAAAATGTGAACATACTGTAGGGTAAAGTAATTGGTCTTTTGATACTCCCATCCCATAATCTCCCCTACTAAATTCTTATATGATATGCATTTAATATTAGCCAGAACCATGCTGGCTTGTTACAATAATATTTGTCTGTCAAATAATTTCCTAGTTTAAATGATAAATGTTACAGGATTCTGGTGCTATATACATGTGCTCATGCTCAGAATGTGAACTTATGGTCTCAGCCAGTGAAAGCAAGTTCAGCAAACCTGAAAACCCTTAGAAAGTGAGAATCTGTACAGTGCAGTAGAAATGTTCAATTGCCTTAGCATGAGTTGAGTGTTTTTTCCAATTGTGTGTTACAGGCAAATGTGTGTTTACTGTCACACATTTTGAATTTTGAGCGAAAGGTTTTTGACCAAAATGACTAAGAAAAAAATAGTACAAGTGATATTGCTGGAGCTGCTACAAAGCAACAAAGGGAGAGTATAAGGGTGGATTTAACAGTGTAGGTTTTTTATGGAGATCAAGATGCCATCAAACAAATGGGTGGGTGGGGTGGGAAATGGTAAGATCATCAGGGAATTAGAGATTGGTGGAAGTGCTCTAACATTGCAGAGACTAACTTAAACATATCGCAGATTGGGAGGATTAACCAACAGTGGTATACATTAAAGTTAGAAAAAAAACATGGCCAAATGTAAAATCATGACTGTTGAGAGCTTTGATGAGAAGCAAAGAGCATTGCTAGTATATGATGGCAGGAAAATATCTCCAAGGACACCATCAGGTGACAATTAATTTGGCCCATCCATTTCTAACACTTAACCCCTGTGCTAAATGGGTATGCATGAAATAATTTCTTTGCTACAAATATTTTTCCACTTTATAGAGAAAACTCCATAACCTAATTTCTAACCATTAGTTGCCTCCTGTGTTTGGTCTGATATTTCCTCATACTTGCTCCATGTTACTCTTTAGATGGTTCTTCAGTACTTCAAACTCAGCATGTCTAATTCTAAAAACACTATCTTTCTCCTTAAAGCCAACCATTAAGAGTCTGTTAAGTAAACTTCTCATCCATATTGTAAGCCAACAAGTACTGTGGTTCCTTTAAAGTATGTTTTATACTTGTGCCTTTATTTTGACAGTTTATATAATCCTTTTCCCAATTTCTTTAGTTTCTCACTCCAACTGGAACCTTCTCTGTTGAACATACTGCCTACCTTAAAGGACTATTTAAGATTCCTTAATTATGCTCTATACCTCAAATTCCAGTTTTTCATCCATCCTTCTCTATCCCTTTACATCTCATTTGAAAGACAAGTCGTCTACTACTCTTTATAATAATCTTAAATCTTTAACTGTGATCCTTCTTCCCACACTGGGGTCCAGTTTCATTAATTAAACCCCATCGCTCTCTTTTATATATCCAATATTCCTAACTCTAAAGATGGTTTTCCAATTTCCTAAATAGTTTCCATTAACCTCCCAACAAATTCTCCCCTCATCCTTTCCATTCCTTCAAGCTACCAGCCTTCCTTTTACTCTCCTTCATGGCCAAACTTCTTTAAATAAGACACAATTTCTGCACCCACTTCTCAATTTTTCTTAATCCCTTTCAAACTGATTTCCAACATTGTGCTCAAAAATTTATAAACAACTTCCTAATTACTTGTTCCAACTACTGATCATTTAAGATTAGAAGAGAGTTGAAAGTAAGGATACTGGCTTTTAAAACAAGTTTGGATTTGGAAATGTGACTTGGGAATCATCTTCAAAGAAGTGGTAGCTGAAGACCATGAAACAAAGAATTCTTTGTTCAAAACACCGCTCCACTCTCAGGACTCCATTTCCTCACACTTAAGGAAACAGCATTTTCCATGGACAAAATCCCTCACACATCTCATTTAAATTTCATTATAACTTAAGGTTTCAACAACTTCTACTTTAATAAAAATCTGTAATGTCACTTCAGACTTTTGTTCTTTTAAGTATATATGTAGTCCTAGTAAAACACCAAGATAAGGTGCACAAGCTACTCTGTATGACTTCATAAATGTGTCTTTCCTTTTCTTCCATTACTTCCTCCTCTTCCTCTTCTTCCTGCCGCCTCCCCACCGCCCCTTCTACTCCTTCTTGTAAACGCTTTTGAGCACTTTTGAGGATGTGGACTTTCTCTTTGCATCACTAACACTAAACTCAATGACTGAAAACTATCATAAAAGTAATAAATGGCTTCTAGTTTGCCAAATTCAACAAAGGGGCCTCTTAAATGTTGGAAATTTAATATTTTAACTTGGAACTATAGAAGTGGTGTCCTTAACTCATAATTATTCCCTCTTCATCAACAGCTAAAGCCAACATGGCCTAGACTCCCAGCAATTTGGTTGTTTCAAGGTGCGAGGCCCTTGATCTGGGCTGAACAATTGAATCCTGCCGCTTCTTTTCTTTTCTTTTCTAATATTTATTTATTTTACTTTTATCCATTTTAACCGCCCCCCCCCTCCATTTTTGCTGTTTTGTGTCCATTCACTGGGCAACTGCATGTGTCTATTTCCTGCTCTCTCTTCTCATCCTTCTCCTCCTGATTTCACCAGGATTTGATCCTGGGAACCTCTCATGTGGGAGAGGGGCGTTCTATCACCTGCGCCACCTCAGTTCCTGGTTTTCAGCATGTCTTGTCTTAGCTCTCCCTTGCATCATTCTCCTGTTACGTCATCATCTTGCTGCATGGGTCGGCAGGGCTTGGCACACCTGCACACAGGACCTGAGGGCTCACCGGTTCACAGGGCCTGACAGCACACCTGCGCACAGGGCCTGGCGGCACACACACTTCTATATTTTTTCTTTTATTTTACCGGGAGGTCCCAGGGATTGAACCTAGGTCCCTCCATATGGGAGATGGACGCCCAACCATTTGAGCCACATTTGCCCCCCAATTCAATCCTGCTTTTAAAAACTTGGAATTGGATCCAATAGAGAGACTGGATTTAGGTGACCAGGGAAATAGCACATAAGCTTAAGAACTGGGCTTTCAATGTACTCTGGAAAAGCAAAGGAAATAAGTCAGCAAAGGGTAAGAGAAGTTTAGAAAGCAATTACACAGAGAGGAGATGAAGTGAGAAGCATAGAGGAATTTTGGACTGCTTGTTCAACAGTGCTTTTAGTAGATTCCTCTTTGCTGATGCCTACTCTTGAATTCTGTAAGAAATCCCAGTATTCTTATAATGTTATTGTCTACTTGTCAGCAGATGTTGGTTCAGCAGTTGCAAACCAGAAGGTTTTAAGTAATATATCAAGCATATCATTTTACTTTCTTGTATTTGTAGTCATTTGCACAAATTCAGGTCCTTGAATCAAGTAAGAAAAAAGTATAATAATAATAATAATAATAATAATAATAATAATAATAATGATTTAATACAAGCAAATATTTATTGGCTCATTATATGTGAGGAACCAAGCCTTTGGTATTTAGAAACTCACTTAGTAGCAATTACACATTGTTTCCAGAACTGATATTACTTTGCAAAATACTGGACTTTAGAGAAATAAGAATCACCCGGTGAGTTTGATAAAATACAGATAGCTGAATTCCACTCCCAAACTCAATTTTAATGCTGCTGGCCTCCAGTGGCACAAGGCTAGTGGGAATAAAGTGGGTATCAATGCCTGTTCTACCTCACATTTCATTTCATTTGAATGAAAAATAGTTGTTCCTAATGTATAGGAATAGCCATATATATAATTATGATCTAGAATCTTTTTGAAATTCAGTTTTTTTATACGCTAAAAACTTGCTATACATGTTATTAAGTATTTCACACCAGGAAAATAAGGTGTCCTATGGTGAGCTATGGGAAGAGAGTTCTTGAGTACAATGGCTGCCCTGCCAGCCGTTAAAAAAAAAAAACAAAAAACTTCCTGTTGTTTTCCTCCTTATTTCACTTTAGGGCAAAACAGTAGCTAATGACGCTTCTTTTAATAATTTCAGTCTGTGGACTCAAGGCTGTGTAATATATATCTGCTTTGTGTAGATTTTTATACTCACTTGCAAGTTTGCTTACCATTTGGCATAAAATGAAGTAGTTGAGTTGAGCTATCAGTAAAAACATTTATATTAAACTTGGTATTAGAAAAGAGCCGATATGGAAATGCTGTAGTTATGCTCCATATCTTCCCAGAATTGGAATTAATGTCAGCTGCATATGTTTCTCTTATTCTGAAAAATATGTGAGAAAAACATTTAGGACAAGATCTGCAAGATTTAATTTAATAATATTGCTCACAATATAACTGTAAGAAACTTCATGCAATGTTTTGCTATAGAATGTTTGGGAGAAAAAAACCTGCTTTTGCTCAGTATCAAGATTGGCAGGGATTCCAATTTTACCAAGGACAAGTGTAAACGACCTTAGACTTTCACAGGGATACTGCATTTGAAACAATACATTGTCCTAACATGAAACATGAAAATTCACTCTGAACAATGATTATTGCCTCATTTACATTGCTTTTGACACCCTAAGTTCTTCTCCCTAGATTTCTCTTATGCCTAACTTTCTTAAATCTTCTTGATTTAAGAGATTTTGGTAAATAAATTTTCTTGTATTTGTCATATTGGTAAACACCATTCTTGGCTCTTCACTTTCTTAAACTCTAAGTTATTGGATTTTACACAAATAATTGAGTCTATTAATCATTTATACATCCTGAGCAATAACATATTCCATAAATGAGTCAAATAATTACATAATAATTTATCCCCTTGGACTAGAAGCCTCGGATTTGAATCATGTCTCTTTCAGTTAGTCAGGAAATGGCCAGGAGCAAGTTTTTGACTAGATTTTTTAAACAAAAGAGGGTATTAATATCTACTTCACAGGTTTATTGTGAGAATTAAAAGAGAATAGGCTTGTAAAATACTCTTGCAGTGGGCAGAGAAATATACACACATAAGGTCTCAAAATGATCATTATATATTATTATAGAGTAATCCCCGCAGATCCATGTTTTATGCATACATGTAGAACACAACATAAATTTATTAGCAACTAGATATTCAAAATGCTTTTGATGGTGAATATGAAATCTTGTTTTGGAACATTAATTGTGCAGTTATCTAAACTTCTGAGTGCCCTTCCCCAAATGGAAAATTATACATTCTACATTGATACATTTTTGACAGTCAGTGTATTCTTACTTATTTGTGCAGTCTAAATTAATGCCAGTCCATTGATGTAGCTTGATCCTTATTCCTTTATATTTCAAGGAAACATCCCCACCTTGAGGGGCCGAGCAAATGTGTGAGTGCATATTCACCCCATGGGCCTGAAAAGCATCAGAATTGCCTTTTAAAGTACAGGTTTCTGGGTCCCATCCCCAGACTTCCTGAATCAGTAAGTCTGTGGAGTGGCCCCCAAACCTAACAAGTTCCCAACAAATGCTGCTGCTGCTCTTCCAGAATTGTAGTTTGAGAACCAGATATGGGGTCACTGGTATGGACCACTCTCTGGTTTCAACATCAAGCTGAAAACTTTCCCTTATTATACCCTACAACAAAGGTCTAGAATACAATTCTAGACTGAAGACCTTTATGATTTAGCATTCACCATATGATAAGATACTACTCAATGCATACATGATTTCAACTTCGACCATTCTGAGGAGTTATATTTGAAATGTAAATCATGATTCATTCTTTCCTGAAACCTTTGCTGAGCATCCACTATGTGTCAGGAACTTTCATATGCTATGTCATTTTATCATATTTTTACTAAAATATGACACACTTCTTAAAAGACATGACTTAAAAGTATGCCACAGAAAGAAAACAAACACAAATCAGAAAATCTCTTTAAAGAGGGTATAAAAGCAAAGTTAATAATATATTCAGGTATGGTTATTTAAATATTAGGAGAAAACATGGTGCAATTGTATATGTAAGTCCATGTATTATGGCTTTCCAGAGTTTTGGAGAGCCTCTTACGAAACTTTTTCAAATTCAATTTGGTCTTCTTTTGAGTTAAGATCTTTGGTCAGTCCTTAGCATATAGTATATTCTCAAAAAATACTTGTGGCAAGCGGATGTGGCTCAAGCGACTGAGCTCCCGCATACCACATAGGAGGTTCCAGGTTCAGTTCCCGGTGTCTCCTAAAGAAAACAAGACAGCGAGCTGACATGATGGGCAGGCACAGTGAGCTGATGCAACAAGATGATGCAACAAGAGACATAAGGAAAACATAATGAGAGACACAACAAAGCAAGGTGTGGAGGTGGCTCATGTGATTAGGTGCCTCCTTTCCATATCCGAGGTTCCTGGTTCGGTCCCTGGTACCTCCTGGAAAAAAAAAAAAACCAGCACACCACAAACAGACACAGCAAATGCAAACAACGAGGGGATGGGGAGAAATAAATAAATAAAATAAATATTTTTTAAAAAATTTGTTGTTGTGTGAGCAGTGTGTTTGAGTATGAGTACAAAAATATGCATATATAAGTTTAATCGTATTATAAGGAAAGTGAGTATTTGATAACCATTATGGAAAACCAAAGAAAGTGTCTGTGTGTGTGTATATATATATATATATATATATATACACACACACAAAGAGAGAGAGACTATTAATTTCACTACTCTAAAGTTAATTATTGTTTGCTTGTTTGTTTTAGTTCTCATGGTTATTCTGAATGAAACCACTGAGACAATTATATTTACAGTTTGGAAAATAAACCTTGAGTGGATGACAAACCATCACTTATATTTTGCACTATTATTGCACGCACTATTGCATAACATTCACATAAGAATGTTATGTTAAAAAAATAAAAGAGGGCCAAGAGGGGCTAATAATAACTGTTTGATCAATGAGGTTATACAAAGTGAAATACTGTGGTATTATGATAGTTATTCCTTATGCTTGGGAGGTAGGAATTATTGCATCTTAAATTTTAAATGACACATTTCTGGCAGTGCTTGTCAGTTTGTTCCAGTGAGTAGCTTAGTCCTGAAAGGATCAATACTGACACCTTTAAAGAATCTAATTTAGGAATCAAAAATGCCATTTTAAATTTTCTTCTGTGAATTAGAGCAAAAAATCCATTAAAAATGAGTATTTTCATCAACTTGAGATACTTTGTAACTTTTTGCACATGGTTTTCAGTCTTTCCAGTTGGTTCCAAGTTGTTGAGGGCAGGGACCTTGCCTTTTTGTTTGTTTCAATTTGTGTATCTCCAATGCATGTAGAGCCACTAGGCACAAATGATTAGATGACTGAGTTAAATCTTGCATCCTAATGGTCATTTAGTAGAAAGCTAAAGCCAAAAAATAGGTAAAAGTATATTTCTATATTTCTTATATTTAAAACTGTAGCCATAAATTGGGAGAAAAAACACTAATGCAATTTAAAATGTAAATACATTATTTTTTTCTAGAGTTTTAGGAATCCTGGCAACAGAAGAGATGGCACTTTGCAAATTTTAATTGCTAATGGAAAGGGCAGGTCTGATATTTTCAACTTTAACCAAATTTTCAAGAGAAAACAGTTATTTGTGTATAAACAAAAAAATCTCAGAAGTTGCTTAAAAGTCAATTTGTTGAAAACATCATTTTTACTCTATTCACAAATTAAAGGATTTCGACACTTTATATCCAAATATTAATCGGTTCAGTGAGGTAAAAATAACCAAATTATCCAGACACAGAACTTTCAAGGTTTAATGAAATAGCAATACTCACTTTTTCACTTTATCACAAAAGGAAACCAAACTCAAATTACTCCCCTGAGGGACTTCAACAATCTGAATGGAACAATCCTTCATCTTTAAAAAAAATAACATAAAACTGTCAAATTAATATACTTTGGTGTGGGAAGATTAATACAATTCTGCAATTTTTATCCTGTTTTAAAGATTCATTCAGTTTTTATTTTTAAAAATTTTAGGGTTTAATGGAAATTATATTCACATATAGAAAAATACGTAGTTCTTAAGTACATAGACTTAGTTTCTGAGGATGTAAGAAACTGTGAAATAAATACCCTAATAAAAATATAGAACATTTCCATCATTTAAAAACATTCACTCACATCCCCTTTCAGTCAATTCCCATACCCATTTGGCAACTGCTATTATTCAGGCTTCTACCACAATAGAGAAGTAGTATGTGCTCTTTTGTTTCAGGTTTCTTGTGTTGAAATGATAATATATAAGATTATCCACATGGCTGTATTAATTTTTTTTTTATTGCTGAGTAGTTGTTGTATTCCATTTTGTGAATATTCCACAATTTTTTTAAAATTTCCAGTTGACAGGATTGTTGTTAGCTTTTTCATATTAAAAAGAACAATTCTGAACCATGTGCAGGGACTGGTGAACCAGGTGCACATGGTTCACCAGTCCCTTCTATTCAAACCTACAAGTGATGCTGGAGTTTCTTAGGTATACTTCCAGAGACTGAAGCCTCCCATCTACCTATGTGCCAGGTGTGCAGGAAATCTAGGTGGAACTGCAACTCCTACCCTACAGCTCAATGGACTCATCCAAGTCACCTGGTGAGGAGACAACGAAGGGAAATGGCCATCCCAGGGAATGGAGAGGGCCTGCATCTGCAGGCAGGATCATCCCACCCACCATATCCATGGGATATAAGCCCTATCTCACTTGGAGTTGGAGTGGACATCACCATCCCAGTCACCTCTGGATTGGGGGAAGAACTATGGACTAGAGTGGACTTGATGGTATTCTCTTGCTCACATATGGTGATTCT